>JANUWF010002174.1:0-262500 GCA_026120185.1 Voacanga thouarsii
AAAATACGACGGCCGTGTGGCGGTCGTATTTGTTCTCGTCAAATACGACGGCTACGTGGCCGTCGTATTTGATTGCCCTCAAGCTAAAACGACGGCTGCAGCCGTCGTATTAGGCCTAATTTGGTTTGTAAATCATTTTTTATTTGGACGGAATCCTGTACACGTACAATTTAAAGCCAAATGTAATAAAATCAACGAATTCAACACCAAATATAACAAAACACAATCTCCTTATTGCCAAACTCAAATGCAATATCGTCAGTAGACAAATACAAACAAGTATATCCTCAGTATACAGAAGCTGTAGTACAAATACAAATTAGTAGGAAATGAAAATGTCAGTCATCATGACGGATAGGCTGGCCAGGATCACTCGATCTAACAGGCAGAGAAGTGGAACCAACACCAGGAGATGCCGTAGAAGCACTAGATGGAGGTATAGGTAGTACATCAAATGCGCCTGCATCCAATCTGCGCGCTAATGCTTCCATGGTAGCCTGAAGCGCAGCTATACGTGACTCGTAAGCCTCTCGCTCTCGCTGCATCTCAACTCGTATCTCAGCCTGCATAGTATCTCGCATACTCTGCATACGTGCCTCAACCTCAATCCTGACGACCTCTTTAACAATTGCTACAGAACTTGATGATTGACCAACTGACGTTGGTGTTGAACCCTTTCCTTTACACCTAACACGACCTCTTGTTTCTGGACCGAACAATCACCGAAATATATGATCCTTTGCTTCCTCTATGCGCTCAGACTCGTGCAATGCCTCGCCACTCGTCTCCAATCGGTCCTACAAAATTAAGAAATATTATATCAAATTTATATTAGGTTAATATAATGTCGTTATCATATTTTAATAACTCGTAAAAATTAGCATTTGAATATAACTTACAATCATCTCTCGAGTCAAACCATCACCGCCGACAGTGCCACCTTCGTGTCGCAAGGAACATATCATATTGTGATGTCGGTTGGCCTTGTGAGGTCATTTGTAAAGACGTGTCAAAAATTTCAAGCAAAGTAGATAAATTTCATCTGAATAGTGTATAACATATACTAAATACCTGATCCTGTATAACATAATGTGGCATTCTTCCTGTAACCGGTGGATATGCCAAATGTGATCGATTTTGTCTATTCCGCTCGGCCTCCATCTGTGATTAATTATAATAGTTAACATATGAAAAATTTAAACAAGTTCTGAGACATAAAAGTAGTCAACTTCTATGGTACGACATGTGTATTCTCCAAACGCCAGTAATCAACTAACATCCTCCATTGATTTTCGTCAACCCGTTTATCTTGACAAACAATAGGCTCTGTACTGAGCTGGAAAGGAACGTAGTATTTTTGTTTTAACTTCGACTTAAAATCCTTCCATGCTGCGCATATCATCTTCATTGTGACACTACTTCCTTCTGGTGGCATCATGGTGTTGTCCTTGTACAAATTTTTACAAATAATTAAATAAATAAAATGTTAATTTTTGAAGAAAACACTCTTGGCTATGTTAGAATAAAATTAGTTACTTGTATTTCTTGCCAAACTTCGTCCTTGAGGCTTTGAGGTATGGAATGCCAATCCCTGTAATTCAGAGGGAACCTATTGCTCATGCGTGCAAAACAGCCCACCACTGAACTATAACGAGATGCATCTAACCCAACAAGCCCTCCGTGTTGGTTAACACCAACATTGTACTTTCGAAACCCTGGCTCACCCCATCCGGAAGGTAACTTTCCACCCCCGCGAGAACTCCTCGCTGTGGAATCTACAAAATATCAACAGATTTATTAATTAAAATATCAACAGACATATCGTAATACCAATAGACATATCGTAATATTTACTTCATATTAACTTAGCACACCTGAGGCACTAAGGTCTGAGGAAGAAGGTCCTGTGCCACTGGGACCTACATCAGAAGTGGGTATACATGTGGCATGATTAGATTCCTGATCCGTGGAACCTGTGCGAACACTTGCATGTGATCTCCGTCCAACCTCGAGTGCCGGAGCCGGTGTCTCTGTACACCGTGAGGTACTAGCGCCCGATCTTGCGGCAGCTATGGCATCCCGCATCGATCCCCGTCGGGCACGCTTGTTTACCATCTCGCAAAACAAAAAGATTTAACATTGAGTAAAAGATTTTAACAACTCGCAAGCACATTTAGTACATGATTAAGTGATTTAAGTACATTTAAATTGCAGAGTGTATTCTTCTTCCATCTAAATCTACTTCCTCCCCGTAAATTCCATCTCTAACCCATACGGCATCTACTTCGCGCGAAACCGGACGAGAATCTAATCGCTGCACAGAAAAGTTTCTAGATCATGGTCCCTTGAATACACATCATAATTATCCCTTCTCATCATTGGCATTACCACATGCCAATCTCTTTCTTTAGGACAATGAGAAAACCAAACTTGTTCAACTTGGTTTGCTAGTATGAATGGCTCATCCATCTCTTTATTTTCCCGGTACAACAAACGGTCCAGTATTCACCAAAGTAAACTTTAGTTCGTCAACTCTAACACCTCGATGAACATCAACCCAATCACATTTGAATAACAGAAATTTCAGTTCACTACTATATCGGATCCTTATAATATCGCAAGCACTCCATAGTAGTTGACACCAACTGCTACAGGATTCATATCTCTTGGACTGGAATAACTCGTAGTATCAGCTTTACACATGACGCCAGAATTTTGGGTTGACTTGTTAGCCTCATATGTTATTGTACGAAATCGGAAGCCATTCACGTTGCATGCATTGTAGCGCAACCCTTGATTGAAAGGACCATTTGCAAGCTTTTTAACTTCAATAGGAATATCAGTGGCATTCTTCATTCTCATCAACCTATAATAAATATAAGTGTTATAACAACTAATTGTTGTCGAGGAAAACTTGCTATATTGTGTTTGTTTTTACTTACATAATGACCGAGCCAACTCGTGAAACGTTTGAGAATGAATACGTTGTCTCGTCATGTAACTGAGATCTTGGATGCTCTCTATTTATGACAGACATGTGAAGACTGTAAGTAGAACACACGTCAAATTTTAGAAGTTATAATGAAAGAAGCATAAAAAATGAAGGACAATGGGTTGAAAGGAAAACTGACTCTCTATAAGGTTTAAGGATGTCGTAGTTGGCTAAAACCCACCGATGTGCTTGCATCAATGTTAAACGATCAAATATTACATCAATCCCTTTTCCAACTGGTTTACCCATCGGGTTGTCATCATCAACATATCGTGGAGGCCTATTCTCTTTGCTCACAACATCATCTAAATATCTCGACACGAATGTCATACATTCTTCCATTAAATATCCACCGGCTATCGAACCTTCGTGTCTAGCACGATTGCGCACGTAACACTTGAGAGTTTTCAAGTATCTTTCAACTAGAAACATCCATTGACATTGAACTGGACCAGCTAATAATGAATCATCGGCCAAATGTATCGGTAAATGTTCCATTATATCAAAAAAACTAGGGATGAATGTCTTTTGAAGAAGACAGAGTGTAATTGCGAAACGATCTTGTAGATACTCGAGATGCCTCTCTTTGTTGACTTTAGAACACAACTGCCTAAAACATGAAGCAATCTCAATCAAAAGTTGCACTACATTCTTGGACAAAGTTGTGCGAGCTGCTAACGGGATTAACTACTGGAGTAAAATGTGGGAATCATGACTCTTCAAGCCTCCTAAAGTCTTTCTCCTCATGTTTACCCGTTGAGAAATATTAGAACAATAGCCATCGGGGACTCTCAATTCCTTCAATACTGTACAAAAAACTTCAACTTTCGACCGGCTCATTGTATAAGGAGCTGGTAGCAAACCGTATCCAGCTCCAGTACGGTTTTAAAATTGGATGTAAAGACTTTCTAATATTCATTGCCTCGTAGGTCTTGACGAGCTTTGAAGTTATCTTTTGAAGAAGTACTGTCACCCAGTATTGTAAACAACAGATTATCTCCAAAATTTTTCTCAATATGCATCGGGTCCAAGTTGTGCCTCATCAAATTACTCTCCCAATATGGCAACTCCCAAAAAATACTCTTCTTCTTCCAATTATAAGAATTTATGCCAAACTTCCGTTCGTAGTCGATCTCGCATTCTAATTCTCATATCATCTACTGCATATTCTGTTAAACAACCCTGAAGATGTGTCAAAATTTCTGTCCCCGTACTCCTTTTTGGTGCTTGTCGTAATTCCATTCCACCATAGAAAGAAACTTTGTCCCTACGGAGCTTGTGTGATGGTTGAAGAAATCTACGATGATATAAGAAGCAATATTTACCACCATTAGGCAAACGGTAAGACAAATAATTGATACCGTATATCGGACAAGCTCACTGGTTATGAACATTATAGCCAGAGAGATTACCATACGCTGGAAAATCACTTATGGTCCACATAATAGCTGCACGCAGACGAAACATCTCTTTTGCCACAGCATCATAAGTAAGCACACCGTCAAGCCACAATTGTTTCAACTCCTCGATCAATGGTTGTAAAAATACGTCAATTTTGTTTCCCAGACTCTTCGGGCCATCGATGAGAGTTGACAGAATAAAATAAGGTGGCTTCATGCATAGCCAGAGTGGCAATTTGTATGGTATTAAAACAACTGGCCAAGTACTATGTGGTATGTGCATATTTGAAAACGGACTAAATCCATCCGAAGCCAATCTAAGTCTAACATTTCGGCAATCATTTGCAAATTCCAAATGCAACTCATCAAACTTTCTCCAAGCCTTATAATCAGCTGGGTGTTTGTAGACTCCATCTTTCACGTGACATTCTTGATGCCACCTCATAAGGGATGCAGTTTTGCGAGACATGAACAATCGCTTCAATCTCGGAGTCAACGGAAAATATCGAACACGCTTGCATGCAACTGTACTGCCCTCTTTCTTGTACCTCGGAGCATTGCATACCTCACAAAGTTGTGCGGCCTCATTTTCCCCTCTGTATATTATGCAATTATTTGGATAAGCATCCCAGACTTTGCATTCCATTCCTAACACATTCGTTATCTTACTAGCCTCGTAGTAATTCTTGGGAATTTTCACTCCCATCTCACTAAAAGCATCCGTTAGAAGCTCAAGTAGCATATCAACTGACTTGTTCAACCACCCATTCAAGACTTTTAAATGTAACAATCTCATAATGAATGAGAGTGAAGAAAATTTAGTACAACTAGGATACAATTCTACATTAGCCTCTCCCAACAATTCATGTATCTCTCTCAAATCATCAGGCTCTTCAGTTGCATTATCGAAGTCACTAATGCCACCAATATCTTGAAGCATCCCAACCATATCATCCCTATGTTCGTTTTCAGTCGAAGGGATGTTGCTAGCTGTATTGTAAGAAGATAAGTATGTTTCCCCATGAACACTCCACTTTTTGTACCAACGCATGAAACCCCACATTTGGCAATGCTGTTTGACATCTACTGTACTATAAAGATACCTATTCTGGCACTTCATACAAGGACAATGGATTTTGGATCCATTGGGTTTGTCTCTTAATGCAAATTCTACAAAGGCATCCAAACCTTTGTTATATTCATCACCTAAATGGTCTTGTAAGTCAATCCACGATCAGTCCATCTTCCTATTCATTTATCCATATTTTCAGTCTAATCTGCAAGTTTCATTATGATAAACATATTTAAGAATGAATGAAAATGAAGGGAAATGATAAAATGGAAATAGGTCAAGAATTCAATCCCCATCAAATTAGTGTTCATTCTCCTTTTTAGTAGTGGAAATGATAAACATAGTTTTAGTAGTAGTTAAAATAAATAAATACACTCCTTGAGAGTTTTTAAAAGAGAGAAAATAAAAGATTTAATTAATCAAGATATCTTGGAACTCCAAAATCCTTAAACAAATAAGCTACTTAAAAAATCAAGATAAACATACCAGACATTTAGTAAATTATCGACTTAAAAAAAATAAAATTATTTGTAAAAAATTTTCTCACAAAATAGTCAGATTCTTTGAAAAAAAATTATTTTAAAAAATTTGACAGAGTTTCCCCTATAAAATGAATATTTTCCAGGTACTAGGCCACCTCAAAATGCGCAATTATGCAATTCAACCAATAAAAAACTTATAAAACCATCCAACCATTCAATCATGTTTATAACAAATTTCCAAGTAAACAGAAGGTTTATAGTTGAAATATCATCCATATAAAAACATGTCAAACCTCTTAAGCATAACTAACTGATGAACCAGAAAGCAATTAGAATGAAAAAAGTAAACATCTTCAAGAAGGCACACCTTTGATAAAAGAAAGTGATGAGCTTGATGATGTCCTAGAAAGTTCAGAATCAGGTGGACTATTTGAATTTTCACTGCTCAAATTCCCCAAGTTGATCTTAAGGCCGAAAACATGAACTGTTCCCTCATGTACATGTCTCTGAGTGTGTGTACTGCCGTTATTTATTTTTATTTCTTCTGCCTCTTTTTCTTCATTTTTTTCCTTCCAGATCACTTCTCTGATGTAACATGGTTGACTATTATACAGATAATGGAAAGAGCGAGGTCCCGGGAGACTGGTATTTTTAAGAAGAAGCCAATCGAATTGATGTAAATTTTCAAGGTGCTTCATAATTGATTCAAAATTTGAGTAGAAAAGTAAACTCTTACCCCGTCTTCGAAGCTTCAACCTTGTTCCGAATTCGAAAACAATTGCAAAGTTTGAGGACTCGTGTCATCGCAAAGTTAACAAGACTGTTAATGTATAGCTCTAACAGCTTAAGCTTCTATGAGGTGATAATGTATCATGGTAAAAAAGATGTCTTTGTTCAATCTTGAATTGCCCGTGATGTTACTAAATGTATCAATTGTGCATATTTTTAAAATTCTTGTAGCTGACTTTTGAGAGTGCTTTTTTTACACTTATGTTGTTCACTTGCTATGTAAAATCCTTAAATCACCTAAAAATTTATAAATTTGGCAAGATGTGCAATCAAAAGTGAGTGATGTTGTTCTTGGAAAGGAGAAGACTGTCGAAGAATCAAATCATGAATATGAGAAAATGAAGCATTACATATTTGAGCTTGAAGATCATTTGGCTGAAGCTCAGAAGCATGCATATCGTCTCGTAAAGAGGCATAGAGGTATTTATGATGTCTGTCCCTTGTAATATTCACTCTCTTTTTTGGGATCAAGTGGAATAGATACTTACCTATTTGATTGTTTATTGGAGCTAAAACGGCAAACAAAAATTTTCAAAAATATTCTGTTATCAATAAGTTTCCATTGCAATGACAGAGATGATTTCTTTAGGGGAACATGAAGAACAGGCCCTTTAGATTCAAATTGATGACAAAATTTAAATTCAAATTAATCCAAATCTTCTTCTCCACAGTAGCTGTGCAATGTGAATCTCAGTAATCCCAACCAGAATAGCTGTACAAATAAACAAGTGCCAGTCAGATCTGAAGGACACACCCGGACGCAGAGGCGGAGGCGGAGCTAGGTGGCGATACCAGAGAAGACAGCCCGGAGAAGAAGACAGCCGTCGACCGAGCAATTTGATGCGCGAAGAAGAAGATGCGCCGAGAAGACAACTCAAATAAGAAAGCTCAAGCTCAACGCGAAGAACAAAGGAAGAAAGACGATCGCGGCGGATATAACGGTCACATACGACGGTTGTAATAACCGTCGTATGAAATGCACCAATAACCGTCGTATTTGGGCAACTTAATGCGACGGTTATTACAACCGTCGTATTATATTGCCCTAATACGACGGTTATTCACAAACCGTCGTATTTGATCCGATATAAAAATTAAAATTTAATTACTTTTAAATTTATATATACATATATATATATATACACACACACACACACTAACATGACACAAAACTACATTAAATTTAATTCTAAAATATTAATTATATTACATATACTACATAGATATATGCACACGCATGCATATTTGTAATTAAAATTTTTCACACACACACACACATATATATACAGACACACAAAAAACATATCATAGAATAATTAACTAACAAAATGAAATTCAAACTCGATCTTTAATACAAATATATAAGAAAATTGAATTCATAAGATGCAAACTGTAGATTTATTAACAAGATTAATGATCTAGGTATTAATTAACTAGCTAGTATATAATTACAAAGTTAAAACAAGCTTGTTAATTTAATTATACCAAATTTAAAAGTCATTTGTTTTTGTCGTTGTTGTTGAAAGTCATTTATTTTATTTTATCACATTTTTTACTAACACTTATAAAATAGTAATAAAAAATAGTGTATTTACAAATATAATTATATATCAAATTATGAATACCAACCGAAGCATTACTAAAACTACGGATGACTAAATTTGAAAAGAAATAGATAAAATTCAAACTACTTTCGATTCATTTTATTTTACTTCAAAAACATAAATATTATTACAGTAATTTTGACTCATACAACGGTTGTTAAAGAGAGATTTTTATAAAAACAGCTAAATTTTAATTAAAATTAACTCTTAAAGCCTAAACCCTAACCCCTAAACCCTCAACCCTAAACCCTAAACCCAAAACCCTAAATCCCCTAAACCCTCATATTTATGATGGTTATGTTAGCCGTCGTATATTGTTCACCTAATACGACCGTTTGAGCATAACCGTCGTATTAGGTAGACAAAAAACGACGGTTAATGTAGCCGTCGTATTTGCTCGACCTAATACGACGGTTATACCAAAACCGTCGTATATAGTGATCTAATACGACGGCTTACCAACCGTCGTTAAATATGCTCAATTACGACGGTTTTATGGCCGTCGTAATTGATCTCGTCGTATTCTGTCGGGTTTTTTTGTAGTGTTATTGATGTCCTGTCTCATTAATACTATGACTAGGGACTATTTAAGTACTAACACCATACAGTGTAGTAGGAATCTCATATTATAATCTCTATCATGATTTCCTTAACACAGTGTTGTACGAGAGACTTTATCAAACAGTTATATTACTTAAAGTAAACAAAAGAAACTGTAAGATAAATAATGCCTTTTTATTAAAATAAAATGTCTCATATACAACATACAAGCGATTGCCTCTAGGGTATAACACTAACAACAACCTTGTTTCAAATTATGAATTTCTTCCAATAGATTTGATAGCCGAAGCATATCCCCTTGATTGAATCTATCATTCAACTCCTTCCATATATCAGCAGATGTCTGGTTATATACTACGGATCTGGCTATCTTTGGAGTGCAAGACTTCATCAGCCATGTCATTACAAGGTTGTTACACTGTCCCCATGGTTTATACATCCGATCCTCAGATGTTGGGATCTGCTTTGATGGATCTATGAATTGTTCCTTATGTTTGCAGGACAATGCAATTCGCATAGACCAACTCCGTGTCTGATAGTTGGTGTAACTAGCACAAGAGAAGGACAATCATAGGGATGGATGTAATACGGATTGGGTGCAACATATTCTATAGTTGCAAGAGTAGAATTCGCCATAGTATTGACAAGGAACAATCAATGAAAATAAAGATCTATGAGTAGATCTGAACACAAATCAATCTGGAATGCTCTGATACCATGATGAAACAAAGAAGAAGAGGATAAACGAAGAAAGCTTGAGAGGGAAAGAAACTTTTTTATTTCATCTCAATTGAATAAATCAATACAATGCTCTATGTTTACATACATGAGCAAAAGCTAAAAAAGTATATACAGAAGATTCAGAAAACAAAATGTGTGATCATCGAGGCAAAATTGTATTCAACATGTTTGGTGTGATTGTCTTCCCAGTGATTTCCTGCGCACACATGCAAGTCTGCCCAGATGGCTCTTGTCTAGCTGGATCCATGTCAGCTGTTATTGATGATGTGGCTATTGAGTGTGATGATAACTTAGCAGCTGCCTCAACAGAAAGTAACTCTTGCGCTAAGATATTGTTAGTAGCAGAAAGAGGATCTCCTTGTCTCACTCATCTAGTAGAACTAAAGTATCCTGCACTTTCCCCATTCATCAATACAATCCCTTACTGCCCCCAACACATCCTGTGCTATGATCTCCTAGTAATGAGGCCTTCTGATATACAAAGCACGAGATTGTGTCATACATCCAATTCTACACCGCAAGAGAAGATGCCACTAAAAAAGACACCACCAAGCAAGCAAATTCTGGAAAAGAAGGAACTGCACTGTCTTTAATATCCTATTGCAATGTTTGTGTTTAGCCACTTTAATCACATATAGCCGAGACTACAAGTTTTTGTTGTCTAGCCTTACAGTAGTCATGAAAGAATTTGGTGCATGCATCCCCATCCTTGATCCATTTAATCCTAGACTTCTCCCTCCAAAACTACTCTTTGCACCTCAAATGAAAAGCAAACATAGCTTTAGCTACATTATAATTATGTCTATCCACAGGAGATAATATACTCTCATACTAAAGCTCCATCTTCAAAACGTCATCCTCGACAGCACTTACATTCTGGAAAAATTGCCAAAAACCTTGACATTCCACTTCTGGAAAGCCTTCTTATCTGACTTTAACTTGGGCCAGAGAATCTGCATACCATCACCATGAAATGGTTGCCGCCATGCCTTCTTAACCATATCATAAAATTGAGAATGATGAGTCCACATTTTTTGCAATCTAAAGGCCTTAGAAGAAGCAACATTAGCAATCATCATAATCTTAATAAGCAAAGGAGAATGATCAAAACCACTTTTATTAAGATGAATAGCTCTAGTAAATAATGTGAAAAGAAGAATCCCATATTGAATGACCAATGCCCTATCCAACCTTTCAAAACAAGGCTGCTCTCCCATCCTTGCCCACGTATATTTACATTTGGAATAATCAAGAGTTCTCAAGAAACAAGTATCCATAAATTTGGTAAAATCAGTCATGGCATTTAGATTAGGTATAGAAGAACCCAAATACTCTAACAAAGCAGCTATTAATTGAAATTACCTCTAATAATCCAGGGACACATAACAGTCGATGAAATACTCATTAAAGACTCCTACAAATCAACCCTAGTCCACCTTGAACAAGAAACATGCGCCACTGAACAGAGTACATGATAGTAGATAAATGAACAAACAGCTGGTGGTTTACCAAAACTGATACATCCACATAATCCCTCCAAAAAAATCTAAATTTTAGAATTTAAATTACTTAAATAATGCTGAAAACCTAATTTAAAAGCAACCTGTGGCAAATCAGATGCACCCAATAGGCTCAAGAATCCCTAAAAAAGACAACTTATAATCTCGAATTAGCTTCTTCAATCTCCTAACCAAAAACTGATTTGCTATTCCTCTTATATTCTAAATTAAAATATTGATAATTAATGTATAATAGAGGAAGAGCCATTAGGATGCTTAGCCTTACGTCGAGGTTGCACCATCGTTTCAGGCATTACAGCCTTTTTCTTTTTCTGTCCTCTTACCGCACAAGCTATCTTCTTATGATGTAAGACTACATCCACAAAATTCTGGAACTCATCACTGACTGAACCTGACGCAGTGTCTGATTTATTTGTCATCTTATGAGGCAAAGGCACTTAGATTATTAACTGATCATCATATATGATACTTTCGCACACGCTACTCCTGCAAGCTTGGCAAAACCACCTCCAATTCAATTCCACCCTGACCATGTATTACCTGAGCAGTCTGACTCGCTACTACTATATTCCCTACCCCCACATTAATAGAAGCCAAATCCACAGTAGGCAAGCAGTGCGAACGAGCAACATCAGAATTCCTTTTAACAACCTCAGACTCCATTTCCCCCCGACATGGGCATCTCTGCATTGGCCCTCTCCACAACCAAAACAGTGATGTCATCCCGACCAGCTTCATCCCCCGTACCCACATTACCAGGAGCAAAACCTTCTTCCGTATGCATAACATCAGAATGCGGCTGGACACTAGTAGACCTTCAAACTGCAGACTTAGTAGCTATATCAGTCCTTCCAGTGCTAAGAATTTGAACATCATCCACATTCATCTGAGAACTACCTACAGTCTGAGTATCAGGAATTCTAGGGTTCAGATCATCTCCTTCCACATTCTGCCACCGTGCAGATGGCTTTGTGTGCTCTTTGCTGTTTGCAAAGCATCACGAGCAACTGAAGGCCCTGGATCACTCATAATGTGAGCTAACATAGTAGCTGTATTAGTAGCCTGTGATGGGACTGCATGTACACTGGGGTTTTGGATTTCACCAGCGGTTGACTTTTTTATCCAGTGTTCCGCCTTAGAGTCTTTCTGTTTTACCAATTCTTTATGTCACGGCTTTTCACCACATTCAGAATCAGAGTGTTTAATTCGATGACATTCTCTACAATAAGATGGCAACTTTTCATACAAAACTATTTGGTATAACCCTACCTCCTCTGAGCCAATCCAGACTGGCTTTAGCAATGGCTTTAACCAATCTAATTCAACACAAACGCGAACCACACTTGGACGCGTCAATTGAGCAGTGGCCTCATCTAGTTTAAGTGATTGGCTAACAACAGATGCAATGGAGAACAGCATTGGCTTCGTGAAAAGATGCAAAGGCAAGTGCTCAGACTAGATCCACAATAGAACCACAGATGGATCAAATATTACTCTGAAATCCAGTGTCCATTTGAGTATCCTCATCGAAAACCCCAAAAGATACCACAGATTCTTCATCCACAAGCATATGAAATCTTCTTCACGAGCAAGCCTAGTCAAAATGTGCTTTGGATCTAAGCAACCTATTTGAACATCGCCCTTCAATCCAATCATCCTGAACTATTTCCTCATAGCTTCTACTGAGTGTCAGCCCAGTGAAAACTTCCTAATCAAAGCAAATTTAAATTGTTTACCCAAAGCATCCCACTCTGTTACAGTTAAAAATATGGTAGACTCTCCTTTCTTTTGTGAAACTAGCTTCACTCCAACATTAGGAATCAATTCAGCATCAGAACATTGAAGAGAGAAGCAAAAGAACTCTTCCCCCAGGCACCGTCAGGAGGCTGTTGTAGCGGCGGAGGGGATGGCTCCGCCACCATCCAGGCAGAATTTTGAAATTAAAATAAGAGAAGATGCTGAGAGAGAATCGAAAGATGATAGCAAAATATATTCCTACTTATTCTTCTAGCCTTTTGAATTGTAAAATTACTTATTATAGTTTTATTATAATTTTATAATCAAGGTGTTCAAATATTCCGCTCTCGATTGATAGAATAGCTAATTCATTTAATACATTGTGTGTCATAATTGTTATCAAATAATACTTAATTAATTTTAGCTTTTAAAAACTTCTTTCAATATTAGCAACAGTCATCTATATATTCAATAATATTCTATAAGCAATGTGTGTATTTGGGAAAGAATCTAACTTTTTAATATAGTCTAATATTTCTACTAAAGTACTAATCTCTTTTGTCAAAATTTGCTTCGACACTTTTAATTTTGAAAATAAATCAAGACTATCAATATCGGAATGATCATCAAATTTAAAGTAATTTTTAAGGGGAATACAGTCTTTTCTAAAGTTTCTGTCTCCAAAGTTATTAATTTTGTGAGTCAAATAAAAAACCACAAATATTTTCATATTCTAAAAAGCGATTAAACCTATTTTCAATAGAAAAATTAGCTTGGTCAATTCTGTATAAAAAATATTCAATACGAAAAGAATCTTCAGCAGAACGTATTATCTAATTATCATTATTTTTATAAAATTATTTTTTTATAAATTATACGATTTCACGAAATTTAGGTTCTATACCCATCTCAATAGCTATTTCTTTATTTCCAAAACAGATGCAAAACTATTTTCCCTATAATTTTTCAAATAAGTAATAAGGCATTTTGACGGATCTATAGCAATATCTATATACATATCTTTAGACCGTAAGATCTTACTAACAAAATTGGCACCAAATAATATATTATACTAAATATTCATTCCTAATAAAACTTCAAAATTCTCAATTTTATGAGTTACTATACACATGGCTTTACTTTTATTTTAGGATCTTCACTACTTTTTGATAATTGAATCAAAGCATCTCTTATCTTTGGAGTTTGTAATTTTATTACCTTGACACTTTCTATTCTACTTTTCCATTGTGTCCAAGATAAAAATTTAATAGAAAATTTACAACCATTATCTTGTAAAATTTTCCATCGTCCAGTGAATGAAGCAAATAAAAAATAAATTCATTGTAATACACCCAAAACACTAATAGCGCTATGGCATGAATTAGCCATATCACATTAAAAAAAAAAAAATTATGACAATCACATGGTGTATAAAATGCTCTAGGATTTATGTCTAATTATCTATTTTGTACTCCTTGATTTTTACCTTTCATATTAGATCTATTAACATAACCATGGCCCTTTATTTCATTCATATCTATTTTGTGCTTTTTAAAAAAATTAATAAGTTCATCATAAAGACTTTTACCTGTTATGTCATCAACTTTTAAAAATTCTATAAAATACTCATCAATTTTATTGGATTAACTCCAGTATCAACGCACCTTAAAATAAGTGTCATTTGTTCTTGGTGACTTATATATGGAGTACAACAAGAACAACTGAAAAATATTTTACTTCTTTGATTTTTTTTTCTTTTTTAATGATTTTATTCTTTTTAGAAGCTAATAAATCTATTAACTCATTTTGTATAGTATTATTCAAGTAACGATTATGAATATCACCATCTTTAACTCGTCTAACGGTTTTTGCATAACAGGATCAAATTATGCTATTATTTCAATTAAACTTAAAAAATTATTATTTTTTCTCATATAACTTTTTTTTTTCAACGAAAAGCAAGATTACTTTTTGAAAGATGTTTCACTACAGCAATATTCATTAATAAAGCCTTTTCCGATACTCTTTTTCTCTATTAATTTATTCTCGTATATTTTTATCAATTGTCTTCTTTCTTTCAATCCTTGTTTCTAACTCAATGGAATGGCTTCATATTAGTGATGGGTTGATGGCTTGTCTCATGATTTTTAAGTTTAGAACCAAGATTTTTCAATCCCTAGCCCCAAGATGCTTCATGATTTTTCAATCTCTTTCCAAATCTTTTGAATAAACCAACCATCTTCTATCATATTTCTCTCCATTTAGCAATTTTTGTTGGTAAGATAATGAAGAAAAATATCTATTCATTTTATCTTTAGGAAATTTTATATCATCATATCTAATTGGACCCTTTTTTACCATTAAATCTCTAAACTTTACATCAATACTTTTCCATTGTCCTGGATCATAAATATTTTTTTCAACTTTATTTGATAAATTGTTGTCTTAATTCTCATCTAATAAACTATATACCTAGTTTTTCTTCGTTTAAAATTTCCTCATTTTTATCATTAAAATTAGTAGTAGTAATATTTTCAACACTTTCCTTCCCTTGAATATTATTATCAATATTACTTTTTCCTAATAAGTCAACATTCATTTCTAATTCAAAAAATTCTTCTACTGCTTCTTCATGAGTGCCACTTAATATGTCATTTTTTTTATTATTATTTACAAAAATTTATCAAGAGCACTCTTTGAGAACGAATCAAATTTTCAACTCTTCGGTGTTTCTTTAATTTTCCATAACCACTTTCATATTTTCTATTTGACATTTTTCAACACAAATTATAGCTAGATAATAAATTCATGCAATATAATAATAAACAGAAATTGAAAAATTAATAGAAAACTAAAAATCAGAATGTACAAAAACGACACAAAACCAACAATAAATGATATTAACATTCTAAAATTAACAAAAGAAAAAAAATTAAATAATAAAAATTAAAAATAAAGTAGTATTAAATGATAAAATTAGGAGAATGGAGATCACTTTTTCCTTTTTATTTAACAATGTAAAATGTTGATTAGACTATCAAACCATCAATCTGATCCAACTTTCTTTCTTTATTTATATATAATTTAAATATGCTATATATTAATATGTATATATATATATATATATATATATATTAATACATATATATACATATCTATATATATATAGAGAGAGGCATACATATATCAACATAAATAAATATATATATATATATTAATATATGTATAAATAGATAGCATATTAATATATGAATTAATATATATATATATATATATATATATATATATCTAAAGTTTGGATATGAGTTTTTACTTTATTTTTATTGAATTATAGAATGCGTGAAAAGACATTATTAAGTAGAATATATTTAAATATATATTACATATATAATGTAATATATTTTATTAATTAAAAATTTTAATTAATATTTTATATATTATAATAGTAGTATATAATTAAGATAAGGTGAAAATAAGTACAAGAATTCACATAACTTAGTGGTGGAGCGCATACTCTCCGATAACAAAGACACGGGTTCGAGCCCCGTATAGAGCAACACTTTTAATAATTATTAGCGAGGGAGATTGCGACGGCCTACCAAATCGGTTCCAGGTTGGGATTGTGTCGGAATCTATTCCGGATCGGGTCGGGAGGGTCTGCCCGATCAGAGTTGAAGCTAATTTAATAATTAATTTTTTTTAAATTTAAAATTCGACAACCATTACAAATCCGTCGCTAAAATACCGTCGCAAAACCGTCACAAATTTAATAAATAATTTTTTAAAAATTTTAAAATCCGTCACAAAACCGTCGCTAACTCCCCGTCGCAAAACTGTTGCTAACATAATTATAAATTTAATTATAATATCATTAATTAAATAATCATCGCTAAACCGTCACTAAATTAAGTATAACTTAATTTGAATGTTATTAATTAAATGGCCGTCGCAAATCCGTTGTTAAAAAAAATCCATCACAAAACCTTCACAAATAGTGACGGTTTTTCTTTGTCGTCGCAAATAGCAACGCCCTTTTTAGCTACAGACAAAACCATCACAAAACCGTCCCAAAACACATTTGCTACGGTTTTGCGGCGGTTTTTTGCCATCGCAAAAATCAATTTTTCCTGTAGTAATTTAGAATTGTTTTATGAACCTTTTGTGCATATTTTTCATGAGATTCTTTCATTTCAGTTCTTAGTATAATTATCCCTTTGAAACTTGATTGTTTTATGGTTGGATTAGTCATAGTTGAAGTTGGCATTGCTTTATTTTGTAGGATAATTTTTTTGTGTATGCATAAAAGAGATTGTGGTAAAATGTTGGCTAAGGTTGATTGTGAGATCAAGAGGACTTTTTGAAAGTTGCATAGGGAGCAAAAACAAATAGTCTTGAAAGCTTTGAAAACTCTAGACCTTTCAAGTGAATTAGATAATAAAATGGAAGTCAATCAAGTTGGTAATGTGAATGGTAATGGTAATACGAGAAGAATAATTGATGAGTATGCTAAACTTACGTTTTCGGGAACATATTTGGGCATTGTGAAACCTCGTATGGATGCAAATAACTTTGAGACTAAATCTAATTTCATCTAAATAATTCAACAAATGGTTCAATTTGATAAATTGCTAGATGAGAACCCTAACGCTCACTTAGCAGCTTTCTTGGAGATTTGTGATGCATTTAAATTTAATGGTATATCTGAGGATACCATACGGTTGAGGTTGTTTCTCTTTTCTTTGAGAGATCAAGCTAAATCTTAGCTGAAATCCTTATAGCTAGTTCTATTACCACTTGGTTCAATTAACTGAAAAATTTCTTGCCAAATACTTTCTCCCTACTAGAGTACCCAAGCTAAGGAATGATATTTTCTTATTTTTCCAATTAGATGGTGAAACAATTCATGATGTTTGGGACATATTTAAGGAGCTGATTAGAAAATGTCCTTAACATGATTTTGATCTTGGTTTGCAAATATTAACTTTCTATACTGGGTTATGTTTTTCTACCAAACAAATGGTTGACGCTTCATCAAGAGGAACTGCTTCTTCAAAAACCTCAAAAGAGCTTTTTGATTTAATGAAACAAATTTCATTGAACAACCATTCCTGGGGAATGCAAAGATCAAAAGCTAAGAGTCAAGGAATGTATAATGTAGATACAATGGCATCTTTGAAAGCCAAGTTGGAAACACTTACAAAGAATGTGGATAAGAAGAATATCAATTCTACCAAACAGGTTATGATGTATAACTTTTACGAGGAAGGACCCCTAATCATGAATGTCATGGAATGGGAATTAGGAGTGAACAACAAGTTGAACATGTGGATAACATGGGAAATGGAAGACAAGAGAACACTTCCTTTGGTAATACTTATAATCCTAATTGGAGAAATCATCCGAACTTTTCTTGAAATAATCAAGGACAAAACCAAGGAAGACCTCAAGGAGTTTCAGCTATTATGCTCCAAGACCCCAAGGCCCTCTACTATTTCATGCACTACAACCTCCACCACTTCCACAAGCACAATCAATGCCATTTTTGGAAGATTTAGTTGCTAAGTTGGTGACCTCTACAGATACTCATTGAAGGTGTGAAAAAAGGGAAACACGGAGCACACAGCAGAAACGAATCAACAAAAACTAGAAAAACTTAAGAACAAGAAAACAGAACAGAGCCGGTGCCGGTTGCCCTCTATCCAATCCCGAGGTTAAAAAAAATTTTGCACCTCTTTTTCTCGTTCTAAGGATTGGCTGGATCGAAACGTGTGCAACCGAGGTAGGTATGGTGGTGGAAGCCTCTGGTGCGATTCCTGCAAACCTCCTACTCCGTCTTGGCATGTATGAATGATGAACCTCCGGTTGTCAGAATATTCCACAGCCTAATTCTTGTTGCTGAAACAAAGGTGAAGTGGAATGGTCTCAAGAGGAGAAATGAATGGTTTCAACCTTCTCCTTGATTCTTCAATGAAGTCACGTTGAGGAGAAAAATCCTCTCAACCTTTTTGAACTAAAATGTGAACTCAAGACCAACAATAGTTACTAGGGTTTACCGTGTTCTTCTTGTTCTTCAAAAACCAAAGAATGAAGAAGAAGAAGAAGAAGACCTCTTCGTGTTCTCTTGGAGAGATAAACGAAAATGAGAGAGTGAGAGTGCCAAGAGAGTGACAAGAGAAGAGAACAAAAGATGATCAAAATCATGTAACCTCTTGTGACCTTTGGTTTTTGTAGATTTGGATTATATGACCTTCGGTTTTCTTGTTTTGTTTTTCCTTGTGTATCACACGAAAAGCTTGATTAGAAAACCACCTTTCATATAACCAAAAGCCTCATAAAATCATATCTGAGAATTCCAAACAATTCTCTAATTGCAATTGGAACCCTCCAATTATAACTAATTATAATTTGGTCACAACAAGTTCTCTTTCTCACAAGAAACCCCACTATTCTATCAAGTAATATTTTGAGTATATATTCCTCTTTAACCGAGACCAATTCCTTAACTCAAAATTAATTAGGACTTACGGGCTATTCTAAGGACCAAAAAGACACATCGCCTTGGCTACTAAAATAACCAAAATACTCCTACTATACAAATAGCTGTATTTTGAATTTTAAAAATTTTCTAATATCATCATAAGGAAATATTGACCCCAAGGACAATGTTGCGTTAGCAAAGTTTCCGACCTACAAGTGTAATGACTAAAATACCCCTCTATACATCGCCGTACATTTAGAGAGGAAGAAGTGTACTAACACCTCTCTAAATGACATCTACCATCCTTAGGCCTCTAGTCCAATGATCCACGAATTTCCTGGAGTATTTCTGCTTTCCAAGGGAGCTACTCTAAAGCAAACATCCAAGTCATGTTTCCCAGGGCCTTGGACATTTAGATCATTCAGATAACCATAAAGGGTGATATAATATAGAAACTATCTTGTACAAGTCTGTCTTAATTAACTAATCACACATACCTAACATGCAAGTATATTGGCCCTACGATAGAACCTCAACTATAGCATATCAAAGTATATGCTTCCAGTTTCATCAGACCACCAACTTATACTCAAGTCGTAGAGTATAAGTCCACGCTGTAGCGGTAGTAGTCTAGGTTTCTATCATATAGTACTTCTAAGAAACCACTACTACAGGTCCTGTTCTACGTATTCGAAATACGTTTATGTCATGAAGTCAGTAGACTACTTACTAGCTAAAGGTAAGCTATTCCTTATTAGGAATTCACAACATAATAACCTAAACATGATGAGATTCCCATTCTCATCAATCGGTTAAGAACGAACGTTTATGTGTTATGTAACCCGTGATCCATACCTTACTGTGGAAGACCTCCATTCATATAGACCACTTACTTAAACACAATGAGTCTTTTCCAAACGACATCATGCACAAAAGTAAATTCACAAACGATTTCTAAAAATCAATTCTTTTAATTAAAACATTCGATTTTTATATCAGAAAACTAGTCTAAGAGGGCATACTTCCCAACAATCTCCCACTTGCACTCTAAGACTAGGTAAGTCCGTAGGTGCCCCCACCCCTATGGCATCTAAGTGTCTCTTGAAGACTCTCTCAGCCAAGGGCATGGTGAATGCATCTGCTAGATTGTTCTCGGAGGCAATCTGTTCCACCACGATTTCCCATCTTTGGATAAAATCCTTAATCAGGTGGTACTTCCTCTCGATGTGCTTCCCCTTCTTGTGGTTCCGAGATTCCTTGGATTGTGATACTACTCCAGAGTTATCACAATTAGTCTATCCACATGTGGCATGACTCTAAGTTCTGAAAGGAACTTCCAAGGCCAGACTACTTCCTTAGATGCCTCCGAAGCTGCCACATACTCAGCTTCCATAGTTGAGTCAGCAATACAATATTACTTGATACTCCTCCAGGAAATTGCTCCTCTAGACAAGGTAAAGACATATCTAGTAGTGGATTTTCTCTCATCCTTATCTACCTGGAAGTCTGAGTCTGTGTATCTTGTAGGAACTAAGTCATCAGCCATGTAAACCAGCATATAATCTCTCGCTCCCTTGAGGTACTTGAGAATATGCTTTACAGCTTGCCAATGAACCTCCCCTGGGTTTGACTGATATCTGCTAACTAAGCATACGGTAAAGTAGATATCTGGCCTAGTAAATAGCATGGTGTACATGAGACTTCCCACAGCTGAAGCATAGGGAATCCTACTCATTCTATCCTTTTCTTCTTGAGACTTAGGACAGCCCCATGAAGAAAATGACAACCCATGTTTGTAAGGGATTAAGGCTCCCTTGCATGAGTCCATGCTGTACTTAGCTAGCATCTTGTCAATGTATGTCGCTTGAGATAATCCTTACATTCTCTGCTTCCTATTTCTAAGAAGTTTAATCCCAAGAATGTAGCTGGCTTTTTCCAAGTCCTTTATACTGAATTGACTAGACAGTCAAATCTTTGTAGATAACAATGACCATATATCATTTCCAATGAGTATAATGTCATTTACATACAAGACAAGAAAAACCACATTAATGCCTTCAAGCTTCCTATACACGCATGGTTCATCCTCGTTTTGAACAAAATCATAAGACTTTACAGTCTCATCAAAATGAATGTTCTATGCCCTTGATGCCTACTTAAGTCCATAAATAGACTTCTTAAGCTTGCAAACCATATGTCATTGGCCTTCAGCAATAAAACCTTCCGGTAGGGACATATAGATGTCCTCGCTAAAATGGCCATTTAAAAATGCCGTCTTAACATCCATTTGCCATATCTCGTAGTTATAATGACATGCGATGGCAAGGAGGATACGGATGGACTTAAGCATGGCCACCGGGGAAAAGGTTTCCTCATAATCGATTCCCTCTTTTTAAGTATACCATTTCGCCACAAGCCTAGCTTTGAAGGTTTCCATCTTCCCATCTACTCCCCTCTTCCTCTTGTATACTCACTTACACCCTATGGGTTTTATCCCTTCAGGTGAAGCTACAAGATCCCAAACCAAATTGAAGTACATAGACTCAATCTCGGCTTCCATTGCTTCATGTCATAGATTTGCATCAGCATCAGTAATAGCCTTCTTATATCTAGTAGGGTTTTGTTCCTGATGGTCAGAGACTAGCTCGAAAGCTTTTCCAGTCTATATCTCTGGAACCCTAGACACTCTCTCACTACGACGAAGCTCCATTTGTACAGGCTCTTGAGGCTATGCCTCTTCTTGTTCCACAATCGGGTCAGAAGAAGTTGTTTCCGAAGATAACTTTTCCTCGAGTTCCAATCTAGTTGAATCTTTCGTGGAAGTACTTTGATCATCCTCTAAGTATTTAGCATTGGTACTAGCCAGTACCTTCTGCTCCTAAGGATGATAAAAGTAACCACCCTTTGTCCCTTTTGGATACCCAACAAAATAGCATAATTCTGATCTTGATTCCAACTTGTCTCCCTTGACCAGTACATAAGTTGGACAACCTCATATTCTGAGATGATTCAGACTTGGCTTACGCCCAGTCCACATCTCATAGGGAGTCCTAGGTACTGACTTGGAAAGCACCAAGTTCAGAATGTATGCTACTGTTTCTAAAGCATATCCCCAAAAGGATACTGGAAGAGTAGCATGAGACATCATGCTTCGTACCATTTCTATTAATGTTCTGTTTCTTCTCCCAGCTACTTCGTTCTGCTGGGGTGTCCCCGGCACAGAGAGTTGGGATACTATCCCATAATGTACCATATGTCATTAAATTCACCCAGGAGGTACTCTCCGCCACGATCCGATCATAAGGTCTTGATTAATTTATCTGTCTGACGCTCCACTTCAACCTTAAACTCCTTGAATTTATCAAAAGAGTCAGACTTGCGCCTCATCAGGTAAATATAACCAAACCTTATACAATCATCTATGAAAGTGATAAAGTACTCAAAACCTCCTCTAACTGGTGTAGACAAGAGAGCACACACACCAGTGTGAACAAGACTCAATACCTCCTTGGCTCTATCCGCCTTAGGGGCAAATGACTTTTTGGTCATCTTTCCCATCAGGCAAAACTCACACTGAGGCTAATTTTCCAATCTCAATAAGCCCAAATGCCCATCATGGATTAGCCTCTGAATCCTGGTTAAGTTTATATGACCCAACCTTAGATGCCAAAAATAAGAGTCATTGACATTGGTCTTTCTCTTCCTTGTTAAAGGTTCAGACTGAGCATTATTTGATTAATTGTTAATAGGGTTTAAGAAAAATAGATTCCCATACATGTGCCCAGTACATAAAATTTCTCTATTTCTACTGATAGAAATACCAGAATGGAAAGATACAGAATATTATTGATTTATTAGTTTTGCAACTGAAATCAAATTCTGTTTGAAACCAGATACATATAAAATATCTTTCAAAACCACTACTTTATTACAATCAAATATATGATCCAGCTCTCCCACTACAAGGGTCCAAACTTGTGCTCCATTTCCCACACGTAATCCATGTTCACCCTCCTGGAGTCTTCTAATCTTTCTAAACCCCTGTAAGGAGTTACGAATATGATCAGTGGTTCCTGAATCAACAATCCAAGTGGAAGTTGATCCAACTATTGATATAGACTCTAGATAAAAAACATTACCTGTGAAATTTTTCTTGGCTTAAAGATCTAGACACTCATTTTTCTAGTGTCCCTTCAGTCCACATTTGAAGCACTTGCCCTTGGGTTTATCTTTAGGCTGGGTCTTGGGCTAGGCTACTGCATTCCTTTTCTTCCTTTTGAACTTTCTGGTCTTGGGCTCAGTTCTTGAGAAAGAAGCTTTAGCAATCATGGCCTTTGATTATGGCTTCATAACCTTCTTTACTATCTGGAGTTCCTTCATCCACTCAGTTAAACTCATGTCTAACTTGTTCATATTGTAAATCAACTTGAACTGAGTAAAGGAACCCGGTAGAGACTCGAGAACCATATCCATTTAGCTCTCAGGGTCAATAACAGCCCCTAAGATTTTTCCTTCCTCGAAAGCAGCAATCATCTTGAGTATGTACTCTCTGACTGATGCTCCCTCAGCCATCTTAGTGTTAATTATAGTTCGAAGAGCTTCCTGCCTTGTAGGCCGGCTCTTATTTGCGAACATAGTGGCCAATGACTGACTAATAACATATGCAGAAGCCATGTGCTTGTGTTTTGACTGGAGCACATTTACATGGAGGCTAACATATAGCAACGTGCCATTTCGTCAGCCTTCTTCCATGCCTTCTCAGCCTCTCGCTCTTCGGCGGTAGAACCTTTCCCGATCACAGGGCTGGTCTCGTAAATGACATACTTATACTCCTCGGCTGTGAGTATTATGTCCAAGTTCCTCTTCCAGTCCACATAACTTGGTCCCGTTAGCTTATTCTCCCTGAGAAAAATGGCCAATGAATTAAAAGAACCTCCCACCATTTCTGAAAAATCGAAAAATAAAAGAAAAGATTTAGTTTGTGAAAACAAAACAAATATGTGCACTTTATCCTTATTATCAAGATTGATAATAATCAATTTGGCTCTTAGGAAAACTGACATAGCTTCTTGGGAAGATTAACAGTTTCCTATGATAAGTGTATTAACCATCACAAATTAATTTCCCTTCTAGGTAATGATCTAGAGGATAACTCCATCGTGGGATAGCCGTTTCCTCTCATTTCCTGGGGACATACCTCGCACTTATAACCTCTAACGCGGGCTGGCCAATTATAGTACGTGTCCCGAGTTATTAATTACATCCTTCCATTAGATCTATATCCTTATGGTATACCCATCCTATACGGGTTCACTCCCAGGGAGACGTAGGGGGACCCATGATCTCTAAAAAGGATCATGATGAAAGTCGTGGGGCCGTTGGAATCCCTCTCCCACTTAGTCTTTTAAAATAAAGGTTTTTCTAAAAAATGGCCTTTTGAAAATGTCCATTAAGTTTTTTCTTAACTTATAAATAAAAAATCTCTGTCCATTAAAATCTCTATGTCCAGGTTTATATCCTTTGAGAGACTTTTTCATGGACTAATTTTATTTAAGTTAAAAGCTTAATGATTTCAAAAAAATTTCAAGTAAAACTTTCTAGAGACTTTGGTCTCAAGTTGATTTGACAAAACAATTTTCTTGTGCCAAAATTAAATGGCTTTCTATTTTAACTTACAAAAATATCTAAATCCAATATATTTTCTATGCCAAGGATTAAATCCTTTGAGAAAATATCTAAGGATTAATTTTTGTTCAATCTAAAATAACCATTGTTTTCCTTGTGAAAAACATTCCCAAAGACTTTGGTCGTTGAGAAAACGTGCACATAGGTACCAAAATAAATAGCATGCTAGAAAACAGTAGACGTTTTCATGCTCTTCTATTTTTAAACCTAAGTGCCCAGATAATAGAATTAAACACATTAATTAATTAATTAATTAATTAATTAATTAATTAATTAATTATCTTGTTTAATCCTAAAATCCCTTACTAATATTTTCATGCAAAAATATTCCATGAATATTAGCTATTGTAAAATATTAACTTCGCCTAGTATGGACCCCAAATCCAAAAGAAATTGCAAGAAAAATTACAAGGAAAAATTAAAAAATTCCTCATTGGTCCACTGCAACCACCACACTAGATCATGCAACCATCTGCACTAATTTTGAGAAAATACTTTTGGGTCCATTCACACAACAATAACAGCGATCCTGCTGGCCGGTCAGTGGGCGGGGGTCAAGGGGGCAGCGCCCCCTTATTTTTTTTTTTTTAGAAAACAGAGTGGAACTGGCCTTCCAGAGCCTAGCTGGCGCCAGTTCCATAACCCTAAGCCGGCACCGGTTTTGGTTTGGCCAGCCAGGACCGGCCTTCCAGAGCCAAGCCGGCGCCGGTTCCAGCACTTCAAGCCGGTGCCGGTTCCATTCCGAATGCCAGATCCTATAGTTTTTTCTTACAAATTCCTCTACGAATTTCCCTTTTTTTTTCTTCACAGCTTCTGGAATCCATGGCTCTCCAATTTCAATATACATATGATAAAATCAACCAAAACCAACAATCTCTTATACCCTTCCAAATTGGGTTTACACGGTTGTTCTATGAAAACATAGAAATTACAATCTCCTATACCTCCACTCGTGAGGTTTAACAGAGAATCTATCCATACCATAAACAGCAAAGGATCACAATTGTAAACACACATATGTTTCCAGTTTTATTTATCTAGATGCATGCTCCCTATATTTTCACAAAAACTTCATGCTCTAATACTCACTGAAGGTGTGAAAAATCGGAAACACGGAGCACACAGCCAAAACGAATCAATAAAAACTGGAAAACTCAAGAACAAGAAAACAGAACAGAGCCAGTGCCGGTGCCGGCTCCGATAGCCCTAGTCGGCGCCAGTTGCCCTCTGTCCAATCTCGAGGTTAAAAAAAATTTCGTCTTCTCATTCTAAGGATTGGCTGGACCGGAATGTGTGCAACTGCGTAGGTATGGTGGTGGAAGCCTCTGGTACTATTCCTGCAAGCCTACTACTCCGTCTTGGCATGTATGAACGATGAACCTCCGGTTGTCGGAATATTCCACAGCCTAATTCTTGTTGGTGAAACAAATGTGAAGTGGAATGGTCTCAAGAGGAGAAATGAATAGTTTCAACCTTCTCCTTGATTTTTCAAAGAAGTCACGTTGAGGAGAAAAATCCTCTCAAACTTCTTGAACCAAAAGGTGAACTTAAGAACAACAATAGTAACTAGGGTTTACCTTGTTCTTCAAAAACAAAAAAATGAAGAAGAAGAAGAAGAAGACCTCTTGGTGTTCTCTTGGAGAGATACACAAAAATGAGAGAGTGAGAGTGACAAGAGAAGAGAACAAAAGATGATCAAAATCATGTAACCTCTTGTGACCTTTGGTTTTTGTAGATTTGGATTATATGACATTTGGTTTTCTTGTTTTATTTTTCCTTGTGTATCACATGAAAAGCTTGATCAGAAAACCACCTTTCATATAACCAAAAGCCTTTACAAAACCATATATGAGAATTCCAAACAATTTTCTAATTGCAATTGGAACCCTCCAATTATAACTAATTATAATTTAGCTACAACAAGTTCTCTTTCTCACAAGAAACCCCACTATTCTATCAAGTAATATTTTGAGTATATATTCCTCTTTAACCGAGACCAATTCCTTAACCCAAAATTAATTAGG
Organism: Voacanga thouarsii; assembly: GCA_026120185.1. NCBI lineage: Eukaryota > Viridiplantae > Streptophyta > Magnoliopsida > Gentianales > Apocynaceae > Voacanga > Voacanga thouarsii. The sequence continues at coordinate 27,086 of JANUWF010002174.1, forward strand.
ACTTATAAGCTATTCCAAGAACCAAAAAGACACATCGCCTTGGCTATTAAAATAACCAAAATACCCCTACTATACAAATAGCTGTATTTTGCATTTTAAATATTTTCTAATATCACCATAAGAAAATATTGACCCCAAGGACAATGATGCGTTAGCAAAGTCTCCGACCTACAGGTGTAATGACTAAAATACTCCTCTATATATCGTTGTACATTTAGAGAGGAAGAAGTGTACTAACACCCCTCTAAATGACATCTACCATCCTTAGGCCTCTAGTCTAATGATCCACAACTTCCTGGAGTGTTACCGCTTTCCAAGGAGCTACCCTAAAGCAAACATCCAAGTCATGTTTCCCAGGGCCCTGGACATTTAGATTATTCAGACAACCACAAGGGGCGATATAATATAAAAACTATCTTATACAAGTCTGTCTTAACTAACTAATCACTAATACCCAACATGCAAGTATATTGGCCCTACGATAGAACCTCAACTATAGCATATCAAACTATATACTTTCAGCTTCGTCAAACCACCAACTCATACTCAAGTCATAGAGTACAAGTCCACGCTGTAGCAGTAGTAGTCTAGGTTTCTTCCATATAGTACTTTTAAGAAACTACTACTACAGGTCCTGTTCTATGTATTCGAAATATGCTTATGTCATGAAGTGAGTGGACTACTCACTGGCTAAAGGTAAGCCATTCCCCATTTGGAATTCACAACATAATAACCTAGACATAATGAGATTCTCATTCTCATCAATCGGTTAAGAACGAACGTTTATGTGTTAAGTAACCCGTGATCCATACCTTTCTATGAAAGACCTCCATTTACATGGACCACTTACTTAAACACAATGGGTCTTTTCCAAATGACATCGTGCACAAAAGTAAATTCACAAATGATTTCTAAAAATCAATTCTTTTATTTAAAACATTCGATTTTTACATCAGAAAACTAGTCTAAGAGGAAATACTTCCCAACACTCACTTCCAAGGTGTTGAGACATCCAAGAGGAAACAAAACGCATCAATTCACAACCTCGAAAGCCAAATTGGGTAACTTTGCAAAAATGCTTGCTGAGTGATTGATGGGAACTATGCCTGAAAATGCTGAACGCAATCCACATGATGAATGTGGAAAACCTTGATCCCTTCCTCTACTATACTTTGCACTTGAATAAATGTTTTGTTTTAGTTATTTTGGTTTTGTTCTATTTTTAGTGAATTTTAAGGTTGATAAGTCTTTGTTAGACATCTTTACCTTGTTTAGTCTGTTAGGTTTTGAGGCATTTCTTTCCTTTGTCATCTTTCGCTAAGTCTTGTGATTATATATATGTATATGCTTTATTTGTTTTTCATTTTTACAGTACGTTATTACTTTCACTTTAATATATATATATATATATATGCAGAGAGAGTATATATATATATAGTGTATTTTTGTATTTTCTGGAAGTGCACGTTGAGGTGGAGCTTATACTCCTCTATATCGTTGTGCCCTTAAATTCTACAAATAAATTGAAACTCTTCGAAAATACATAGCACCATACAAGTCATGGGCGATGTCACCCTGTAGTTTACTATAACAAAAATGCTATCATTTCACTAAAAATTTCACAGTGCATAAAGTTATGCACGGTAATATTGTATGCTGCATGGCACCATGCACCTGTTCATAATATCGACATTGTTTTGATTTCAGGTTTCAAACTTCTATGGTTTGATAGCGACGTTCATACCAGCTTCCACGGTGCCATGCAATGTCATATTCCAGAAAAATAAAACACTTCTTCTTCTGTCATTTTCCCCATTTCTTCAAAACTCTTCGATGGCGGTTACTCTACTATTCAAATCCACCATCGCCATGCACTAATCCACTTTATCCATTACTCAGTTTTCTCCATGCATTCAAATTTCCCACAAATTTCAAACTTTTCCACCGATTGAAAACCCTCGATTACATTCTTCTTTCTACAATTGATTTAGCAATGTTGCATTTTGAATTTGATTTCTTCTTTGCTTCTATGATTGTTGGTACTAGAAAACTTGGGGCAATTAAGCTGTTACCTGCATTCTATCTTCAAGAAAAAAATTGGGTTATTTCTAAACTAAGGATTCAATTGAGTGATTTTAAAAAAAAATTAAAGTTTTAAGTTGTTATAGTGTTGTTTTTGAACTTTTGGAACTGAAATTGGATTATTGAGTTGCCGAATTGAGTTGCTTGTGGATATTAGAATTATTGAATTGATGTTTTCTCTATTTTGATTTCTGTTGATGCCTTTGTTGAGCTTTTTTTTTACTAAGTTATACTTTGGAAATTAAATTGTATTGTGATTTGGGACGGTGAATAGGAGATTTGGTTTGTTATTACAGTGATTCATTGTGCTAAATTGATATTGAGGCCAATCTGTGGAATGTTTTGGTAGATAATGCTGTAAGTTGTCAGGTTTTGGATTTGTTGAATGGTTTGTACTATTGATCCTTTGTGCGGTTTGTGAAGAAGTAGATTAGTGTGGAAAAGGGTTAACAACAAAAGATGATGTATTGAGTGCAGCAATTCTGTGTTGTTGAGTTGGTATTGTGGATTTTGCGTGGAAATTTGTGTAAAGGAATTTGACAAGATTTGAAGGAATTGTGCTAAAATTGTGTTATCCTTGTGGTAGTTTTGTATTGGTGAATTGGTTTAGGAGGTGATTTGCACTGTTGACATTGGTGTTTTATAGCTGTGAATTTATGATAATTTGGTGTAGTGAAGCTGAGTGAAGCCTTTTGCCATTCTTTTGAATTATTTTACCTTTTCTTCCCTTTTCTCTTACTTGCTATTTTCCATTCCTTTTCTATCCTACTACCTACGGCACCAAAGCATATAGCCACCAAGCTACCCTCCAAAAGAAAGAGGAGTGAGGGTACTTCCACCTCCCAGCATCCTTCCACCCCTATTGCTAGATTCACGACTAAAGAGAATAAGGAGTGGTTAGAGAAAAGGAAAGGGAGAACGATTATTGTTGAAAGGACAGTCGACCCAGTCTTAGACCATGACTTAAAAATTAGTCTTTTGTTCAAAAAAGTTGGATAGAAGCCCATTCTAGGCTTAAAGTGTACTTATTACCCAAATTTGGCTAAAGAGTTCGATGTAAACACAGAGGCTAAGAAGTAGAACAATTTGAGAAATGCTACATCACAGTCAGAGGAGTTCACATTAGCCTTATTAGAGAGCTTTTGGCTACCATTCTGGGATTGAGAGATGAGGAAGCATGGGTAGATATAGACACCTATAATAAAAAAAAATGGTATTTGATGTGGATTGGAAGTTTGCTAAGGCCAGAGTAGAGCTACATTTGGTATACTAGATTGCTGGCACATCTGAGGTTTTGCATGTTACTGATTTGCCCCCACAATACAGAATGGCTGTTTATTTAGTGGCTTTTAATATTGCTCCTAGACCTAGTGGGTTCAATGAAGGTAGATTAGTAGATATTTATGAGCTTAGCAAGCTAATTCAGGCCCATACTATTCCTTTAACTTCCCCCATCATCTCCTACATACGAGATATTGTCTTTTCCACCCACTTTGCTAAGGCATTTATCTTCCGTCTTGTTATCACCAAGATCTTTCAACATTTTCATGTGCCCATAGAGAATGAGGTGACATCTACTACTACTGCCACTGAGATTATTACAAATAAAATGTTAGTTAGCTGCGGTTACAGCTACGATGAGAATGCAAAAGATTGCTAAGTTCTAGTGATTTAGAGAGCGACCAGGCCAAAAATGGTAGCTTCCACCACAGCAGCAGCCCCTAACAACAGAGCCTGATTGAGTTGAGTCTTCTAAAGCACAGAGACCTAATATTGGATGACCTACTAGCACTGTTGATTTCTAGGTAGAGATCCACACGCACTTTATCATGCTCGCCAATAGTGTCCATGCACTTCAGGACATAGTGGTGCAGTAGAGTTAGATTATGGCTCAGTAACAATAGATGATAGGGCACATGTGGGTCTCCTGGAGAAGCAGAGCCAGACAGCTAATGGGTATGAAGAGCAGTTGGAGCTAGTCCGGACTAAGCTACGAAATGTAGGAGCAAGATTGGACACTCTCTGCACTTAGCAGTCCAACCTAGACACCTTCATTCATACTATGTGGGAGAGGCTAAAGAAATATAGTCGTTTAGGACCTGATGATCTTGAGCATAGCAACTATAGATTCTGTAGACCATACTAGGCTAGTGTTAGGGATATGCCCTAGAGTCAATTTGTACTTATACTATTGTCATTATGTTTTATATAATAATATGAGGCTTTCCTTTTCATGAATACTGCATTTTATTTTGTGGTCATCAAATACGTGACTTGATAATAAAACCCAACAATGAATACAATAACTATTCTAAAACTGTACCTGGTCGATTATTATTTTTGGAACAATAATAAATTAAGATTATTATATTTGTGACTTGATAGCTATGTTTTACTAGTCATGGATATTTGTGATATCAAGTCAAAATATAAATAAATTTTAAAGAAGATTGTTTTGGATATGACCTACTGTGAGAGTACTTCATAGAACATATCATAAGTACTTTCTAGCCATAATGATATTAAAAGTCCTTCGACCTAAATTCATCATAGTTTCCTACTTGATAAATTCTATATTTTGACGTTGTCTAAAATTGTCTTTAACCAGATAATAAATTAGACTATTATTGGATATAGAATAAATCAAGGAGAGGAATGTGATTGATAGTGAAGGAATTTGTCCCTCTCAATTATGGGAGAGATATCCATAGGCCCCTTGATAAGCTAGATTGTTAAAATGCATGGCCGTGCTCAAATATATCAATCTAAGATATTGATATCATTTGTTTGAATAGTCTACTATGAAATCAAGAAATAATTAATTAAGCTTAATAAGGATGACATGCTCTGTGCCTTATGCTTAATCTAGATATTGTGTGACAAAAGGACTAAATATAAAATTGTGGTTTGATTCAAAGACATCACTGATCTTCATTTAACTTGGATAGTTATAATGTTTTGCTAGAAATCGCTTATAACTTGTGGGCTGTTTAAATATGATTTAGGCACACCGCTAGTGTTAAATGAACCTATAGGGTCACACAATAAGCGAACTTGTTAGGTTATTTTTCTGGTAACCAGATTTGATGAATCTGAAAATATGTCTAAGTTAATCGAACATAGAAAATTTACCAGATACAATGAATCTGAAAATATGTCCACATTCGATGTATCTGAATGATATCCAAATTATAAAAATCTGACTCGGTAAATTAATTAATTAAATTACCGAGATAATGGCAGAATCTTATCATATCAGTTTTAATTTAATTTGAATTTAAATTAAAATATAATAAGATATTATCAGAGTTGGACTCTAAGAGGTTCGGGGGTTTTTAAGAAAACCCTAGCCGTCTTCTCAAGAGCCCCATTCTGTTGAGAATATTCATGCCTCCATTCACCAGAAAACCGCTCAAACCCTAGGCGCTAGCACTATCGGGGTAACGAGTCAGTTCGTCGTGTGTATTCGATAGAGGACGTTCGCACACTGCAGCATCTAGTGCTCGTTAGGGTTGCACATACGATCGCACAATCAGAATCAAAAGATCTCGATGATGTGGCTATTGAGTGTGATGATAACTCAATATTTTTATCATCACACTCAATAATATTGAGTGTGACTATTCCAATTGATTATTATCTAATTATCATTATTTTTTTATAAATTATACGATTTCACGAAATTTAGGTTCTATACCCATCTCAATAGCCATATCTTTATTTCCAAAACAGATGCAAAACTATTTTCCCTATAATTTTTCAAATAAGTAATAAGACATTTTGACGGATCTATAGCAATATCTATATGCATATCTTTAGACCGTAAGGTCTTACTAACAAAATTGGCACCAAATAATATATTATACTAAATATTCATTCCTAATAAAACTTCAAAATTCTCAATTTTATGAGTTACTATACACATGGCTTCACTTTTATTTTAGGATCTTGACTACTTTTTGATAATTGAATCAAAGCATCTCTTATCTTTGGAGTTTGTAATTTTATTACCTTGACACTTTCTATTCTACTTTTCCATTGTGTCCAAGATAAAGATTTAATAGAAAATTTACAACCATTATCTTGTAAAATTTTCCATCGTCCAGTGAATGATGCAAATAAAGAATAAATTCATTGTAATACACCCAAAACACTAATAGCGCTATGGCATGAATTAGCCATATCACATTAAAAAAAATTCAAATTATGACAATCACATGGTGTATAAAATGCTCTAGGATTTATGTCTAATTATCTATTTTGTACTCCTTGATTTTTACCTTTCATATTAGATATATTATCATAACCATGGCCCTTTATGTCATTCATATCTATTTTGTGCTTTTTAAAAAAATCAATAAGTTCATCATAAAGACTTTTACCTGTTATGTCATCAACTTTTAAAAATTCTATAAAATACTCATCAATTTTATTGGATTAACTACAGCATCAACGCACCTTAAAATAAGTGTCATTTGTTCTTGGTGACTTATATTTGGAGTACAACAAGAACAACTGAAAAATATTTTACTTCTTTGATTTTTTTTTTCTTTTTTAATGATTTTATTCTTTTTAGAAGCTAATAAATCTATTAACTCATTTTGTATAGTATTATTCAAGTAACGATTATGAATATCACCATCTTTGACTCGTCTAACGTGTTTTTGCATAACATGATCAAATTCTGCTATTATTTCAATTAAACTTAAAAAATTATTTTTTTTTTCAACGAAAAGCAAGATTACTTTTTGAAAGATGTTTCACTACAGAAATAATCATTAATAAAGCCTTTTCCGATACTCTTTTTCTCTATTAATTTATTCTCGTATATTTTTATCAATTGTCTTCTTTCTTTCAATCCTTGTTTCTAACTCAATGGAATGGCTTCATATTAGTGATGGGTTGATGGCTTGTCTCATGATTTTTAAGTTTAGAACCAAGATTTTTCAATCCCTAGCCCCAAGATGCTTCATGATTTTTCAATCTCTATCCAAATCTTTTGAATAAACCAACCATCTTCTATCATATTTTTCTCCATTTAGCAATTTTTGTTGGTAAAATAATGAAGAAAAATATCTATTCATTTTATCTTTAGGAAATTTTATATCATCATATCTAATTGGACCCTTTTTTACCATTAAATCTCTAAACTTTATATCAATACTTTTCCATTGTCCTGGATCATAAATATTTTTTTCAACTTTATTTGATAAATTGTTATCTTAATTCTCATCTAATAAACTATATACCTAGTTTTTCTTCGTTTAAAATTTCCTCGTTTTTATCATTAAAATTAGTAGTAGTAATATTTTCAACACTTTCCTTCCCTTGAATATTATTATCACTATTACTTTTTCCTAATAAATCAACATTCATTTCTAATTCAAAAAATTCTTCTACGGCTTCTTCATGAGTGCCACTTAATATGTCATTTTTTTTATTATTATTTACAAAAATTTATCAAGAGCACGCTTTGAGAACGAATCAAATTTTCAACTCTTCTGTTTTTCTTTAATTTTCCATAACCACTTTCATATTTTCTATTTGACATTTTTCAACACAAATTATAGCTAGATAATAAATTCAAGCAATATAATAATAAACAGAAATTGAAAAATTAATAGAAAACTAAAAATCAGAATGTACAAAAACAACACAAAACCAACAATAAATGATATTAACATTCTAAAATTAACAAAAGAAAAAAAATTAAATAATAAAAATTAAAAATAAAGTAGTATTAAATGATAAAATTAGGAGAATGGAGATCACTTTTTCCTTTTTATTTAACAATGTAAAATGTTGATTTGACCATCAAACCATCAATCTGATCCAACTTTCTCTTTTCTTTTTTTTTTTTTTTTGTCTTCTCTCGTATTCTTCTTTGTTTCAAGATTCAAATAAAATAAATGCTAATTTGATGCACAATTTTTGTGAATTTTGTGTGAAATAGAGAGGTTTAAGAAGGAGTCTCTTGATTTCTAGATATACTGTTGAGAAGAGGGAGCATCTTTCTCTTAACGAGAAGGAAAAGAAATTAAAAAAGGTGTTAACTTAAAAAAATTAGCCACTTCTTTTAATTTTTTTAAAATTCTATTTTTTTATTTTTGGAATAGGTTAAACTAAATAAGCGGGACTTCTTTTGAAAAAAAAAAAAAGTTAATTAATGGACATAAAAAAATATTCAGAGCCTAAAAAACACATAAATGGGCTTTTTTCATAATTGGGCCTCCTGTACAAGTGGGACCTTGAGTGCCTTATTCACCTAAGGCTCTACAAACATCTAAACATCTGTGTATATGACCACATTGAGATGTTATTTCTTCCCCAATCCATCATCCACCCAATGGTTGAAACCCACATACAACTTTCAGGTGTCATCATTATTTAGTGGGTTTATTGCAATTTACTCCAATTACGTTGAGGGATGGTAGAACTTTAGTATCACAAATTGTAAAAATACGTTAGAGAATTATTGACCGTTAATCAATGGCGGTATTGACTAATAGAAGAATTTTATAATAAAGTGTCTATTTTGCTCATACTAATTATAAGATGCTTAAATTAATCCTTTGGGTATATAGAAATTTGTCCCCATTAACTTGTGCATTATGATATTTTAATACCATAAACTGTAAAAAAAATGCGTTAGAGGTCTATTGTTCGTTAGTCATTGACGATATTGATTAATGGAAGTTGCTTTTATAATAACATATCTATTTTACCCATACTAACATCTATTTTAAAAAATCGCCGCAAAATCCTCACTAATTAGCGAGGGTTTTGCGATGGCTTGATGATATTTTTTTTTTAATGATTTGTAAAAGAACCATCACAAAACCCCCATAAATTAGCAATTGTTTTGCGACAACTTGATAATAAATTTATTTTTTAAAAATTTTTAAAAAAAATCGTCGCAAAACCCTCACTAATTGTGACGGATTTGCTACGACTCGATAATAAATTTATTTTTTTAAGATTTTCAAAAAAAATCGTCACAAAATCCTCGCAAATTAATAACAACTTGTAAAGCCGTCGCAAAACCCTTATTAATTGCGACGGATTTCTGAGGGATTACGATTTCAAAATCCTAATCCCTCACAAATTTTAAAGTTTGATTATATATATATATATATATATATATATATATATATATGTGTTGTGTGTACATGTTGAAATAGTAGAATGCACGAAAAGACATTATTAAGTTGAAATATTTATATATATAATATAAATATAATATTGCTAAGTATATATATATATATATATAAATGTATATATATATATATATTATTATGTAAATATATATATGTATATATTAATATATATAGACACACATATTAACATAAATAAAATGTATATATATATATATATATTAATTTGTATGAATATGTATATATATTTATATATGTACATTATATATATACATATATATATATAATGTACATATATTTATGTGTGTATATGTATGTATATTTATTAATATATTAAAATGTATATTAATTTTTTTATATATAATTTAAATATGCTATATATTAATATGTATATATATGTATATATTAATGTGTGTATATATATATCTATATATTAATACATATATATAAATGTATATATATGTATACCTCCACTGTCTTCTCCACCGAAAAACCCACCGTCCTCGTTGTAATCTACTTTGGCGGTTTCGATTTTTAGGCCATCCAGTATTACAATCTGTGTAGGTTGTGATTAGGGTGAATTTTTAGGGTGAGGTTTTTTTTTTTTTTTTTTTTTCTGGTTCAGTCCAACAAAAGTTATACCGATTGAAACCGCGATTTGAGAAGCACATTGCTAAGTGCTCCAACCAACGTCTTCAAAAAACGTGGCTATTTTATTCCATGGCAGAAATATTTTTGGTTATGATAATATATGAATAAAATATGTATATATATATATATATGTGTGTGTGTATATATATATATATATCTTTTGAGAATGCTTGGGTTTAGCTATGTAATTTCTTTCGTGACGTTGCTATGATTGAGCTTTTTTTTTTTTTTTTTTTTTGCGATTGAGATCTGAAGCTTGTTGGGTGGCTGAGTTTTATGGCAGCTATGGGGTGAGTTTTGTTGATGTTCTATTGAGTTGTTGAAATGGGTTGTGAGCGATTTTTAGTTTGTTGACGTTTTGTTGACGTTTTGTGAGGCATTAAATCACAATGTATTGCAGCATTTTTTTTTTTGGATTATTAAATATGCGTTTATAAAGTGCGTTCTTATAAAGTTAAGACACATTCGTTATAGAGTACATCTTTAGAAAGTTAAAACGCATTCAACGAATGCGTTAAGGTCAAAAGAAGAGTTCAGTCAACATATAGGTCAATTGAAGTAAAATGGGCCATTCTGATAAAAAAAATCCTAATTTGTTTTATTCTTAATAAGTAGGAAGAGATTTTGCCAAACTCCTTATCCAGACATAAATGGCTTCTCTGAAAAAAGACCATTGTTCATATCCAAGTGATAGTGAACCATCATTCTATATTTGGAGCTTACTTAGAGGTGTCTCATTTTGCAGATCAAAACATTTAAACATCAAACAACGACACATTCGTCAGCAATGAGTCACTGATTGATGAACTTAAAGTGGCTTTATCTGATGTTAAAGACAAACCTAAAATTATTCCTAGAGAGCAAGGTTTTGTTGAGGTTTGCTAACATCTGGATCATTAGGATTTTCTCTGGCTAGTGGAAGTTGACACCATTAACTGAAAATCTTCGTTCGAAACTTTAGGTTGCCCATCACCCAGATGCTGTGATCATTGTCACCCAGAATATTTAAGGTGCATGTGCATCTATAATATATTTATCGAGTGTTTACGGACAGGGTAAAATATTCATAAAATATGGGAAACATGCGTGTCATTCTGCAAAAGTCTGTAGTAGAAATATCTGTGTGATTTCAGGTTTTTAGATATTTTTTTGCACATTTAAATTCTAGACAACAAAGAATATACAAATTGTTAACTTTATGTGCTATGAATAATTGCAGTAACACTTTCCTTCTTAACATAATGTTCGGCTAGGCACGTTCACCCAGAAAAACTTTTGATGAAATGCAATGAAATTTGTGCATTGTAATCTTTGTTTTTTACAATCTTTTTCTTTTAGTTCTTGACTTAAATGGATTGTACTTAAAAATTTAAACTATTGTACAACTTGAATATAAAAGTACAGGGTCGTTAGAGAAATAGGGGTCTTAGACGAAAAATTTTTAGAGGCCCCTTATTAGTTATTTATTCTTCTAACCTTCCCCCGAAACCCCCCCCCCCCACCCCGGCCCAAAAGCCGCCTGAGCTGGGAGGAGATTTGGCAGACCCCTACCCATTTATTGATAAGAAAATAAAAACAAGCGACGAAAGGGAACATAAAACCTTACCTCTGGCCAACATGATTACAACACAATCTTAAAGAAGGGACCTGCAAAAGGTCTAAAGTATATAGACCCTGAACATCTTGAGGAAGCATATTAAAAGAGGTAAAGACCTGAGAGCACTTAGCTGAACAAGCCAAATTTGCCAGTCTATTAGCTGGATTGTTTGCTTGACGGAAAACATGTGAAAAAGAGATGAACTCAAAGCATGAAGACAAATACTTAGGCAGTTTTAGCAATTTGAAATATCTCCAAGGGACTTGTAGTGATGGATTGCACATAAAATGAGCTAAGATTTGGTTATCAGTTCTCACAAAAATTTTCGTAGCCCCCTTCGCCAAACAAAGTCTGAGACCTAGTATTGCTGCACGAGCCTCTGCTTGAAAAGGATCTGCATGGCCAATATATCTTGAAAAAGCACCCACAAATTCACCTAAATCATTCAGCAAAACACCTCCCGATCCAGAGACCCCGGGATTTCCTTTTGAAGCTCCATGAATATTTAAGACCAAGTCCACGGCATCCCTCCTTTCCCAAACTGAGGGACTCTAGCCAGTTCTCTTGCATGGACGTAACCGAATATTAAAATGGCATGAGATCCCCGAGACTCTGGTTATAGGAAACACCCATGTGTTATATCGAATGAAATCTTGTATTTTCTTCCATAAAACATTAGAAGAAAAATTAACCCCTTCATATCTAACCAAACACCTATACTTCCAAATCTCCCAAACAGCACCAACCAAGAATACCCTAGAAAAGGACGGACAGCAGCATCCGCATACCAACAATTCATGAAAAATGGCTACAAATGCATAGAACCTAAAGATATATTGAAAATCCCAAGCACCTTAGCTACTCTCACCTAAATATCTCAAATAGAAGGATAATGAAGAAAGAGATGATCAGCGAATTTAATTGGCAATCCACAAAAACTGCACTGAGAACATATCTGTAGCCCTAGTCTTTGTAATACACTATCCAATGGTAAGGCAAATATACGCAAACACGGGATAAAAATTTTTGTAGCTGATTGAATGCCCAAAGCTTTAATATCCTTCATCAGAGAAGACACTAGCTGCACAATCTGCACCACACTCCAAGCTGAACTCACCAAAAATTTGCTATTAGATGATGGATGCCACAGTATTACATCCTTTCCATCACTCTGCTGTAATGGTAGCAGAGAAGTATGTAAACGCTACATCACTATCCAGAATAGCGAGCAAGCGACTTCTATTCCAAAATCTGTTAGACAAGCAATCACTACCTTTCAAACTTGGCTGTGGAATGGAGGAATTCACAGCAGAAAGCAATCCCAACTCTGTCCACTGATCATACCAAAATGGAGAAGAACCATCCGCAATCCTAAAAGAGACGTGAGGCTCAGCTTTGGAAGCAATACGACACAACCTCTTCCAAACAGCCAAACATGCTTGTGGCATCGAAACTTGAGAAACATGACACACTACAGGGACATACTTCGCCCACATAAAGTTTTCCCACAAAGATTGCTTTTGCTTAAATTGCGTCATTGAAAAGGCTTGGTGAACATCCCATAAGTTTCTCAAATCCAATCCATTCTCTTCCCATGGATGACTAATTGCCTTTCCAACTCCTCCAATGCTTTCTTTCACTATATTTAGAATATCCCCAAAGAAAAGAAATAAACAACCTTTCTAATTCAACAAACACCGTTTTAGGAGGATCTACAACATGCATGATATGCAACGGAATTGAAAAAAAGAACTGATTGTATAAGTTGCACCCGACCTTCTTGACTAAGAGCTTTATATTTCCAGCCTTAAATCCTCTTTTTCGCCTTGTCTATCAAAATTTGAAAATAAACCTGCATTGCTTGACCATTAAATATAGGGCATCCAAGATAAGTGAAATTCTGCTCACTTTTAGAAAACCCTAACTCCTTTTCAACAAAAGATCATCTCTACACGGAAGGTTTAGAAGAGAAAAAGAAAAGAACTCTTAGATACATTAAGGAGCTGGCCAGATATCTCTTGATAATCTCACAATATCTCTTTAATAACCCGCAAAGATCGCTTAGCTCCAATAGTAAATATAACCATATCATGCGCAAAACTCAAGTGAGTAACTGCAAAAGATGATCTAAGCACTAAATATGGCACAACATCACCTTCATCAAGCTTAGCATCCAAAGACCTAGAAATGATGAAACAAAGAAGAAGATTAAAAATGCAGAAAGCTTGAGAGGGAAAAAAACTTTTTTATTTCATCTCAATTGAATAAATCAATACAATGCTCTATGTTTACATGCATGAGAAAAAGCTAAAAAAGTATATACAGAAGATTCAGAAAACAAAATGTGTGATCATCGAGGCAAAACTGTATTCAACATGTTTGGTGTGATTGTCTTCCCAGCGATTTCCCGCGCGCACATACAAGTCTGCCCAGATGGCTCTTGTCTAGCTTGATCCATGTCACCTGTTGTTGATAATGTGGCTGGTGAGTGTGATGATGACTTGGCATCTGTCTTAACACCCCCCCTCAATCTAGGACATTCATGAGAGGCTGCAAATAGATTGATAACAGGCAATGCTGATAGGTTCTTGTGAAATTGTGCTAGTGACAAAGCTTTGATGAAAATGTCTGCTAGCTGAGTTGATGAACGTACTAGCAATGGTTTGATGAGGCCTGCTGCATACCTGTCTCTAACATAGTGGCAATCAATCTCCAAGTGTTTTGTTCTTTCATGAAAACTATTGTTTTCTATAATATGTAAAGCCCCTTTATTATCATAAAAAAAGGGGAGTAGGTTGTTTAGGAACAATCTGTAATTCTTCAAGCAAGTAAGTCAGCCATTGTATCTCACATGTAATCTGTCTCATAGCTCGATACTCAGCCTCTGTAGAACTGAGGAAAATAGTTGTTTGTTTCTTAGACTTCCAGGAGATCAGTGATTCTCCAAGGAAAACACAAAAACCAGTCACTGATTTCCTTGTTTGCTTGCATTCTTCCCAATCTGAGTCACTGTAAGCTATCATCCATTTGTTGGAACTTGCAGAGAAAAACAATCCTTGTCCAGGAGCACTTTTGAGATACCTTAATATTTTGTGCACGGCTTGTAAATGTATTATTGTAACTAAGATAACTGTTGTACACTACAGGAAATTCCTAGTCTAGTGGCTGTGAGATATAATAACTTTCCAATGATCTGCTTGTAAATCTAATTGGAAGATAGAACTTCAGAATCACCTGTGTGCTTACCACTGTAATCGATAGGGGTAGAAGCAGGCTTACTTCCAAGAAACCTAAACTGATCAAACATCTCAAGAGAATACTTCCTTTAATTGAGTGAAATCCCTGCTTTTGATCTTGCTATTTCCATTCCCAAGAAATACTTTAAGGTTCCCAGATCTTTGGTGGTGAATTCCTTATGTAACTGCTTCTTCACTTTGTTAATGTCATGAATGTTATTGCCTGCTACAATCAAGTCATCTACATACACTAGAAGTAGGGTGAAACTACCCTCATGAATCCTGATGAACAAACTAAGATCACTGTGGGCATTTTTGAATTTCTATTGAAGCAATAAACGGTTGAGTTTTTTATGCCATTGTCTACTTGCCTACTTTAATCCATACAATAATTTTTGCAGTCTGCAAACTCGGTTTGGCTACTGAGACTTGAAGCCTGGGGGTAATTCCATGTATACTTCCTCTATCAACTCACCATGCAAGAAAGCATTGTTAACATCTAGTTGATGATGAAACCAGCCTTCTTAAGTTGCTAAGGCTAACACAAGTCTGATGGGTGTCATCCAGACAACAGGAGAGAAAGTTTCCAAAAAATCTATATCCCTGCTTGTTGCATATACTCCTTTACTACCAACCTGGCTTTATACTTTTCTATACTCCTATATGCCTTATGTTTAATCTTATACACCCATTGGCCACCAATTGCCTTCTTGTTTGGAGGCAATGGTACTAAAGACCAAGTGTTATTCTGCTCAAGAGCCAAAATTTTTTCATCCATGGCTTTATTCCACTCTTCTGACTGCAAAGCTTGAAAACTGTTTGGTTCTCTATACAATGTCATATTCATCACAAAGGATTAATGCTTAGGATGCAAAGCATAAACAGAATGTGTAGAGTATGGAGTAGTATGCTGTGAAAGATTACATACATATCACTAAGGTATGCTGGTCTATGCCTTTCTCTAAGGGTCTTTCTTAGAGGAGAGTAATATTAGGACTACTGATCTAGACTAATAGGAAGTTCTCCTATGTGAGGAGGTGTAGGTAAGACTACAGGCATTGGAACTTCTAGATAAACATAAAAGTATATGAAGTTGTCAGCATTTTAACTATGCTAAACTTGAGGATTGATCAAATCAGTAGGTGTTTTGACCTTGAAAGGAAAAACAAACTCATGAAAGATGACATCTCTAGAGACAAAAATTCTGTTGAATTTAAGATCAAGAAGTATGTATCCTGTACTGGTGGCTGCAAAACCTAAACATACAGAAGGCTTTCCTCTAGGATCAAACTTAGAGTGATCTGGCTCTAAATTTGCTACAAAACAAAGGTAACCAAAAACTCTCAAGTTGTCATACTTAGGGGCTTTTGAGTACAGAAATTCATAAGGACACTAGTTTTTCAGGAGAGGTGTAGGGGTGATATTGATAAGAAAGGTGGCATATTAGATGTAAAAGCCCCAGAGAGAGATAGGATTATTACACTGCAACTTCAAGGTTCTACTAATGTTTAACAGATGTTGATATTTTCTCTCTACTATCCCATACTGTTGTGGGGTATAAGGGCAAGTTCTTTGATGCATAATATCTCTTGACTGATAAAAGTTAGGCATGTTAAACTTAGCCCTATTGTTTGTTCTAATGACCTTAATTTTCTTATTGAATTGAGTATCAACATAAGCATAAAAGTCATGAATGAGTTGTTGTGTCTCTGCTTTAAATTTCATAAGAAAGGTCTAGGTAAATCTGGAGTGATCATCAACAATAGTCAAAAAATACCTTTGGGCATAAAGAGTACTATATCTATAAGGGCCCCATATGCCAATATGTATTAAATCAAAAACTGCATTAGAAACTGAAAAACTAACGAGAAAACTTAGTCTATGCTGTTTAGCAATAGGGCAGACAGTATAAGTGTTTTCCTCAAAGGCTATTACAATTGAGGTTGCATCTGTTACGTGCCTAAGCACTCTACATGTCCAAGTCTGTAATGCCACAACAAATATTAGGAAAAGCAAAGAAACAAGGATGCCGAAGGTCTGAAATATCTGCAGATTTTGAAGCCTGAAAAACTAGTAGTGTTGCAGGTTTTGTCAAGTAGTAGATGCCATAATGAAGACTAACTAATCCAATCATCTTTTGTCTGGCAGTGTCGTAAATAAGACAGAAATTAGTTTGAAAAATCAATCTGTATTTTGTTTGATCAATCAACCTAGAAAAGGAAATGAGATTGAAATGGAAACAGGGGACCAGAAAAATATCTGTAAGAATAAAATAATCTAAGAGCTTGATGGTTCCTTTGTGAGTCACTTTAATGGATTGTCCATTAGGAAAACTCACAAATATATTGGTTACAGTAGTATAGGAATAAAAAAAATGAAGAGATGTGCAAATATGATAAGATGCGCCTGAGTCTAAAATCCAATGCAGTGAGTTAGAATCACAAAGGAAACCATTACCTTTCTCACTATAGCTGGCAGTAAGATCAGTGGCTTGATTAGCTATGGGGTCAGTATTTATGGGTCCTAACTCAAGTCCTCTCTTCTACAGTAATTCAACCAACTGATGATACGGTATTGCGGTTAAACCATAAACTCCATCCACTATTGTACCACTGTCCTAAGGTTTGGGTTGCTGCATTCCCATCTCAACATAATTGACTGTCCCCTCATGTTGAAATCCAACATTCCTCTTTCCTCTATATCCTACAGGATAGCCATGCTTTTTATAGCATTTGTCCATCGTGTGTCCATTCAAGCCACAGTGTGTACAGTATAGTTGTTTTCTATTAAATCTCCTGAATTGCCCTAGTACATTAGTAAACTGAGCAGGCTGGGAATTGAGTCCATTACCACCTGACAGTATATTTTTGTTCTGTGTAACAGGTAACATGTTTGACTCCACACTTGAATTCATATTGCCAATTGACATATTAACATTCATCCTACTTTCTACTGTTAGAACTGAATGTTCTATGGGCTAAGTGAAATTACCTGCATTTGCATTTCCTGTTCCTCTTTCAGTTTTCAAAGCCATAGAGAAAACTTGGTTTATACTATGTAACTGAGTCATCAATAGAACATGAGATTTCAGGGTGCTATAATTGTCATTAAGACCTTTCACAAACCTGATCACACAATCACCTTCCACATACTTCCTAATATTACTTGTTTTAGCACAAGTACAACAAGGAATAGGTCTCAAGTCTAACATCTCATCCCAGAGTGATTTTAGTTTAGTGAAATGCTAAGTGATAGAAGAACAACTGTTTGGTATCTCTCACGCATATCGTATATGGCGCAACGGAAAATAAAACGAGATACCATCCCAAGATCTACATATGTTTGAAAAACAAGACATAATGAGAGTAAAGGTAATAGCTTTTTACCTTTCTTTAATCGTCCGAAGAACAAAAATTTTCTTCTTCAAGTCGAGACGCGATCCAGCAATCCTCTTGGTCAAACTCCATGAGAGTTGAACGTCCAACCACTATAATCACAGTGTGTGATTATCTCTAACAGTAATCCACATAGAGGAATACTCAAGCACCAAAATTTCCTGCGCCAGCAAAAAAAGATGGCAACTAGGGTTGTTTCTCAAGAAAAATCGAGAGAGATAGAGAGAAGAGAGAATGTTGTGTTGCTATGGTTGCAGTGTTGTGTGTCTCCTACATCAGCTAGGGTTTCGTGTGTATATATCATATATATATGCATGAAAATCCTGCTTAAAACATACTCCAACTCAGAATTCTACAACAGTTAGAATTTCCTAATTGTAATTGGAAATATCAAGTTCTCACAATTATAATTTAGACCATTAATTATAACTAATTATAATTTGGCCACAACAACTTCTTGTTCTCACAATTAACTCCACTATATTATCAAATAACATCTTGAGTATATAATCCTCTATTGTGTGTGACCTATTAGGTTTCCCAGTCAATTAGTAGCGAACATAAATTAATCCAAACGTCTTTGAGATTAATAATCCATAATTAATTAGAATTAATCCTATTAATTCTAATCAGGATTTGTTTATTAATTCATCAATTAATAAACCCATATTCCCAGATCATGAGTGGTATCTAGCAACACATCATGACCACCGAAGAGTCCAGGAAGTCATGTGGCATGACACGAACCCTACAATAACAAACTTCAGTGCAATTAACTCCTTTCGCCATACAATATCTCATTCGGTTTGGGGTACGGAATTAGTGCCAACTCCCTCCAGAATTAATTTTGGCCCGAATACGATAGTACTTGTACTAGGAACCCACTACTCTAGATTTGTATCAATTGGAACTGTTTCCAATACACAATCGCCTTGGCCAAGGACTTCTCGAGTAGTAATTCCTACAAGTGGCCGTGAGATATTCGCCCCTACTATTAGGAGTGGTGAATCCTTTATTGACCCTCTCAACTACTTTCGTTTACCTCACAATGTACCCAATATCCATCCCATAGACAGCCCTCGATTGAGCTTCAGAGATTGGAATTAAAATACAATGTTCAGCAAACAAAGTACCTTGAAGATCTCAAGTCTAAGGAAACTTGCACGTTTGCTATATTGAGATTATATCACTGGCACTAAATAGTTATCCATGTGATTATCTCAAAGCTAGGTCATCCAATGAACTTGTTCCATTAACAAGCATCCATATGTTAACTTTGAGTATCTTAATACTCACGGTTATGAGAACTACCACCTGATCAAATCAGAAAGTCTAACATGTGCTAGTCTTAACGCATTACACTACAAAATTATACAGCAAATTCGGCGGCTACCTAACCGTCGTATTTGATGGTCCAGCCGTCGTATTAGCCAAATACAACGGCTAAACGACGGTTTTATAGCCGTCGTATTTGATCTCGTCATTTTTGCTCGACAACGGCTACAAAACCGTCATATTAGGCTAATACGACGGTTTTACGACCGTCGTTTTTGGTCTCGTCACTTTTGCTTTCCGTGGTCATTTTTTGCGACGGTTTTGAAAAAGCATCGTTTTTTGTCACCAAATACGACGGCTACGTGGCCGTCGTATTTGTTCCAGTCAAATACGACGGCCATATAGCCGTCGTATTTGACAGGGTAAAATACGACGGCCGTGTGGCGGTCGTATTTGTTCCTGTCAAATACGACGGCTACGTGGCCGTCGTATTTGATTGCCCTCAAGCTAAAACGACGGCTGCAGCCATCGTATTAGGCCTAATTTGGTTTCTAAATCATTTTTTATTTGGACGGAATCCTGTACACGTACAATTTAAAGCCAAATGTAATAAAATCAACGAATTCAACACCAAATATAACAAAACACAATCTCCCCATTGCCAAACTCAAAAGCAATATCCTCAGTAGACAAATACAAACAAGTATATCCTCAGTATACAGAAGCTGTAGTACAAATACAAATTAGTAGGAAATGAAAATGTCAGTCATCATGACGGATAGGCTGTCCAGGATCACTCGATCTAATAGGCAGAGAAGTGGAACCAACACCAGGAGATGCCGTAGAAGCACTAGATGGAGGTATAGGTAGTACATCAAATGCGCCTGCATCCAATCTGCGCGCTAATGCTTCCATGGTAGCCTGAAGCGCAACTATACATGACTCGTAAGCCTTTCGCTCACGCTGCATCTCAGCTCGCATCTCAGCCTGCATAGTATCTCGCATACTCTACATACGTGCCTCAACCTCAATCCTGATGACCTCCTCAATATTTGCTGCAGAACTTGATGATTGACCAACTGACGTTGGTGTTGGACCCTTTCCTTTACACCTAACACGACCTCTTGTTTTTTGACCGAACAATCGTCGAAATATATGATCCTTTGCTTTCTCTGTGTGCTCAGACTCAGGCAATGCCTGCCACTCTGTCTCCAATCGGTCCTACAAAATTAAGAAATAATATATCTAATTTATATTAGGTTAATATAATGTCGTTATCATATTTTAATAACTCAGAAAAATTAGCATTTAAATATAACTTACAATCATCTCTACAGTCAAACCATCAGCCTGCTGACCGTGCCACCTTCGTGTCGCAAGGAACATATCATAATGTGATGTCGGTTGGCCTTGTGAGGTCATCTGTAAAGACGTGTCAAAAATTTCAAGCAAAGTAGATAAATTTCACCTGAATAGTGTATAACATAAACTAAATACCTAATCCTGTATAACAGAATGTGGCATTCTTCCTGTGACCGGTGGATATGCCAAATGTGATCGATTTTGTCTATTCCGCTCGGCCTCCATCTGTGATTAATTATAATAGTTAACATATAAAAAATTTAAACAAGTTCTAAGACATAAAAGTAGTCAACTTCTATGGTACGACCTGTGTATTCTCCAAACGCCAGTAATCAACTAACATCCTCCATTGATTTTTGCCAACCCGTTTATCTTGACAAACAATAGGCTCTGTATTGAGCTAGAAAGGAACGTAGTATTTTTGTTTTAACTTCGACTTAAAATCCTTCCATGCTGCGCATATCATCTTCATTGTGACACTACGTCCTTCTAGTGGCATCATGGTGTTGTCCTTGTACAAATTTTAACAAATAATTAAATAAAGAAAATGTTAATTTTTGAAGAAAACACTCTTGCCTATGTTAGAATAAAATTAGTTACCTGTATTTCTTGCCAAACTTCGTCCTTGTGGCTTTGAGGTATGGAATGCCAATCCCTGCAATTCAGAGGGAACCTATTGCTCATGCGTGCAAAACAGCCCACCACTGAACTATAACGAGATGCATCTAACCCAACAAGCCCTCCGTGTTGGTTAACACCAACATTGTACTTTCGAAACCCTGACTCATCCCATCCGGAAGGTAACTTTCCACCCCCGCGAGAACTCCTCGCTGTGGAATCTACAAAATATCAACAGAGTTATTAATTAAAATATCAACAGACATATCGTAATACCAATAGACATATCGTAATATTTACTTCATATTAACTTAGCACACCTGAGGCACTAAGGTCTGAGGAAGAAGGTCCTGTGCCACTGGGACCTACATCAGAAGTGGGTATACATGTGGCATGATTAGATTCCTGATCCGTGAAACCTATGCGAACACTTAAATGTGATCTCTGTCCAACCTCAAGTGTTGGAGCTGGTGTCTATGTACACTGTGAGGTACTAGCGCCTGATCTTGCGGCAGCTATGGCATCCTGCATCGATCCCCATCGGGCACGCTTGTTTACCATCTGCAAAACAAAAAGATTTAACATTGAGTAAAAGATTTTAACAACTGCAGCACATTTAGTACATGATTAAGTGATTTAAGTACATTTAAATTGCAGAGTGTATTCTTCTTCCATCTAAATCTACTTCCTCCCCAGAAATTCCATCTCTAACCCATACGGCATCTACTTTGCGCGAAACAGGACGAGAATCGAACTGCTGCGCAGGAAAAGTTTCTAGATCATGGTCCCTTGAATACACATCATAATTATCCCTTCTCATCATTGGCATTACCACATGCCAATCTCTTTCTTTAGGACAATGAGAAAACCAAACTTGTTCAGCTTGGTTTGCTAGTATGAATGGCTCATCCATCTCTTTATTTTCCCGGTACAACAAACGGTCCAGATTCACCAAAGTAAACTTTAGTTCATCAACTCTAACACCTCGATGAACATCAACCCAATCACATTTAAATAACAGAAATTTCAGTTCACTACTATATCGGATCCTTATAATATCAGTAAGTACTCCATAGTAGTTGACACCAACTGCTACAGGATTCATATCTCTTGGATTAGAAGAACTCGTAGTATCAGCTTTACACATGACGCCAGAATTTTGGGTTGACTTGTTAGCCTCATATGTTATTGTATGAAATCGGAAGCCATTCACGTTGCATGCATTGAAGCACAACCCTTGATTGAAAGGACCATTTGCAAGCTTTTTAACTTCAATAGGAATATCAGGGCATTCTTCATTCTCATCAACCTATAATAAATATAAGTGTTATAACAACTAATTGTTGTCAAGGAAAACTTGCTATATTGTGTTTGTTTTTACTTACATAATGACTGAGCCAACTGTGAAATGTTTGAGAATGAATACGTTGTCTGTCATGTAATCGAGATCTTGGATGCTCCCTATTTATGACAGACATGTGAAGACTGTAAGTAGAACACACGTCAAATTTTAGAAGTTATAATGAAAGAAGCATAAAAAATGAAGGACAATAGATTGAAAGGAAAACTGACTCTCTATGAGGTTTAAGGAAGTCGGAGTTGGCTAAAACCCACCGATGTGCTTGCATCAATGTTAAACGATCAAATATTTCATCAATCCCTTTTCCAACTGGTTTACCCATCGAGTTGTCATCATCAACATATCGTGGAGGCCTATTCTCTTTTATCTCAACATCATCTAAATATCTCGACACGAATGTCATACATTCTTCCATTAAATATCCACTGACTATCGAACCTTCAGGTCTAGCACGATTGCGCACGTAACACTTGAGAGTTTTCAAGTATCTTTCAACTAGAAACATCCATCGACATTGAACTGGACCAGCTAATAATGCATCATCGGCCAAATGTATCGGTAAATGTTCCATTATATCAAAAAAACTAAGGATGAATGTCTTTTCAAGAACACAGAATGTAACTGCGAAACGATCTTGCAGATACTCGAGATGCCTCTCTTTGTTGACTTTAGAACACAACTGCCTAAAACATGAAACAATCTCAATCAAAAGTTGCACTACATTCTTGGGCAAAGTTATGCAGGCTGCTAACGGGATGAACTGCTGGAGTAAAATGTGGGAATCATGACTCTTCAAGCCTCCTAAAGTCTTTCTCCTCATGTTTACCCGTTGAGAAATATTAGAACAATAGACATCGGGGACTCTCAATTCCTTCAATACTATCAAAAAAACTTCAACTTCCGACCGACTTATTGTATAAGGAGCTGGTGGCAAACTGTATCCAGTTCCAGACGGTTTTAAAATTGGATGTAAAGACTTTCTAATATTCATTGCCTGTAGGTCTTGACGAGCTTTGAAGTTATCTTTTGAAGAAGTACTGTCACCCAATATTGTAAACAACAGATTATCTGCAAAATTTTTCTCAATATGCATCGGATCCAAGTTGTGCCTCATCAAATTACTCTCCCAATATGGCAACTCCCAAAAAATACTCTTCTTCTTCCAATTATAAGAATTTAGGCCAAACTTCCGTTCGAAGTCAGTCTGCATTCTAATTCTCATATCATCTACTGCATATTCTGTTAAACAACCCTGAAAATGTGTTAAAATTTCTGTCCCCGTACTCCTTTTTGGTGCTTGTCGTAATTCCATTCCACCATAGAAAGAAACTTTGTCCCTACGGAGCTTGTGTGATGGTTAAAGAAATCTATGATGATATAAGAAGCAATATTTACCACCATTAGGCAAACGGTAAGACAAACAATTGATACCGCATATCAGACAAGCTCGCTGGTTATGAACACGATAGCCAAAGAGATTACCATATGCTGGAAAATCACTTATGGTCCACATAATAGTTGCACGCAGACGGAACATCTCTTTTGCCTCAGCATCATAAGTAAGCACACCGTCAAGCCACAATTGTTTCAACTCCTCGGTTAATGGTTGTAAAAATACGTCAATTTTGTTTCCCGGACTCTTCGGGCCATCGATGAGAGTTGACAGAATAAAATAAGGTTGCTTCATGCATAGCCAGGGTGGCACATTGTATGGTATTAAAACAACTGGCCAAGTACTGTATGATATGTGCATATTTGAAAACGGACTAAATCCATCCGAAGCCAATCCAAGTCTAACATTTCGGCAATCATTTGCAAATTCCAAATGCAACTCATCAAACTTTCTCCAAGCCTTAGAATCAGCTGGGTGTCTGTAGACTCCATCTTTCACGCGACATTCCTGATGCCACCTCATAAGGGATGTAGTTTTGCGAGACATGAACAATCGCTTCAATCTCGGAGTCAACGGAAAATATCGAACACGCTTGCATGCGACTGTACTGCCCTCTTTCTTGTACCTCGGAGCATTGC
Organism: Voacanga thouarsii; assembly: GCA_026120185.1. NCBI lineage: Eukaryota > Viridiplantae > Streptophyta > Magnoliopsida > Gentianales > Apocynaceae > Voacanga > Voacanga thouarsii. The sequence goes on from JANUWF010002174.1 coordinate 51,847, forward strand.
ATACCTCACAAAGTTGTGCGGCCTCATTTTCCCCTCTGTATATTATGCAATTATTTGGACAAGCATCCCAGACTTTGCATTCCATTCCTAACACATTCGTTATCTTACTAGCCTCGTAGTAATTCTTGGGAATTTTCACTCCCATCTCACTAAAAGCATCCGTTAGAAGCTCAAGTAGCATATCAACTGACTTGTTCGACCACCCATTCAGGACTTTTAAATGTAACAATCTCATAATGAATGAGAGTGAAGAAAATTTAGTACAACCAGGATACAATTCTACATTAGCCTCTCCCAACAATTCATGTATCTCTCTCAAATCATCAGGCTCTTCAGTTGCATTATCGAAGTCACTAATGCCACCAATATCTTGAAGCATCCTAGCCATATCATCCCCATGTTCGTTTTCAGTCGAAGGGATGTTGCTAGGTTTATTGCAAGAAGATAAGTATGTTTCCCCATGAACACTCCACTGTTTGTACCAACGCATGAAACCCCACATTTGGCAATGCTGTTTGACATCTAGTGTACTATAAAGATACCTATTCTGGCACTTTATACAAGGACAATGGATTTTGGATCCATTGGGTTTGTCTCTTAATGCAAATTCTACAAAGGCATCCAAACCTTTGTTATATTCATCACCTAAACGGTCTTGTAAGTCAATCCACGATCGGTCCATCTTCCTATTCATTTATCCATATTTTCAGTCTAATCTACAAGTTTCGTTATGATAAACATATTTAAGAATGAATGAAAATGAAGGGAAATGATAATATGGAAATAGGTCAAGAATTCAATCCCCATCAAATTAGTGTTCATTCTCCTTTTTAGTTGTGGAAATGATAAACATAGTTTTAGTAGTAGTTAAAATAAATAAATACACTCCTTGAGAGTTTTTAAAAGAGAGAAAATAAAAGATTTAATTAATCAAGATATCTTGGAACTCCAAAATCCTTAAACAAATAAGCTACTTAAAAAATCAAGATAAACATACCAGACATTTAGTAAATTATCGACTTAAAAAAATAAAATTATTTGTAAAAAATTTTCTCACAAAATAGTCAGATTCTTTGAAAAAAAAAATTTTAAAAATTTTGACAGAGTTTCTCCTATAAAATGAATATTTTCCAGGCACTAGGCCACCTCAAAATGCGCAATTATGCAATTCAACCAATAAAAAACTTATAAAACCATCCAACCATTCAATCATGTTTATAACAAATTTCCAAGTAAACAGAAGGTTTATAGTTGAAATATCATCCATATAAAAACATGTCAAACCTCTTAAGCATAACTAATCGATGAACCGAGAAAGCAATTAGAATGAAAAAAGTAAACATCTTCAAGAAGGCACACCTTTGATAAAAGAAAGTGATGAGCTTGATGATGTCCTAGAAAGTTCAGAATCAGGTGGACTATTTGAATTTTCACTGCTCAAATTCCCCAAGTTGATCTTAAGGCCGAAAACATGAACTGTTCCCTCATGTACATGTCTCTGAGTGTGTGTACTGCCGTTATTTATTTTTATTTCTTCTGCCTCTTTTTCTTCATTTTTTTCCTTCCAGATCACTTCTCTGATGTAACATGGTTGACTATTATACAGATAATGGAAAGAGCGAGGTCCCAGGAGACTGGTATTTTTAAGAAGAAGCCAACTGAATTGATGTAAATTTTCAAGGTGCTTCATAATTGATTCAAAATTTGAGTAGAAAAGTAAACTCTTACCCTGTCTTCTGAAGCTTCAACCTTGTTCTGAATTCTGAAAACAATTGCAAAGTTTGAGGATCGTGTCATCGCAAAGTTAACAAGACTCGTTAATGTATAGCTCTAACAGCTTAAGCTTCTATGAGGTGATAATGTATCATGGTAAAAAAGATGTCTTTGTTCAATCTTGAATTGCCCGTGATGTTACTAAATGTATCAATTGTGCATATTTTTAAAATTCTTGTAGCTGACTTTTGAGAGTGCTTTTTTTACACTTATGTTGTTCACTTGCTATGTAAAATCCTTAAATCACCTAAAAATTTATAAATTTGGCAAGATGTGCAATCAAAAGTGAGTGATGTTGTTCTTGGAAAGGAGAAGACTGTCGAAGAATCAAATCATGAATATGAGAAAATGAAGCATTACATATTTGAGCTTGAAGATCATTTGGCTGAAGCTCAGAAGCATGCATATCGTCTCGTAAAGAGGCATAGAGGTATTTATGATGTCTGTCCCTTGTAATATTCACTCTCTTTTTTGGGATCAAGTGGAATAGATACTTACCTATTTGATTGTTTATTGGAGCTAAAACGGCAAACAAAAATTTTCAAAAATATTCTGTTATCAATAAGTTTCCATTGCAATGACAGAGATGATTTCTTTAGGGGAACATGAAGAACAGGCCCTTTAGATTCAAATTGATGACAAAATTTAAATTCAAATTAATCCAAATCTTCTTCTCCACAGTAGCTGTGCAATGTGAATCTCAGTAATCCCAACCAGAATAGCTGTACAAATAAACAAGTGCCAGTCAGATCTGAAGGACACACCCGGACGCAGAGGCGGAGGCGGAGCTAGGTGGCGATACCAGAGAAGACAGCCCGGAGAAGAAGACAGCCGTCGACCGAGCAATTTGATGCGCGAAGAAGAAGATGCGCCGAGAAGACAACTCAAATAAGAAAGCTCAAGCTCAACGCGAAGAACAAAGGAAGAAAGACGACTGCGGCGGATATAACGGTCACATACGACGGTTGTAATAACCGTCGTATGAAATGCACCAATAACCGTCGTATTTGGGCAACTTAATGCGACGGTTATTACAACCGTCGTATTATATTGCCCTAATACGACGGTTATTCACAAACCGTCGTATTTGATCCGATATAAAAATTAAAATTTAATTACTTTTAAATTTATATATACATATATATATATATACACACACACACACACTAACATGACACAAAACTACATTAAATTTAATTCTAAAATATTAATTATATTACATATACTACATAGATATATGCACACGCATGCATATTTGTAATTAAAATTTTTCACACACACACACACATATATATACAGACACACAAAAAACATATCATAGAATAATTAACTAACAAAATGAAATTCAAACTCGATCTTTAATACAAATATATAAGAAAATTGAATTCATAAGATGCAAACTGTAGATTTATTAACAAGATTAATGATCTAGGTATTAATTAACTAGCTAGTATATAATTACAAAGTTAAAACAAGCTTGTTAATTTAATTATACCAAATTTAAAAGTCATTTGTTTTTGTCGTTGTTGTTGAAAGTCATTTATTTTATTTTATCACATTTTTTACTAACACTTATAAAATAGTAATAAAAAATAGTGTATTTACAAATATAATTATATATCAAATTATGAATACCAACCGAAGCATTACTAAAACTACGGATGACTAAATTTGAAAAGAAATAGATAAAATTCAAACTACTTTCGATTCATTTTATTTTACTTCAAAAACATAAATATTATTACAGATAATTTTGACTCATACAACGGTTGTTAAAGAGAGATTTTTATAAAAACAGCTAAATTTTAATTAAAATTAACTCTTAAAGCCTAAACCCTAACCCCTAAACCCTCAACCCTAAACCCTAAACCCAAAACCCTAAATCCCCTAAACCCTCATATTTATGATGGTTATGTTAGCCGTCGTATATTGTTCACCTAATACGACCGTTTGAGCATAACCGTCGTATTAGGTAGACAAAAAACGACGGTTAATGTAGCCGTCGTATTTGCTCGACCTAATACGACGGTTATACCAAAACCGTCGTATATAGTGATCTAATACGACAGCTTACCAACCGTCGTTAAATATGCTCAATTACGACAGTTTTATGGCCGTCGTAATTGATCTCGTCGTATTTGCTGGGTTTTTTTGTAGTGTTATTGATGTCCTGTCTCATTAATACTATGACTAGGGACTATTTAAGTACTAACACCATACAGTGTAGTAGGAATCTCATATCATAATCTCTATCATGATTTCCTTAACACAGTGTTGTACTAATGACTTTATCGAACAGTTATATTACTTAAAGTAAACAAAAAAAACTGTAAAATAAATAATGCCTTTTATTAAAATAAAGTGTCTCATATACAATATACAAGTAATTGCCTCTAGGGTACAATACTAACAACAAGCTTGTTTCAAATTATGAATTTCTTCCAGAAGATTTGATAGCCGAAGCATATCCCCTTGATTGAATCTCTCATTCAACTCCTTCCATATATCAGCAGATGTCTAGTTATATACTACGGATCTGGCTATCATTGGAGTGCAGGACTTCATCAGCCATGTCATCACAAGGTTGTTACACTGTCCCCATGGTTTATACATCCGATCCTCAGATGTTGGGATCTGCTTCGATGGATCTATGAATTGTTCTTTATGTTTGCAGGACAATGCAATTCGCATAGACCAACTCCATGTCTGATAGTTGGTGCAACTTGCACAAGAGAGGGACAATCACTGGGATGGATGTAATACGGATTGGGTGCAACATATTCTGTAGTTGCAAGAGCAGAATTCGCCATAGTATTGACAAGGAACAATCAATGGAAATAAAGATCTATGAGTAGATTTGAACCCAAATCAATCTGGAATGTTCTGATACCATGATGAAACAAAGAAGAAGAGGATAAATGCATAAAGCTTGAGAGGGAAAGAAACTTTTTTATTTCATCTCAATTGAATAAATCAATACAATGCTCTATGTTTACATGCATGAGCAAAAGCTAAAAAAGTATATACAGAATATTCAGAAAACAAAATGTGTGATCATCGAGGCAAAACTGTATTCAACATGTTTGGTGTGATTGTCTTCCCAGCGATTTCCCGCGCGCACATGCAAGTTTGCCCAGATGGCTCTTGTCTAGCTGGATCCATGTCAGCTGTTGTTGATGATGTGGCTATTGAGTGTGATGATAACTCGGCAGCTGTCTCAACAGAAAGCAACTCTTGCGCTAAGATATAGTTAGTAGCAGAAAGAGGATCTCCTTGTCTCACTTATCTAGTAGAACTAAAGTATCCTGCACTTTCCCCATTCACCAATACAATCCCTTACTGCCCCCAACACATCCTGTGCTATGATCTCCTATCAATGAGTCCTTCTGATTTACTAAGCACGAGATTGTGTCATACATCCAATTCTGCGCCGCAAGAGAAGATGCCACTAAAGAAGACGCCACCAAGCAAGCAAATTCTGGAAAAAAAATGAACGGCACTGTCTTTAATATCCGATTGCAATGTTCGTGTTTAGCCACTTTCATCACATATAGCCGAGACTACAAGTTTTTGCTGCCTAGCCTTACAGTAGTTGTGAAAGAATTTGGTGCATGCATCCCCATCCTTGATCCATTTAATCCTAGACTTCTCCCTCCAAAACTACTCTTTGCACCTCAAATGAAAAGCCAACATAGCTTTAGCTACATTATAATTATGTCTATCCACGGGAGATAATGTACTCTCATACTGAAGCTCCATCTTCAAAACGTCATCCTCGATAGCACTTACATTCTGGAAAAATTGCCAAAAACCTTGACATTCCACTTCTGGAAAACCTTCTTATCTGACTTTAACTTGGGCCAGAGAATCTGCATATCATCACCATGAAAGGGTTGCCGCCATGCCTTCTTAACCACATCATAAAATTGAGAATGATGAGTCCACATTTTTTGCAATCTAAAGGCCTTAGCAGAAGCAACATTAGCAATCATCATAATCTCAATGAGCAAAGGAGAGTGATCAAAACCACTTCTATTAAGATGAATAGATCTAGTAATTAATGTGAAAAGAAGAATCCCATATTGAATGACCAATGCCCTATCCAACCTTTCAAAACAAGGCTGCTTTCCCATCCTTGCCCACGTATATTTACATTTGGAATAATCAAGAGTTCTCAAGAAACAAGCATCCATAAAATTGGTAAAATCAGTCATGGCATTCAGATTAGGTATAGAAGAACCCAAATACTCTGACAAAGCAGCTATTAATTGAAATTACCTCTAATAATCCAGGGACACATAACAGTCGATGAAATACTCATTAAAGACTCCTGCAAATCAACCCTAGTCCACCTTGAACAAGAAACATGCGCCACTGAACAGAGTACATGATAGTAGACAAACGAACAAACTGCTGGTGGTGGTTTACCAAAACAGATACATCCACATAATCCCTCCAAAAAAATCCAAATTTTAGAATTTAAATTACTTAAATAATGCTGAAAACCTAATTTAAAAGCAACATGTGGCAAATCAGATGCACCCAATAGGCTCAAGAATCCCCAAAAAAGACAACTTATAATCTCGAATCAGCTTCTTCAATCTCCTAACCAAAAACTGATTTGCTATTCCTCTTATATTCTAAATTAAAATATTGATATTTAATGTATAATAGAGGAAGAGCCATTAGGATGCTTAGCCTTACGTGGAGGTTGCACCCGCGTTTCAGGCATTACAGCCTTTTTCTTTTTCTGTCCTCTTACCGCACGAGCTATCTTCTTATGATGTAAGACTACATCCACAAAATTATGGAACTCATCACTGACTGAACCTGACGCAGTGTCTGATTTACTTGTCATCTTATGAGGCAAAGGCACTTAGATTATTGACTGATCATCATATATGATACTTTCATGCACACGCTACTCCTGCAAGCTTGGCAAAACCACCTCCATTTCAATTCCACCCTGATCATGTATTACCTGAGCAGTCTGACTCGCTGCTACTATATTCCCTACCCCCACATTAATAGAAGCCAAATCCACAGTAGGCAAGCAGTGCGAACGAGCAACATCAGAATTCCTTTTAACAACCTCAGACTCCATTTCCCCCCGACATGGGCATCTCTGCATTGGCCCTCTCCACAACCAAAACAGTGATGTCATCCCGACCAGCTTCATCCCCCGTGCCCACATTACCAGGAGCAAAACCTTCTTCCGTATGCATAACATCAGAATGCGGCTGGACACTAGTAGACCTTAAAACTGCAGACTTAGTAGCTATATCAGTCCTTCCAGTGCCAAGAATTTGAACATCATCCACATTCATCCGAGAACTACCTACAGTCTGAGTATCAGGAATTCTAGGGTTCAGATCATCTCTTCCACATTCGGCCACCATGCAGATGGCTTTGTGTGCTCTTTGCTGTTTGCAAAGCATCACGAGCAACTGAAGGCCCTGGATCACTCATAATGTGAGCTAACATAGTAGCTGTATTAGTAGCCTGTGATGGGACTGCATGTACACTGGGGTTTTGGATTTCACCAGCGGTTGACTTTTTTACCCAGTGTTCCGCCCTAGAGTCTTTCTGTTTTACCAATTCATTATGTCACGGCTTTTCACCACATTCAGAATCAGAGTGTTTAATTCGATGACATTCTCTACAATAAGATGGCAACTTTTCATACAAAACTGTTTGGTAAAACCCTACCTCCTCTGAGCCAATCCAGACTCGCTTTAGCAATGGCTTTAACCAATCTAATTCAACACAAACGCGAACCACACTTGGGCGCGTCAATTGAGCAGTGGCCTCATCCAGTTTAAGTGATTGGCTAACAGCATTGGCTTCGTGAAAAGATGCAAAGGCAAGTGCTCAGACTAGATCCACAATAGAACCACAGATGGATCAAATATTACTCTGAAATCCGGTGTGCATTTGAGTATCCTCATCGAAAACCCCAAAAGATACCACAGATTCTTCATCCACAAGCATATGAAATCTTCTTCACGAGCAAGCCTAGTCAAAATGTGCTTTGGATCTAAGCAACCTATTTGAACATCGCCCTTCAATCCAATCATCCTGAACTATTTCCTCATAGCTTCTACTGAGTGTCGGCCCAGTGAAAACTTCCCAATCAAAGCAAATTTAAACAGTTTAGCCAAAGCATCCTGTTTCAGTTAAAAATATGGTAGACTCTCCTTTCCTTTGCGAAACCGGCTTCACTCCAGCATTAGGAATCAATTCAGCATCAGAAACATTGAAGAGAGAAGCAAAAGAACTCTTCCCCCAGGAACCGTCAAGAGGCTGTTGCAGCGGCGGAGGGGATGGCTCCGCCGCCATCCAGGCAGAATTTTGAAATTCAAATAAGAGAAGATACTGAGAGAGAATCGGAAGATGATAGCAAATATATTCCTAATTATTCTTCTAGCCTTTTGAATTGTAAAATCACTTTTTATAGTTTTATTATAGTTTTATAGTCAAGGTGTTCAAATATTCCGCTCTCAATTGATAGAATAGCTAATTCATTTAATATATTGTGTGTCATAATTGTTATCAAATAATACTTAATTAATTTTAACTTTTAAAAACTTCTTTCAATATTAGCAACAGTCATCTATATAGTCAATAATATTCTATATGCAATGTGTGTATTTGGGAAAGAATCTAACTTTCTAATATAGTCTAATATTTCTACTAAAGTACTATTCTCTTTGTCAAAATTTGCTTCAACACTTTTAATTTTGAAAATAAATCAAGACTATCAATATCGGAATGATCATCAAATTTAAAGTAATTTTTAAGGTGAATACAGTCTTTTCTAAAGTTTTTGCCTCCAAAGTTATTAATTTTGTGAGTCAAATAAAAAACCAAAAATATTTTCATATTCTAAAAAGCGATTAAACCTATTTTCAATAGAAAAATTAGCTTGGTCAATTCTATATAAAAAATATTCAATACGAAAAGAATCTTCAGCCGAACGTATTATCTAATTATCATTATTTTTTTATAAATTATACGATTTCACGAAATTTATGTTCTATACCCATCTCAATAGCTATTTCTTTATTTCCAAAACAGATGCAAAACTATTTTCCCTATAATTTTTCAAATAAGTAATAAGACATTTTGACGGATCTATAGCAATATCTATATGCATATCTTTAGACCGTAGGGTCTTACTAACAAAATTGGCACCAAATAATATATTATACTAAATATTCATTCCTAATAAAACTTCAAAATTCTCAATTTTATGAGTTACTATACACATGGCTTCACTTTTATTTTAGGAACTTGACTACTTTTTGATAATTGAATCAAAGCATCTCTTATCTTTGGAGTTTGTAATTTTATTACCTTGACACTTTCTATTCTACTTTTCCATTGTGTCCAAGATAAAGATTTAATAGAAAATTTACAACCATTATCTTGTAAAATTTTCCATCGTCCAGTGACTGAAGCAAATAAAGAATAAATTCATTGTAATACACCCAAAACACTAATGGCGCTATGGCATGAATTAGCCATATCACATTAAAAAAAAAATTCAAATTATGACAATCACATGGTGTATAAAATGCTCTAGGATTTATGTCTAATTATCTATTTTGTACTCCTTGATTTTTACCTTTCATATTAGATCTATTATCATAACCATGGCCCTTTATGTCATTCATATCTATTTTGTGCTTTTTAAAAAAATCAATAAGTTCATCATAAAGACTTTTACCTGTTATGTCATCAACTTTTAAAAATTCTATAAAATACTCATCAATTTTATTGGATTAACTACAGCATCAACGCACCTTAAAATAAGTGTCATTTCTTCTTGGTGACTTATATTTGGAGTACAACAAGAACAACTGAAAAATATTTTACTTCTTTGATTTTTTTTTTCTTTTTTAATGATTTTATTCTTTTTAGAAGCTAATAAATCTATTAACTCATTTTGTATAGTATTATTCAAGTAACGATTATGAATATCACTATCTTCGACTCGTCTAACGGTTTTTGCATAACAGGATCAAATTATGCTATTATTTCAATTAAACTTAAAAAATTATTATTTTTTTCTCATATAACTTTTTTTTTTTTTCAACGAAAAGCAAGATTACTTTTTGAAAGATGTTTCACTACAGCAATATTCATTAATAAAGCCTTTTCCGATACTCTTTTTCTCTATTAATTTATTCTCGTATATTTTTATCAATTGTCTTCTTTCTTTCAATCCTTGTTTCTAACTCAATGGAATGGCTTCATATTAGTGATGGGTTGATGGCTTGTCTCATGATTTTTAAGTTTAGAACCAAGATTTTTCAATCCCTAGCCCCAAGATGCTTCATGATTTTTCAATCTCTTTCCAAATCTTTTGAATAAACCAACCATCTTCTATCATATTTCTCTCCATTTAGCAATTTTTGTTGGTAAGATAATGAAGAAAAATATCTATTCATTTTATCTTTAGGAAATTTTATATCATCATATCTAATTGGACCCTTTTTTACCATTAAATCTCTAAACTTTACATCAATACTTTTCCATTGTCCTGGATCATAAATATTTTTTTCAACTTTATTTGATAAATTGTTGTCTTAATTCTCATCTAATAAACTATATACCTAGTTTTTCTTCGTTTAAAATTTCCTCATTTTTATCATTAAAATTAGTAGTAGTAATATTTTCAACACTTTCCTTCCCTTGAATATTATTATCAATATTACTTTTTCCTAATAAGTCAACATTCATTTCTAATTCAAAAAATTCTTCTACTGCTTCTTCATGAGTGCCACTTAATATGTCATTTTTTTTATTATTATTTACAAAAATTTATCAAGAGCACTCTTTGAGAACGAATCAAATTTTCAACTCTTCGGTGTTTCTTTAATTTTCCATAACCACTTTCATATTTTCTATTTGACATTTTTCAACACAAATTATAGCTAGATAATAAATTCAAGCAATATAATAATAAACAGAAATTGAAAAATTAATAGAAAACTAAAAATCAGAATGTACAAAAACGACACAAAACCAACAATAAATGATATTAACATTCTAAAATTAACAAAAGAAAAAAAATTAAATAATAAAAATTAAAAATAAAGTAGTATTAAATGATAAAATTAGGAGAATGGAGATCACTTTTTCCTTTTTATTTAACAATGTAAAATGTTGATTAGACTATCAAACCATCAATCTGATCCAACTTTCTTTCTTTATTTATATATAATTTAAATATGCTATATATTAATATGTATATATATATATATATATATATATATTAATACATATATATACATATCTATATATATATAGAGAGAGGCATACATATATCAACATAAATAAATATATATATATATATATTAATATATGTATAAATAGATAGCATATTAATATATGAATTAATATATATATATATATATATATATATATATATCTAAAGTTTGGATATGAGTTTTTACTTTATTTTTATTGAATTATAGAATGCGTGAAAAGACATTATTAAGTAGAATATATTTAAATATATATTACATATATAATGTAATATATTTTATTAATTAAAAATTTTAATTAATATTTTATATATTATAATAGTGTATATAATTAAGATAAGGTGAAAATAAGTACAAGAATTCACATAACTTAGTGGTGGAGCGCATACTCTCCGATAACAAAGACACGGGTTCGAGCCCTGTATAGAGCAACACTTTTAATAATTATTAGCGAGGGAGATTGCGACGGCCTACCAAATCAGTTCCAGGTTGGGATTGTGTCAGAATTTATTCCAGATCGGGTCAGGAGGGCTGCCCGATCAGGTTGAAGCTAATTTAATAATTAATTTTTTTTAATTTAAAATTCGACAACCATTACAAATCCGTCGCTAAAATACCGTCGCAAAACCGTCACAAATTTAATAAATAATTTTTTAAAAAAATTAAAAATCCATCACAAAACCGTCGCTAACTCCCCATCGCAAAACCGTTGCTAACATAATTATAAATTTAATTATAATATCATTAATTAAATAATCATCGCTAAACCGTCACTAAATTAAGTATAACTTAATTTGAATGTTTTTAATTAAATGGCCGCCGCAAATCCGTTGTTAAAAAAAATCCGTCACAAAACCTTCACAAATAGTGACGGTTTTTCTTTGCCGTCGCAAATAGCGACGCCCTTTTTAGCTACAGACAAAACCATCACAAAACGCATTTGCTACGGTTTTGCGGTGATTTTTTGCCATCGCAAAAAGCAATTTTTCCTGTAGTAATTTAGAATTGTTTTATGAACCTTTTGTGCATATTTTTCATGAGATTCTTTCATTTCAATTCTTAGTATAATTATCCCTTTGAAACTTGATTGTTTTATGGTTGGATTAGTCATAGTTGAAGTTGGCATTGCTTTATTTTGTAGGATAATTTTTTTGTGTATGAATAAAAGAGATTGTGGTAAAATGTTGGCTAAGGTTGATTGTGAGATCAAGAGGACTTTTTGAAAGTTGCATAGGGAGCAAAACAAACAGTCTTGAAAGCTTTGAAAACTCTAGACCTTTCAAGTGAATTAGATAAGAAAATGGAAGTCAATCAAGTTGGTAATGTGAATGGTAATAGTAATATGAGAATAATAATTGATGAGTATGCAAAACTTTCGTTTTCGGGAACACATTTGAGCATTGTGAAACCTCGTATGGATGCAAATAGCTTTGAGACTAAATCTAATTTCATCTAAATGATTCAACAAATGGTTCAATTTGATAGATTGCTAGATGAGGACCCTAATGCTCACTTAGCAGCTTTCTTGGAGATTTGTGATGCATTTAAATTTAATGGTATATCCGAGGATACCAAACGGTTGAGGTTGTTTCTTTTTTCTTTGAAAGATCAAGCTAAATCTTAGTTGAAATCCTTACTTCTAGTTCTATTACCACTTGGTTCAATTAACTGAAAAATTTCTTGCCAAATACTTTCTCCCTACTAGAGTACCTAAGCTAAGGAATGATATTTTTTTTTATTTTTCCAATTAGATAATGAAACAATTCATGATGTTTGGGACATATTTAAGGAGCTTATTAGAAAATGTCCTTAACATGATTTTGATCTTGGTTTGCAAATATTGACTTTTTATAATGGGTTAAGTTTTTCTACCAAACAAATGGTTGACGCTTCATCAAGAGGAACTGCTTCTTCAAAAACCCCAAAAGAGCTTTTTGATTTAATGAAACAAATTTCATTGAACAACCATTCCTGGGGAATGCAAAGATCAAAAGTTAAGAGTCAAGGAATGTATAATGTAAATACAATGGCATCTTTGAAAGCCAAGTTGGAGACACTTACAAAGAAAGTGGATAAGAAGAATATCAATTCTACCAAACAGGTTATGATGTACAACTTTTACGAGGAAACACCCTTAATCATGAATGTCAAGGAATGGGAATTAAGAGTGAACAACAAGTTGAACATGTGGATAACATGGGAAATGGAAGACAAGAGAACACTTCCTTTGGTAATTCTTATAATCCTAATTGGAGAAATCATCCAAACTTTACTTGGAATAATCAAGGACAAAACCAAGGAAGACCTCAAGGAGTTTCAGTTATCATGCTCCAAGACCCCAAGGCCCTCTACTATTTTGTGCACTACAACCTTCACCACTTCCACAAGCACAATCAATGCCATCTTTGGAAGATTTAGTTGTTAAGTTGGTGACCTCTACAGATACTCATTGAAGGTGTGAAAAATGGGAAACACGGAGCACACAGCAGAAACAAATCAACAGAAACTGGAAAAACTTAAGAATAAGAAAACAGAACAGAGCCGGTGCCGGTTGCCCTCTGTCCAATCCCGAGGTTAAAAAAAATTTCGCACCTCTTTTTCTCGTTCTAAGGATTGGCTAGACTGAAATGTGTGCAACCGGGGTAGGTATGGTGGTGGAAGCCTCTGGTGCAATTCCTACAAGTCTCCTACTCCGTCTTGGCATGTATGAACGATGAACCTCCGGTTGTCGGAATATTCCACAGCCTAATTCTTGTTGGTGAAACAAAGGTGAAGTGGAATGGTCTCAAGAGGAGAAATGAATGGTTTCAACCTTCTCCTTGACTCTTCAAAGAAGTCACGTTGAGGAGGAAAATCCTCTCAACCTTTTTGAAAAGGTGAACTCAAGACCAACAATAGTAACTAGGGTTTACCGTGTTCTTCTTGTTCTTCAAAAACCAGAGAATGAAGAAGAAGAAGACCTCTTTATGTTCTCTTGGAGAGATAAACGAAAATGAGAGAGTGAGAATGCCAAGAGAGTGACAAGAGAAGAGAACAAAAGATGATCAAAATCTTGTAACCTCTTGTGACCATTGGTTTCTGTAGATTTGGATTATATGACCTTTGGTTTTCTTATTTTGTTTTTCCTTGTGTATCACACGAAAAGCTTGATCAGAAAACCACCTTTCATATAACCATAAACCTCTACAAAACCATATCTGAGAATTCCAAACAATTCTCTAATTGCAATTGGAACCCTCCAATTATAACTAATTATAATTTGGCCACAACAAGTTCTCTTTCTCACAAGAAACCCCACTATTCTATCAAGTAATATTTTGAGTATATATTCCTCTTTAACCGAGACCAATTCCTTAATCCAAAATTAATTAGGACTTACGGGCTATTCCGAGGATCAAAAGACACATCGCCTTGACTACTAAAATAACCAAAATACCCCTACTATACAAATAGTTGTATTTTGCATTTTAAATATTTTCTAATATCACCATAAGGAAATATTAACCCCAAGGACAATGCTGCGTTAGCAAAGTCTCCGACCTACAGGTATAATGACTAAAATACCCCTCTATACATCGTCGTACATTTAGAGAGGAAGAAGTATACTAACACCTCTCTAAATGACATCTACCATTCTTAGGCCTCTAGTCCAATGATCCACGACTTTCTGGAGTGTTTTCACTTTCCAATGGAGCTACCCTAAAGCAAACATCCAAGTCATATTTCCTAGGGCCTTGGACATTTAGATTATTCAGACAACCACAAGGGGTGATATAATATAAAAACTATCTTGTACAAGTCTGTCTTAACTAACCAGTCAGACATACTCAACATACAAGTATATTGGCCCTACGATAGAACCTCCACTGTAGCATATCAAAGTATATGCTTACAGTTTCATCAAACTACCAACTCATACTTAAGTCGTAGAGTATAAGTCCACGTTGTAGCGGTAGTAGCCTAGATTTCTATCATATAGTACTTTTAAGAAACCACTACTACAGGTCCTGTTCTACGTATTCGAAATATGCTTATGTCATGAAGTGAGTGGACTACTCACTGGCTAAAGGTAAGCCATTCCCTATTAGGAATTCACAACATAATAACCTAGACATGATGAGATTCCC
Source organism: Voacanga thouarsii (assembly GCA_026120185.1). Classification (NCBI taxonomy): domain Eukaryota; kingdom Viridiplantae; phylum Streptophyta; class Magnoliopsida; order Gentianales; family Apocynaceae; genus Voacanga; species Voacanga thouarsii. Next base: position 67,019 of record JANUWF010002174.1, read on the forward strand.
ATTCTCATCAATCGGTTAAGAACGAACGTTTATTTGTTAAGTAACCCGTGATCCATACCTTACTGTGAAAGACCTCCATTCACATAGACCATTTACTTAAACACAATGGGTCTTTTCCAAATGATATCGTGCACAAAAGTAATTTCACAAACGATTTCTGAAAATCAATTCTTTTAATTAAAACATTCAATTTTTATTTCAGAAAACTAGTCTAAGAGGACATACTTCCCAACAATCTCCCACTTGCACTCTAAGACTAGGTAAGTCCGTAGGTGCCCCCACCCCTATGGCATCTAAGTGTCTCTTGAAGACTTTCTCAGCCAAAGGCTTGGTGAATAGATCTGCTATTTTGTTCTCGGAGGCAATCTGTTCCATCACAACTTCCCATCTCTGGATAAAATCCCGAATCAAGTGGTACTTCCTCTCGATGTGCTTCCCCTTCTTGTGGTTCGGAGGTTCCTTGGATTGTGATACTGCTCCAGAGTTATCACAATACATCACAATTGGTCTATCCATATGTGCCACGACTCCAAGTTCTGAAAGGAACTTCCGAAGCCAGACTGCTTCCTTGGATGCCTCCGAAACTGCCACATACTCAGCTTCTATGGTTGAGTCAGCAATGCAATATTGCTTGATACTCCTCCCTGAAATTGCTCCTCTAAACAAGGTAAAGACATATCTAGTAGTGGATTTTCTCTCATCCTTATCTGCCTGGAAGTCTGAGTCTGTGTATCCTGCAGGAACCAAGTCATCAGCCATGTAAACCAGCATATAATCTCTCGCTCCCTTGAGGTACTTGAGAATATGCTTTACAGCTTGCCAATGAACCTCCCCTGGGTTTGACTGATATCTGCTAACTAAGCCTACGACAAAGTAGATATCTGGCCTAGTAAATAGCATGGCGTATATAAGACTTCCCACAACCAAAGCGTAGGGAATCCTACTCATTCTGTCCTTTTCTTCTTGAGACTTAGGACAGTCCCTTGAAGAAAATGACAACCCATGTCTGTAAGGGATTAAAGCTCCCTTGCATGAGTTCATGCTGTACTTAGTCAGCATCTTGTCAATGTATGCCGCTTGGGATAATCCTAACATTCTCTGCTTCCTATTTCTAAGAAGTTTAATCCCGAGAATGTAGTTGGCTTTTCCCAAGTTCTCCATACTGAATTGACTAGACAGCCAAATCTTTGTAAATAACAATAACCCTACATCATTTCCAACGAGTATGATGTCATCTACATACAAGACAAAAAAAACCACATTAATGCCTTCAAACTTCCTATACACGTAGGATTCATCCTCGTTTTGAACAAAACTATAAGACTTTACAGTCTCATAAAAATGAATGTTCCATACCCTTGATGCCTGCTTAAGTCCATAAATGGACTTCTTAAACTTGCAAACCATATGTCCTTAGCCTTCAGTAATAAAACCTTCCGGTTGGGACCTATAGATGTCCTAGCTAAAATGGCCATTTAAAATGTCGTCTTAACATCCATTTGCCATATCTTGTAGTTATAATGACATGCGATGGCAAGGAGGATACGGATGGACTTAAGCATGGCCACCGGGGAAAAGGTTTCCTCATAATCGATTCCCTCTTTTTAAGTATACCCTTTCGCCACAAGCCTAGCTTTGAAGGTTTCCATCTTCCCATCTACTCCCCTCTTCCTCTTGTATACTCACTTATACCCTATGGGTTTTATCCCTTCAGGTGAAGCTACAAGATCCCAAACCTAATTGAAGTACATAGACTCAATCTCGGCTTTCATTGCTTCATGTCATAGATTTGCATCAGCATCAGTAATAGCCTCCTTGTATCTAGTAGGGTTTTGTTCCTGATGGTCAGAGACTAGCTCGAAAGCTTTTCCAGTCTATATCTCTGGAACCCTAGACACTCTCTCACTACGACGAAGCTCCATTTGTACAGGCTCTTGAGGCTATGCCTCTTCTTGTTCCACAATCGGGTCAGAAGAAGTTGTTTCCGAAGATAACTTCTCCTCGAGTTCCAATCTAGTTGAACCTTTCATAGAAGTACTTTGATCATCCTCTAAGTATCTAGCATTGGTACTAGCCAGTACCTTCTGCTCCTTAGGATGATAAAAATAACCACCCTTTGTCCCTTTTAGATACCCAATAAAATAGCATAATTCTGATCTTGGTTCCAACTTGTCTCCCTTGACCAGTACATAAGTTGGACAACCCCATATCCTGAGATGATTCGGACTTGGCTTACGCCCAGTCCACATCTCATAGGGAGTCCTAGGTACTGACTTAAAATGCACCAAGTTCAGAATGTATGCCGCTGTTTCCAAGGCATATCCCCAAAAGCACACTGAAAGAGTAGCATGAGACATCATGCTTTGCACCATTTCCATCAATGTTCTATTTCTTCTCTCAGCTACTCCGTTCTGCTGGGGTATCCCCGGCACAGAGAGTTGGGATACTATCCCATGATGTACCATGTAGTCATTGAATTCACCCAGGAGGTACTCTCCGCCACAATCCGATCGTAAGGTCTTGATTAATTTATCTGTTTGACGCTCCATTTCAGCCTTAAACTCCTTGAATTTATCAAAAGAGTCAGACTTGCGCCTCATCAAGTAAATATAATCAAACCTTATACAATCATCTATGAAAGTGATAAAGTACTCAAAACCTCCTCTAACTGGTATAGACAAGGGACCACACACATCAGTGTGAACAAGACTCAATACCTCCTTGGCTCTATCCGCCTTAGGGGCAAATGACCTTTTGGTCATCTTTCCCATCAGGCAGGACTCACACTGAGGCTAATTTTCCAATCTCAATAAGCCCAAAGGCCCATCATGGATTAGCCTCTGAATCCTGGTTGAGTTGATAGGACCCAACCTTAGATGCCAAAGATAAGAGTCATTGACATTGGTCTTTCTCTTCCTTGTTAAAGGTTCAGACTGAGCATTATTTGATTGATTGTTAATAGGGTTTAAGAAAAATAGATTCCCATACATGTGCCCAATACATAAAATTTCTCCATTTCTACTGATAGAAATACCATAATGGAAAGATACAGAATATCCTTGATTTATTAGTTTTGCAACCGAAATCAAATTCTGTTTGAAACCATATACATATAAAATATCTTTCAAAATCACTACTTTATTACAATAAAAAATAATATCCAACTCTCCCACTGCAAGGGCCCAAACTTATGCTCTATTTCCCACACGTAATCCATGTTCGCCCTTCTGGAGTTTTCTAATCTTTCTAAACCCCTGTAAGGAGTTACGAATATGATCAGTGGTTCCTGAATCAACAATCCAAGTGAAAGTTGATCCAACCATTGATATAGACTCTAGATAGAAAACATTACCTGTGAAATTTTTCTTGGCTTGAAGATCTGGACACTCCTTTTTCCAGTGTCCCTTCAGTCCACATTTGAAGCACTTGCCCTTGGGTTTGTCTTTAGGCTGGGTCTTGGGCTGGGCTACTGCATTCATTTTCTTCCTTTTAAACTTTTTGGGCTTGGGCCCTGTTCTTGAGAAAGAAACTTTAACAATCATGGCCTTTTATTGTGGCTTCATGACCTTCTCTGCTATCTAGAGTTCCTTCATCAACTCAGTTAAACTCATGTTTAACTTGTTCATATTATAATTCAACTTGAACTAAGTAAAGGAACCCGGTAGAGACTCGAGAACCATATCCACTTGGCTATCGGGGTCAATGACAGCCCCTAAGATTTTCCTTTCCTCGAAAGCTGTAATCATCTTGAGCATGTACTCTCTGACTGATGCCCCCTCAGCCATTTTAATGTTAATTATAGTTCGAAGAGCTTCCTGCCTTGTGGGCCGGCTCTTATCTGCAAACATAGTAGCCAATGATTGACTAATATCATATGCAGAAGCCATGTGCTCATGTTTTAACTGGAGCACATTAGACATGGGGGCTAACATATAGCAACGTGCCATTTCGTCAGCCTTCTTCCATGCCTTCTCAGCCTCTCGTTCTTCGGCAGTAGAACCTTCCCCGATCACAGGGCAAGTCTCATAAAGGACATACTTATACTCCTCGGCTGTAAGTATTATGTCCAGGTTCCTCTTCCAATCCACATAGTTTGGTCCCGTTAGCTTATTCTCCCTGAGAATAATGGCCAGTGGATTAAAAGAACCTCCCACCATTTCTGAAAAATTGAAAAATAAAGGAAAAGATTTAGTTTGTGAAAACAAAACAAATATGTTCACTTTATCCTTATTATCAAGACTGATAATAATCAATTTGGCTCTTAGGAAATCTGACATAGCTTCTTGGGAAGATTAACAGTTTCCTAAGCTAAGTGTATTAACCACCACAAATTAATTTCCCTTCTAGGTAATAATCTAAAGGATAACTCTATCGTGGGATAGCCGTTTCCTCTCATTTCCTATAGACATACCTCGCACTTATAACCTCTAACGTGGGCTAGCCGATTATAGTACGTGTCCCAGGTTATTAATTATATCTTTGCATTAGATCTAGATCCTTGTAGTATCCCCATCCTATACGGGTTCACTCTCAGGGTGACGCAAGGGGACCCATGATCTCTAAAAAAGATCATGATGGAAGTCGTGGGGCCGTTGGAACCCCTCTCCCACTTAGTCTTTTAAAATAAATGTTTTTCTGAAAAATATCCTTTTGAAAATGTCCATTAAATTTTTTCTTAACTCATAAATAAAATATCTCTATCCATTAAAATCTCTATGTCCAGATTTATATCCTTTGAGAGACTTTTTCATAGACTAATTTTATTTAAGTTAAACGCTTAATGATTTCAAAAAAATTTCAAGTAAAACTTTCTAGAGACTTTGGTCTCAAATTTATTTGACAAAACAATTTTCTTGTGCCAAAATTAAATGGCTTTCTATTTTAACTTACAAAAATATCTAAATCTAATATATTTTCTATGTCAAGGATTAAATCCTTTGAGAAAATATCTAAGGATTAATTTTTGTTCAAGCTAAAATAACATTGTTTTCCTTGTCAAAAACATTCCCAAAGAGTTTGGTCATTGAGAAAACATGCACATAGGTACCAAAATAAATAGCATGCTAAAAAACAGTAGACGTTTTCATGCTCCTCTATTTTTAAACCTAAGTACCCAGATAATAGAATTAAACACATTAATTAATTAATTAATAATCTTGTTTAATCCTAAAATCTCTTACTAATATTTTTCATGCAAAAATATTCCATGAATATTAACTATTGCAAAATATTAACTTCACCTGGTATGGACCCCAAAACCAAAAGAAATAGCAAGAAAAATTACAAGGAAAAATTGAAAAATTCCTCCTTGGTCTACTGCAACCGCCACACTGGATCATGCAACCATCTGCACTAATTTTAAGAAAATGCTTTTGGGTCCAGTCACACAACGATAACGGCGGTCCTGCTGGCCGGTCAGTGGGCGGGGGTCAAGGGGGCAGCGCCCCCTTATTTTATTTTTTTTAGAAAACAGAGCGGAACTGGCCTTCCAGAGCCTAGCCGGCGCTGGTTCCATAACCCCAAGCCAGCACTGGTTCTGGTCTAGCCAGCCAGGACCTGCCTTCCAAAGCCAAGCCGGTGCCGGTTCCAGCACTCCAAGCTGGTGCCGGTTCCGTTCCGAATGCCAGATCCTGTACTGTTTTCTTACAAATTTCCTCTACGAATTTCCCTTTGTTTTTCTTCACAGCTTCTGGAATCCATGGCTCTCCAATTTCAATATACATACAATGAAATCAACCAAAACCAACAATCACTTATACCATTCCAAATTGGGTTTACACGGCTGTTCTATGAAAACATAGAAATTACAATCTCCTATACCTCCACTCGTGAGGTTTAACAGAGAATCTATCCATACCATAAACAGCAAAGGATCACAATTGTAAACACACATATGTGTCCAGTTTTATTTATCTAGATGCATACTCCCTATATTTTCACAAAAACTTCATGCTCTGATACTCACTGAAGGTGTGAAAAATGGGAAACACGGAACACACAGCCGAAATGAATCAACAAAAACTGGAAAACTCAAGAACAAGAAAACAGAACAGAGCCGACGTCGGGCTCCGGCTCCGGCAGCCCTAGTCGGCGCCAGTTGCCCTCTGTCCAATCTAAAGGTTAAAAAAAATTCCGTACCTCTCATTCTAAGGATTGGCTAGACCAGAACGTGTGCAACCGCGTAGGTATGGTGGTGGAAGCCTCTGGTACGATTCCTGCAAGCCTCCTACTCCGTCTTAGCATGTATGAATGATGAACCTCCGGTTGTCGGAATATTCCACAGCCTAATTCTTATTGGTGAAACAAATGTGAAGTGGAATGGTCTCAAGAGGAGAAATGAATGGTTTCAACCTTCTCCTTAATTCTTCAAAGAAGTCACGTTGAGGAGAAAAATCCTCTCAACCTTCTTGAACCAAAAGGTGAACTCAAGACCAACAATAGTAACTAGGGTTTACCTTGTTCTTCTTGTTCTTCAAAAACCAAAGAATGAAGAAGAAGAAGACCTCTTGGTGTTCTCTTGGAGAGATACACAAAAATGAGAGAGTGAGAGTGCCAAGAGAGTGACAAGAGAAGAGAACAAAAGATTATCAAAATCTTGTAACCTCTTGTGACCTTTGGTTTTTGTAGATTTGGATTATATGACCTTTGGTTTTCTTGTTTTATTTTTCCTTGTGTATCACACGAAAAGCTTGATCAGAAAACCACCTTTCATATAACCAAAAGCCTCTACAAAACCATATCTAAGAATTCCAAACAATTTTCTAATTGCAATTGGAACCCTCCAATTATAACTAATTATAATTTGGCCACAACAAGTTCTCTTTCTCACAAGAAACCCCACTATTCTATCAAGTAATATTTTGATTATATATTCCTCTTTAACCGAGACCAATTCCTTAACCCAAAATTAATTAGGACTTACGGACTATTCCGAGAACCAAAAAGACACATCGCATTGGCTACTAAAATAACCAAAATACCCCTACTATACAAATAGTTGTATTTTCCATTTTAAATATTTTCTAATATCACCATAAGGAAATATTGACCCCAAGGACAATGCTGCGTTAGCAAAGTCTCCGACCTACAGGTGTAATGACTAAAATACCCATCTATACATCGCCGTACATTTAGAGAGGAAGAAGTGTACTAACACCCCTCTAAATGACATCTACCATCCTTAGGCCTCTAGTTTAACGATCCACGACTTTCTGGAGTGTTTTCGCTTTCCAAGGGAGCTACCCTAAAGCAAACATCCAAGTCATGTTTCCCAGGGCCTTGGACATTTAAATCATTCAGACAACCACTCACTTTTACGAATCCACTACTACAAGTCCTGTTCTACGTATTCGAAATATGCTTATGTCATGAAGTGAGTGGACTACTCACTGACTAAAGGTAAGTCATTCCCCATTTGGAATTCACAACATAATAACCTAGACATAATGAGATTCCTATTCTCATCAATCGGTTAAGAACGAATGTTTATGTGTTAAGTAACCCATGATCCATACCTTACTGTGAAAGACCTCCATTTACATGGACCACTTTCTTAAAAATAATGGGTTTTTTCCAAATGACATCGTGCACAAAAGTAAATTCACAAGTGATTTCTGAAAATCAATTCCTTTAATTAAAACATTCTATTTTTACATCAGAAAACTAGTCTAAGAGGAAATACTTCCCAACACTCACTTCCAAGGTGTTGAGACATCCATGAGGAAACAAAACGCATCAATTCACAACCTCGAAGGCCAAATTGGGTAACTTTGCAAAAATGCTTGCTGAGAGATTGATGGGGACTATGCCTGAAAGTGCTGAAGGCAATCCAAGTGATGAATGTGGAAAACCTTGATCCCTTCCTCTACTATGCTTTGCACTTGAATAAATTTTTAGTTCTAGTTATTTTGGTTTTGTTCTATTTTTAGTAAATTTTAAGGTTGATAAGTTTTTGTTAGAAATTTTTACCTTGTTTAGTTTGTTAGGTTTTTAGGCATTTCTTTCCTTTGTCATCTTTCGTTGAGTCTTGTGATTATATATATGTATATGCTCTATTTGTTTTTCATTTTTATAGTACGTTACTGCTTTCACTTTAATATATATACAGAGAGAGTATATAAATATATATATATATAGTGTATTTTTGTATTTTCTGGAAGTGCACGACGAGGTGGAGCTTATACTCTTCCATATCGTTGTGCCCTTAAATTCTACAGAAAAATTGAAAGTCTTCGAAAATACATAGCACCATACAAGTCATGGGCGATGTCACCCTGTAGTTTACTATAACAAAAACGCTATCATTTCATTAAAAATTTCACAGTGCATAAAGTTATGCATAGCAATATTGTATGCTGCATGGCACCATATACCTGTTCATAATATCGACATTGTTTTGATTTCAGGTTTCAAACTTCTATGGTTTGACAGCAACGTTCAAACCAGCTTCCACGGCGCCATGCAATGTCATATTCCAGAAAAATAAAACACTTCTTCTTCTGTCATTTTCCCTATTTCTTCAAAACTCTTCGATGGCGGTTACTCTACTATTCAAATCCACCATCGCCATGAACTAATCCACTTTATCCATTACTCAGTTTTCTCCATGCATTCAAATTTCCCACAAATTTCAAACCTTTCCACCGATTGAAAACCCTCGATTACATTCTTCTTTCTTCAATTGATTTAGCAATGTTGCATTTTGAATTTGATTTCTTCTTTGCTTCTATGATTGTTGGTACTAGAAAACTTGGGGCAATTAAGCTGTTACCTGCATTCTATCTTTAAGAAAAAATTGGGTTATTTCTAAACTAAGGACTCAATTGAGTGATTTTAAAATAAAAAAAAAAAGAATTGAAGTTTTAAGTTGTTATAGTATTGTCTTTGAACTGTTGGAACTAAAATTGGATTATTGAGTTGCTGAATTGAGTTACTTGTGGATTTTAGAATTATTGAATTGATGTTTTCTCTGTTTTGATTTCTGTTGATGCCTTTGTTGAGCTTTTTTTTTACTAAGTTATACTTTGGAAATTAAATTGTATTGTGATTTGGGACGTGAATAGGAGATTTGGTTTGTTATTACAGTGATTCATTGTGCTAAATTGATATTGAGGCCAATCTGTGGAATGTTTTGGTAGATAATGCTGTAAGTTGTCAGGTTTTAGATTTGTTGAATGGTTTGTACTATTGATCCTTTGTGTGGTTTGTGAAGAAGCAGATTAGTGTGGAAAAGGGTTAACAACAAAAGATGATGTATTGAGTGCAGTAATTTGTGTTGTTGAGTTGGTATTGTGGATTTTGTGTGGAAAATTATGTAAAGGAATTTGACAGGATTTGAAGGAATTGTGCTGTTGTATTGGTGAATTGGTTTGGGAGGTGATTTGCACTGTTGACATTAGTGTTTTATAGCTGTGAATTTATGATAATTTGGTGTAGTGAAGCTGAGTGAAGCCTTTTGCCATTCCTTTGAATTATTTTACTTTTTCTTCCCTTTTCTCTTATTTGCTATTTTCCATTCCTTTTCTATCCTACTACCTACGGCACCAAAGCATATAGCCACCAAGCTACCCTCCAAAAGAAAAAGGAGTGAGGGTACTTCCACCTCCCAGCATCCTTCCACCCCTATTGCTAGATTCACGACTAAAGAGAATAAGGAGTGGTTTGAGAAAAGGAAATGGAGAAGGATTATTGTTGAAAGGACAGTCGACCCAGTCTTAGACCATGACTTAAAAATTTGTCATTTGTTTAAGAAAGTTGGATGGAAGCCCATTCTAGGCTTAAAGTGTACTTATTACCTAAATTTGGCTAAAGAGTTCGATGCAAACATAGAGGCTAAGAAGTAGAACAATTTGAGAAATGCTACATCACAATAAGAGGAGTTCACATTAGCCTTATTAGAGAGCTTTTGGCTACCATTCTGGGATTGAGAGATAAGGAAGCATGGGTAGATATAGACACCTATAATAAAAAAAAATGGTATTTGATGTGGATTGGAAGTTTGCTGAGGCCAGAGTAGAGCTACATTTGGTATACTAGATTGCTGGCACATCTGAGGTTTTGCATGTTACTGATTTGCCCCCACAATACACAATGGTTATTTATTTAGTGGCTTTTAATATTGCTCCTAGACCTAGTGCTTTCAATGAAGGTAGATTAGTAGATATTTATGAGCTTAGCAAGCTAATTCAGGCCCATACTATTCCTTTGACTTCCCCCATCATCTCCTGCATACGAGATATTGTTTTTTCCACCCACCTTGCTAAGGCATTTGTCTTCCGTCTTGTTATCACCAAGATCTTTCAATATTTTCATGTGCCCATAGAGAATGAGGTGACATCTACTACTACTGCCACTGAGATTATTACAGATAAAATGTTAGTCAGCTGCGGTTATAGCTACGATGAGAATGACAAAAGATTGCTAACTTCTAGTGATTTAGAGAGCAACCAGGCCAAAAATGGTAGCTTCCACCACAGCAGCAGCCCCTAACAACAGAGCCTAATTGAGCTGAGTCTTCTAAAGCATAGAGACCTAATATTGGATGACCTACTAGCACTGTTGATTTCTAGGTAGAGATCCACACGCACTTTATCATGCTCGCCAATAGTGTCCATGCACTTCAGGACATAGTGGCGTAGTAGAGTTAGATTATGGCTCAGTAACAGCAGATGATAAGGCACATGTGGATCTCCTAGAGAAGCAGAGCCAGACAGCTGATGGGTATGAAGAGCTAGTCCGGACTAAGCTACGAAATGTAGGAGCAGGATTGGACACTCTCTACACTTAGCAGTCCAACCCAGACACCTTCATTCATACTATGTGGGAGAGGCTAAAGAAATATGGTCGTCTAGGACCTAATGATCTCGAGCAGAGCAACTATGGATTCTGTAGACCATACTAGGCTAGTGTTAAGGATATGCCCTAAAGTCAATTTGTACTTATACTATTGTCATTATATTTTATAAAATAATATGAGGCTTTTCTTTCCATGAATAGTACATTTTATTTTGTGGTCATCAAGTACATGACTTGATAATAAAACCCAACAATGAATACAATGACTATTCTAAAACTGTCCCTGATCGATTATTATTATTGGAACAATAATAAATTAAGATTAGTGTGTTTGTGACTTGATGGCTATGTTTTACTGGTCATGGATATTTGTGATATCAAGTCAAAATATAAATAAATGTTAAGGAACATTGTATTGGACATGACCCACTGTGAGAGTACTTCATGGAACATGTCATAAGTACTTTCTAGCCATAATGATATTAAAAGTCATTCGACCTAAATTCATCATATGTCATAAGTACTTTCTAGCCATAATGATATTAAAATTCATTCGACCTAAATTCATCATAGTTTCCTACTTGATAAATTCTATATTTTGACGTTGTCTAAAATTGTCTTTAACCAGATAATAAATTAGACTATTATTGGATATAGAATAAATCAAGGAGAGGAATATGATTGATAGTGAAAGAATTTGCCCCTCTCAATTATAGGAGAGATATCCATGGGCCCCTTGATAAGCTAGATTGTTAAAATGCATGGCCGTGCTCAAATATATCAATCTAAGATATTGATATCATTTGTTTGAATAGTCTACTACGAAATCAAGAAATAATTGATTAAGCTTAATAAGTATGACATGCTCCGTTCCTTAAGCTTAATCTGGATATTGTGTGACAAAAGGACTAAATATAAAATTGTGGTTGGTTCAAAGAGATAACTGATCTTCATTTAACCTAGATAGCTATAATGTTTTGCTAGAAACCGCTTATAACTTGTGGGCCGTTTAAATATAATTTAGGTACACCGTCAGTGTTAAATGAACCTATAGGGTCACACAATAAACGAACTTGTTAAGTTATTTTTCTGATAACCAGATTTGATGAATCTGAAAACATGTCTAAGTTAATCGAACATAGAAAATTTACCAGATACAATGAATCTGGAAATATGTCCACATTCGATGTATCTGGATAATGTCCAGATTATAAGAATTTGACTCGGTAAATTAATTAATTAAATTACCGAGATAATGGCAGAATCTTATCATATCAGTTTTAATTTAATTTGAATTTAAATTAAAATATGATAAGATATTATCAGAGTTGGACTCTAAGAGGTTTGGGGGTTTTTAAGAAAACCCTAGCCGTCTTCTCAAGAGCCCCATTCTGTTGAGAATATTCATGCCTCCATTCACCAGAAAACCCCTCAAACCCTAGGTGCTAGTACTCTCAGGGTAACGAGTCAGTTCGCCATATGTATCCAATAGAGGACGTTTGCACACTGCAGCATCTGGTGATCGTTCGGGTTGCACATACGACAGCACAATCAGAATCAAATGATCTCGATTACGCCGGACGAAGGTAATTCTGTAAACTTTAGATCTTCTTAATCGTTTACTTGGGTTCTCGAAAGGGATTCGTAGATGTTTTCTGCGTTTAGGAGTTCACGAATCCTAACAACTAGGATTTCTTTGTTTTATTTCATTGCGATTTTAATTTATTACTTGATTTAGTTTTTATTTTATTTCAGACTTATTAGTGGTTATTTCTTTTGGATGACTGTAGATAGAATCTTTTTTGGGCAATAAGGACATTGTCCATTTTAAGTGTGGGGGAGAGATTAAAGTATATTCTTTGCAAAATTGTTTGTAGGTTTTATTTGGAATTGGTTTTTGAAAATTTGAGCTAAATTTTTTGATTTTTTTTTTTTTGGGCTTATTTTGACATGCCTTTGAAATTCTCTTGACATGAGAATTTGGAATGAGTTTATTTTGACTAGATATTCTTAGTTTGATATGATATAGATTAGATCTTGAGAATTTAGCTTAACATTGTCTATGTTTTAATAAATATGGTGATATTTTATTTCTTAGGCTTGGATGAGAAACTTGTCATGAAATTTAAGTAAGGAATTATAACATATTTATATTCTATTGTCCTCTATCCAGTCATTACTTTAGCTTTAAATAAATGTGGATTAGGGTAAAATCATGAGAGAAATGAGCAAAGTAATGCAACTGCTAAAAATCTTTTATTATATCTTTATTATGCAACTACGTTACTATACCATAGAAAGAAAATGAGATTAGAGTGTAAGGTAAAAGATGAAGATTTTTCAATTTATCTCAATTAGGCAATTACATTACCTTGCAAAAAATGAGCATATAGACCAATCCTTTGTTTACTACTTGGACTGCAGTAACTTTTAAAAGTTAGAAGACCTAAGTAACACATCATCCCCTACTTATATGAATCACTTGAGTTGTATTTTTTACTTGAGAAATGGGATAACACTTGTTGAATAGATATAGACTTTTTTAATTAAACTTTGATAACTCTAGTTCTATCTATTCAAATACATATATTTACACGAGTTTAGCCTAGTTGAATTATCTTAAACTAAATTCTCATCTCAAGGGAAAATGAATATCTTTTTCCAATAGTAGTCATTGTTCCAAAAATCTACTCTTGATTCTTATGTTTTTTGCTTGGAGTGCTTTTAATTTTGATACTTTGCTTGAGGATAAGAAAAAACATAAGTGTGCAGAAATGATTAGTGTTCGTTGTATACATATTTTATACATCATTCGTGCTTAAATTGTGAAAAATACATTTTAGATTGCTACTTAATTCACATTTTCTCCTTGTTCTATGTAAGATGAGAAAGTTGAAGATTAGATAAGGATTCAAGGAAAAAAGACTGAAAAAGAGCCAAATTGAAGCGTCACGACACTGTGCCCATCTAGCTTCATGCCAACATGCAGTTATAGAATTCTAGAAGTCAATATTCTAGGTGTCGACGGCGCCATGCCCCTCAGCGTGCTCGGTGTCGTGCGTTATCAGAAAATGCAGAACATCTGGAGATTCATAGCATCGTGCTGGTTGTTATCCACATCACCGTGTATGAATCTTGCACATAGTAATAAGTAATCCCTGGACGTCATTTTGAGGCAAAATTAGAGGATCAAAGCATGCACAGTGTTGTACAGGCCATACTCTACGGTGCTGTGCAGTATTACATATTATTCCCTGTTTTGCAGATTTCTAGGAATTCGCGAGTGAACCTATAAATGCTGTTTTTCTGGGTCATTTGAGGGAGATCCAACTCACAAAATACACAGAGAAACCCTTTGGAACTCAAGAAAGAGAAGAGAAAAGAAGATTAAGGAAGGCTTGAGGGAGTAGCCCCAAATCAAGCTTACAAAGTAGAAGAGAGATCTTTTCTATGAGTTTCCTCTTTTTCACTTTGTGATTTGAGTTGTGGTTGTTGAATTTCATGGATTTGAATTCTAATTAAATGTTGTACCCTAATTTACTCTTGTATTTGATGTTTATTTGATTAATTGATGCTTATTTTGAGCAATTTATCACTTGTGTTTGATTAATTAAATTGATTGATTAGATAATTCTCTTATGTTGAGCTTGAGAAAGGATTCATGAATTGGGTTCTCTTTTATGTTAATTCAATAGATTTGTTTTCCGTTGATAAACTTGAGAGAGGATTTGCCATATTTAGAACTTAGTGATAAATGAGGTTTTGGGGTTTCCTAGAGATAGGGATTCTAGGATATTTTGGGTTTTCATTAAATTTCCTTAATTTTATACACCCTTGGGTTTGATTTGTATGATAGAGATATCTATGAGTTGGATCCTAGGGTAGAAGATTCATTACTTGAGAAAGAATATATTTTACGTTATTTCAAAAAATCTTGCCAATACTTGGAATTAATGTCAATTAATTTAGTGATGTTCATTATTTGAGTATTCTTGGGGGAATTATTGTTTAATTACATGGACAATCTCCTTTCCTCACTTAAATCTTCATTGTGATCTTTTATTCTTTGCCTTGAGAATTGGGTTGATGTATTCATGTTGTACACTTTTGTCCTTTGCATTAGGTGGTTAGTCATTTCACTTCTTGTTTTGGATCGATTGAGCAATAAAATTCAAGTGGAAGTAGAAGTAGTTGATCTCGTTATTGAGGATCTTTGATACTTACCAACTATACTCTATACTTCATAATGGGTATACTTGCCTAAAATATGTGTATGTAAGTTAAATTGGTATTTTAATTTAAAACTTGATTGACTATTGAATCTATCTTCTATACATAGTACAAACCACTCATACACAAACATATCATTATCAATTTAATATGATTAAATACAACAAACATATAAACTAAATTTTTAATTAACTTTGTGATTTTATTTTAGGTCTGTTATATTTGAATTTGCATCGTATTTACATCTTGAACAAACTATATATGATATGTCTAATTTCAAAAAGTTGATTGAAATTTTAGTTTATTTGTTTGTTATATTTTATCTAATCAAGTTAAGATAATGATACTTTAATACCAAAAATTATAAAAAGTAATATATAATCACAAATACTTCATGTACCAAGTTCCCTCAATTAAAGGATTTTTTTTTTTTTTTAAGTATCTTATAATTAGTATGGGTAAAATATATATTCTATTACAAAAATAACTTTTGTTAATCAATACCGTCGTTAACTAACGGTTAATAGACTTCTAGTGCATTTTTTACAACGTGTGGTACTAAAGTATCACAATTTATAATTTAATGGAGGTAAATTATAAAAATCTAAAGGGCTATTTTGTGTATCTTATAATTAGTATAGGTAAAAAAGATATTTTATTACAAAAATAACTTCCATTAATCAATATCGTTATTGACTAATGATTAATAGGACCTTTAGTGCACTTTTTACAACTTATTATATTAAAGTATTACTATCCCTAATTTAATTTAATAAAGGTAAATTATAATAAATTCTTATTTAGACGATGTTGAATTGGAGACTCGGCCATTCTGATTCCCATGTTTCTCTATCAGATCCGTCTCCCATCTCTTATATTTCAGTTTTTCTAATACAACCTTGAATCCTTCAGCAATGTTAGGAGTGGCCGAAGCCCAAAAGTGAGGTTTAAATGGATTCATCTAAAATCAAGACGTGTTTCCCTTTAAAGCTGTAGAAATCCTCTTGATTGTTTCTTCCGTGGATGCCAACTTCCATCGGCCTTACCTGACGTGTGGTGCAACTCCGTCAATGGCAAAGGCTAAATCCCTTCATTCCTTTTAACCTGCTCTTCAGAAGTTGTCAATTGTTCACAGATTCTATATATCAGAGTCGTCAAAATTCCGAACTCATGGATTTTATTTTCATTCAACCGTTACAAGATTAACGATACAGTTCGATTAGTTTCACACAGTTAGTGTTCCTTAAACGGGAATAAAAGCATCTTTTTCCACCACGTCTACGGATGCAGACCATAAGGTTTTTCATGTCCTTTCACTAAACAACAAAACTCATACATTTTATCACTTTGTTGGTAAGTAACAAAATTTAATAATAAATAAAATATTTTAAAATAAAATATGAGAAGAAAAATAAATAAATAAATGAGCACACAAAATTAGATTTTTTAAAACATTCTTACAAACTAAAAAACTCAATAAAATAATCCATATTTTTAATTTAACTCTCTTGAGACTAAACATCAAACTCCTTCATATAAAAGTTTGGTAATTTCTTTTAAAAAAAAAATTACTTTTGAGCCAATTAGATAACCTCATAACAAGTATTTTTAGAACGTAGGTGGAAAGAGTTTTTTTTATTCAAAATTAAACTTTAATTTACAATAATATTAATTGTGTTATGAATTATTGGAATCTCCATTAATTAGTGGAGGCTCCACTAATTATGGATTTATGTGAATTATTAGAAGATTGTTATGGATGTCCACCATTTAATGGAGACACCATTAATTGAGATTAGTTGAAGATGATGTATGCCATGATGTATTCCACTAATTAAAGCTCTATAAATAGAGCTATTCTCTAAGCTTGTAATACACCATCATTTTGTGAAAGAAAGATTAGTGAAAGAAAGATTAGAGAAAGAATTGTGAGAGAAAGAAAAAGAGAAGTTTGAAGAGAAATTCTTATGCAAAGAATAGTTAGAATTTTCTTAGTGTGTAGTGTGTAGATTTTATTCTAACACTACCCTAATTTTATAATACGTTATCAGCACGAGTCTCTGCCGTTATTAAAGCCAGAAGACAAGTACGCATTTATTGATCTCGCTAAATTCGAATTTGTAGCCCTTGATATTTCTGAAAAAAAATTTATATGTCATACAAAAATGCATCTAAATGCTAAAAAAAGGAGATCCATATGTCATGTGGATAAAAAGAAAGATTTGACCACCTGAAGATGGTCGTACTACCCACTGCACGGTATGAATGGTTGCACCTGAAGTTGCAAGATTGTAAAACCGTGAACTCCGTGATGTATAAAACTACATTTTAGTTAAAAATTTTACGGAGAAAAAGTTACTGATGAAGTTATATTGGAGAAGACATTCTCCACTTTTCATGTTCTACAGTAACAATATCGAGAAAAATGGTATCCAAAATTGACAGCTTTAACATGAGTTATTATTGAGAAATCATGAAGCCAGATGAACTGGCTCAACAGCACTCCCAGAAGTGAATGATGTTGGCTCCAGCAGAAGCCATCGTTATAGTCGTAGTTGTGGCAGTGGTCGTGGTTATGGTCATGGACACACTCGATATTTCCCTTATCACAGAGAAATACTGGCCACCTGAAGTGGAACAGAAAAGATAATAAGGGAAAAAGATATTTCCATTAATAATAAGCATCACATCTTTTATTCATATCACTAGTGTTCATATGAACTTGATGATACATGCTTATAATTGCTCTTTTGTAATTGAGCTGACAAATGTAAGATGAAGGTTTGTAATTGTTCTTTTTCAATATTTACATTAGAGGACGACAAATAATTAGTAATTATGGACTTCAGCTCCTCTTTTTCGACATCCTCCTCCTTTTCTTTACCCTTTGAGCCAGCATCGAGACTAGCAGCAGAATTAGCCGTAAAATTACTGCGAAATGAGTCTTGAGATTTTATAATCTCCTTAAGTTTATTATATTTCTTATTATATTTGGCCTTGAAGCATGCTTGTCTCAATTTCTGTGTTTGGTCCTCTAACTGCGTATTAGGACTTTCTTCCACCAAGCTGTTTTTCACATTCCGATATCGCAATGGCTTCTTTTAATTTCTTCTCAGCCATATGTCCTCCTTCTTCTTTATTTTGCATATCCTGTAAATCGAAGTGATATCATCGGTTATTTACTTGTAAATCTTTCATAGTTTCATACTTGCAAATTATAAATATGTATGAGAGAGAACCTGAACATTCTTGATTATGGTCTCCAAGCTCACCAATTTCCTGTGAGGCCATCGACGAATTCCTAACTCCCTACATCTTTTCTTGAGACGGGTTATGCCAATATTCAATTCTTTGGCTGCGCTCTTGATTGGTAGGTAAAAGTACTGCGAAATTGTTTCTCTTGATAGTGTCTGGGAGTTATTGCCCTTCTTCTCTCTCTGCCTCTTAATCATCTTCTTCTCCCCAGGAATTTTGTCTGCAATAATATCTTGAATTTCGATATTATGCATTTCATGAGTACTTACTCCGACTTCGTTGCCAAGACCACTCATTATTTCTCCTAGAAAAAGAAAATAATATCAGTAAAGGTAATACCATTCAAAATCCATGTTTAAATGTATAATAACCTGGAAACATATTCTGGCTTTGTTCAAAATCCATTAGAGAGTAGAAAGGATCATGCACAAGCATATCCTCATTCAAAGGAATAGTATCAAGAGGAACAGTATCAAAAGCAATCTCTTGTAGGGGCAGATCAACTTGGTCCAAAGCAGTATGTTCAAAACTTCCACTGATTTACATAAAAAACAAATCAAAAGAGAGTTTAATTTCATTATCAAGCACACTAAAAACAAATGGAAGCCCTCAAAGGTATTTCACCTGAAATTAGGAGGAAGCGGTTGGTATGGAAATGAAAACATATCAAAATCTTCTGCGTTCGAATTAGGCAGAAGCGGTTGGTTTGGAAAGGAAAACATATCAAAATCTTCTGTGTTCGAATTAGGCAGAAGCGGTTGGTTTGGAAAGGAAAATACATCAACATCTGCTGCAGAAACCGAGTCAAAATTTGACCATGTCTCAAATGAATTACGAGTCTCCATATCTGCTTTGTGATTTTTGTTTTTGATATTTCCTAATGACTGATAACTGATATATATATCGATACATATATATATATATATATATATATATCGTATGAGGAAGAAGAAGAGGTAGATGGTAGGTAGAGGGTCGGAGGAGAAGAAAAGACAAGAGAGGAAGAGGAAAAGTCGGTACCGGGAAGAGTGAAAAAAAAAGGAGATATTTTTCTTGGCATTTCCTGCTTGTCATCATTTTCTTATATTTCTTTTCTTATTCTCTTGTGAAATCATTATTCCCTAAATTAGGGGGAGAATAGAAACAGTACAAGAAAGATCGTGATTGGACAATATCATTAAATTATCTTGATCCGCATACAAGCGCGTGTGAACTTGAAGTTCAAAAGATAATTCATTTGTAAAGCATTGCAAATCAAATGCCAGATACTTTTGTTGACTCTAGAAGAGTAACAAAATCGCATATGCCAGCTATAAATGCTCCTATTGTAATTGAAGTTCCAACAGAACAAAAGATTTTATATATAGCTGCTGAGCCAAAAGCATGCCAGAAGCATGGCCGACCTCTTGATTCTAAAGATAAAAATCCTCGAAAGAAGAGAGGATTAATGGTCCAGATGATCATATTAAAGCAAAGAATGATAAAGACCAAGAGAAAACTGATGACAAAGAACCAGAAGTTGATGAAAGTAACACTGAAATTTTTATCCATTATACCACTTCCGGTAGAAGTTGGAATCGGATAGAAACAATTATTGATCATATGTTTGCATATAATATCTCTTGATGTTATACAGAATAGTGATGATTCTGAACCAATATCAGTTGATGAATGTCGGCATAGAAAAGATTGGCTGCAATGGAAAGATGCGATTCAATCGGAGTTAAATGCAGCGACAAAACGTGAAGTCTTCGGACTGCAGTCCGAACACCGAAGGTGTAAAACCTGTTGGCTACAAATGGATATTTGTGCGAAAGCGCAATGAAAAGAGTGAAATCGTTCGCTATAAAGCGCGATTAGTAGCCCAAGGTTTTTCACAAAGACCAGGTATTGATTATGATGAAACTTATTCTCTTGTTGTTGATGCTATTACACTCCGATATCTTATCGGTTTAGCGAGTACATGAAAAGATAGATATGCGCCTATTAGATGTTGTCATCAGCTTACTTGTATGGAAATTTAGAAAATGATGTTTACATGAAAATCCCGAAGGATTTCATATGCACGAAGCATATAAACATTATCCTCGTGAAAATTACTCCATCAAGTTGCAGAAATCATTATATGGCCTGAAGCAATCTGGGCGCATGTGGTTCACACATCTTAGTGAATATTTATTGAAAACGGGTTTTAAAAATGACCAGGTATGTCCATGCTTTTTTATTAAGAAATCTGGTTCTAAATTTGTGATATTAGCTATATATGTTGATGATATTAATCTTATTGGAACTCCTGAAGAGCTCCAAGAAACAATTGATTATTTAAAAAGAGAATTCGAAATCAAGGATTTTGGTAAAACTAAATTTTGCCTTAGTTTACAAATTGAACATCTGGGGAGTAGAACATTTATTCATCAATCAACATATACAGCAAAAGTGCTAAAAAGATTTTACATGGACAAAGCACATTCATTGAGTATTCCAATGATCGTGCGATCATTAAATGTGGATAAAGATCCTTTCCGACCTCAAGAAAATGATGAAGAACTCATTGGTCCTGAAGTACCATATCTCAGTGCAATTGGTGCATTGATGTATCTTGCTAATAATACACGACCTGATATTGCTTTTGCTGTCAATTTATTAGCAAGATTTAGTTCTTCACCAACACGACGACATTGGAATGGAAGAATTGTGAGAGAAAGAAAGAGAGAAGTTTGAAGAAAAATTCTTATGCAAAGAATAGTTAGAATTTTCTTAGTGTGTAGTGTGTAGATTTTATTTTAACACTACCCTAATTTTATAATAAATTGAAATATTTTTTATTTTTTTAAAATTATCATACAATTTTAATGAAGCTAAAATACAAAATAAATTCTATTTTATTTTCCTTCGACCATTCTGCAAGATTAACAACATATTGCATTTTATTTTCATTCAACTGCTACAAGATTAACAATACAATTCTGCCATCCGCACATGAAAAAGTTACGCCTCTTTTGTATTCATTGGATAAATTCTACCATCCTAAAACAAAAAAGTTACGCGTTTTGTATACATTGACCTCCATAATGGCATCACATTGTTCCCAAAATTAACCTGACTCGACTATACACGACACACGAGCTATAGCATTTTTTGCAGAAACTCGATGCATGAAGCAAAAGCTGAAGCAGAACATTAGCTGAAACAATACCAACATCTTACTACATCTTTTTCATGTAAACCTTGTCAACCATGAAACTTAATACAATCGAGAAAGCCAAAGATTGCAATACTTGATAATGAAGGACGCTGATCTAAAGAAGCATAGCCCAGAATGTAGTCACCGCTATAACGCTAATTAAAAAACATCTAACAAAACAAAATTCATCTCATACGAATCCAGAAAACCCACCCCCACCCCCACCCCACTCCTCCCCCCCCCAAAAAAAATGAGCTTCTTCTTCCCAGGTGTCGTTGGAAAATAACTGATAACCGTCAGAACAAAGGCTATTTGATTAAAGAATCCTTAAAACTTCCATGATATTGAGGGAACATCAAAAAATAACCACTCTAATCTACTAGATCAATCTAGTTCATTCTTCTGATAAGTTCATTGATATAATCTTCACGGTTTCCAGCATCTCCTCCTTCAACGTAGTGATTCCTCTTCTTTTTCAAACCGCCAAGAGGAGCCTTAAGTTTGAATGGCCAGAGAAAATTGTTAGCCTCCTTAAAATGAGGTCCAACTGTCATGATCTCATGAACAAGATCTTCTATGCAAATGATGCCATGTTTGCCTAGAGTCTGCAAATACAAGAAATCATGAGCAAAGAGTCGCATAAAGAATTGATGGAACAGGAGATGTTGAATTATTGAGATCAAATTACCTGCTCAATGATTGAATTCTCGGTAAGTGCAATTCTGTGCTTGTTTACCTTGCCATAACCCCTCTTATATATGAGTTCTCTAACACTCTTCAAATTGGGGTACCTGAGAGCAAGAAGACCAAAACAACTTTGAATAGAAAATTTAAACCATCCAAAACTATGTAAAGACACTGAAACAATTTCAATTGAAAAACCAGAACCATCTAAAGCTCACTGTAGAGATCACGTTACAGTGATACCCACCCATAAGCCACATACGGCTCAACACGATGAAGCATGTTCAGAGTAGCCTTGTTAACCTTGAGGAATACACCATTAAAAATCTGTAGAAATAGAAGATGTATAAGAAACTTAACTGATGAAAAAGGACAGGTAAGAGGATCATGTGCCTATGCAAGTAAATCTTCACAGGAGAAGGATTCACAGTGTTTTGTCTCCTAATACCAGACAAGTATGGGGCTTACAAGGAAAAAGAAAGGAAACCGTCTGGCCATTGTGACCACAAAATATCCAACCAGAGAACACACAATGAAACTAAATCTGCCTATGACTGCAAATCACCAAATTCGGTACCAACATGACCCCGTCCATGCAGTCCAATATTACAGCACGCTCTACTAATGTACCAAAATAAAAATGCACTTTACACAGATGATTATGTTAATGCAGGTCACAACTCGCAAAAAACACAACAAAATCAGCAATTTAACAATACACTAATAGGTAAGTGAACAATCAATTAATAGGTAAGCTAATACACTAATTTATTCCTCAATAAGGGTCTAAGTCAGCTAAGATAATTTACAAGTGTGCAATTTCATCACCGGGAACAGAAAGATGGCACAAAAGGATACTCATAAAGACTACAAAAATACAAATACTCCTCAAATTAATTATTGACATAGGTCATATCAATAATAACAAACCAAAACAAAACAAGCACAAAATCCATTGTGCAGTTAGCAAAGTTACCTGTCTCAGACGCAGGAGTTGCAAGATTTTCTTTGTTCTGGGGTGCATAGCATTGATACTGAAATATTCACGAAAGAAAAAACTAGTAAACCTCAACACTTCGAAGCAGCTTTAATATCAATTCAGAAAACATTTAAGGATCATTACCCTCTGATGCGAACAATAAACAACAGCTTGGCTTCGGGATTCACATAAAATCCACCTTTCAACCTCGCCTCGCGCTTCAATCGAATAAGTTCTTTTTCCTGCAAAAGATAAGAGCATTTTCCAATCGCCATTAGACATAAAACAGATAAATAAATCAAAAGTTAAATAACAATGACAGCCCATAAAACAATAAAAGTACCTGTTCCTCGTACTCCTTGGCGTACAACTTAGCCCTGTTAAAAATCAACTTACGATTTGCAACATTCTTCTTCTTCGTGGCCTCAAGTTCCTGTTTTTTGGCCACAGCCCACTCCTCATTTCTCTTCTGCTTCTTCAATACCGATTCCGGTACGGCACAACCTTCATTGGCTTGCGCTTCAGCCATCCCTGCACAGATACGAGCCCAACATCATAGAGCAAAAATTCCAGCAAATCAAAATTGAAGAAAGCAAAAAGAGAAACAAGAACACCCGAATCGACAGGCTTACCAGGTTTGTATTGATGATTAGATACAGTCTGCAACAACGATGGGAGTGGCCGCTTCGGGTTCCTTCTAAATCATCGGTGTCTTCAGGGTTGTACTAGGTTTTAACTTTGGGGCTGGGCTTATAATTTTTAGTTTGGGCCAACGTTAGTAGTTTGAAACTATTTATTGGGTATGAACCCATTTCCGCAGGATAGGTTTTTTGTTTGTTTGTTTGTTTGTTTTTTTTTTTTTTTGTTTGTTTTAAAATATTTTTCATGTATTTGATTAATAGCATATTTGATTAAAGCTAAGTTTGGTTCGAATGAAAGTGGGAAGAAAAAGGGAAGGGAAAGTAAAATAGGAGGTAAATGCGTTATTTATCTCGTTTGGTTAGAGTGATTAGAGGGTTGAAAATATATGTAGAAAAGAATTGGATTCTTTCCACATTTACAAATCGGGTAGATTGGAATGTAAATTACAGTTAAAAGACATTCTTTTCCTAGGACTCTTCTCTTATTACAATTGTGTCCTCATAACAATAGTTTTAGAATCATAAGAAATGGCATTATCATACAAAATGGGTATAATAGTAGGGGAAAAATTCACTTTGCCATCTCAAATATAGTCAAAATATCACATTGTTATCTAAACTTCATTTTGAATTTAATTAACATTTGGACTATGATTTTTTTCCACATTTCCATCCAAGCATCTCTAATCCTTAAAACTAATTTAATCTTTTTGTTATTTAAGTTAGTTAGATGGAAAATTTATATTGTTTTATTTTTAATTTATCAAGTTGATTAACTTAATTTAAGAATTAGAGATGCTTGGATGGCAATGTGGGAAAAAATCATAGTTCAGATGGCAATTAGATTCAAAATGAAGTTTAGATGGTAATGTAGGATTTTGACTATAGTTAGGATGGTAAAATGAATTTTTCCCAAATAGTAATTTTATGATTTTTTTCCTCCCTACTATCCTTATAACCAAATAAGGAGAAGTAAATCATATTTACATCCCTTACACTCCAACCAAATAGGATGAAAGTAAATATATTTACTTCTCCTAGTGGAAGTAAAATATGTCATTCCTCCTCCCCTTTCTCCTCTCCCTTCCCTTCGCGAACCAAACTTAGCCTAACTGAGAAGAGGAAGGAAGAAGAGGAGGGGAAGAAAACCTTTAGGAGTAGATGTAATTATTATTATTTTTATTATTTTGTTGAGGTGAAAAAGAAGTATATAAAAAATACTATCTTGATTTAGATATCAATCTGTCTTAATTTGGACAGGTTATATTTTTAAGATAGATCAAGAACTTAGATTGGGAGATAAATTACATAAAAAGACATATTAAAGAATTTTTTTTAAAAAAAATGGAGCAAAAGGTAAATTTGAAAGGGACATTTCTAAAAATTTTACGCCACAAATATCAATCGACAAGTTTTTATCTCAGATTTTCAAATTTTAACATCTTTGATTTCATCAATTTCTGATATTAGGTTAACGGAATTAAGATTTTGAAGATATTTTAAGTAAATTTAAGTCTGAATATAACTCCCAAATGAACCTTCACAAAACTCCTTATCCATTTAGAATTGATTATCTATTCTTAAAATAAATTCTAAATTTTAAACTTTATCTTCTCAACAAATTTTTGCTTTAAAAATAACTCTAAAAGCTTAAGAAATAAAAGTTTTTTTTTTTTGTCACTAATTCTTTTAGGCAAATTGGCAAATGTAGTCCCTAAACTTTTTTTATTGACAAATTTGGTCCTTAATACTTATTTTTAAATTTTTATCTTTTTTCTAGTAAAATATTTGGTCCTTCCATCCATCATGTGATAGTTAACACAAAGTCAACGTCTATTTTTGGGGAGTAAACTTATTAATCGAAAAAAAATTATAAAGTAAATCTATCAATTGCCTAATACATACATACATACATACATACATACATACATACATACATACATACATACATACATACATACATACATACATACATACATACATACATACATACATACATACATACATACATACATACATACATACATATATATATATATATATATATATATATATATATATATATATATATGGTAATGGATTATGAATTGAAAGTTAAACCTATTATTTAATAAATAATGATTTTAAGTAACGAAATATTATTTTTGTATGAACTTATATATCTGATTATTAATAGATTGATAGAAGTTAATGATATAAATTTAAAGAGAAATATATTTATATTAAATAAGAAAATATTCATTTTAACACAATTAAATTAAGAAGAAAGATATGTCCGTTTAATTTTGGATTAAGAGTATACTTGCTCAGTTTTTTTTATCTTTCATAATTTATAGTTGATTTTTTAATTTATATTGTTATAAATAAATCTTAATAAGGATATTTTTAAAGATTTAACAAATTTGACATATAAATCAATTATCATATATATTTTATTTATATAAATTAACGTACGCATAGAAAAACTCTTTTATCACAAATATTTGTCATTGTAAAGAATTTTTTTTAAAAAAAAAATCTTCCAATTTTAATAATAATAATAATAATAATTTATTTTTCTTTTTCTTCTTTTCTTCTAGTAAATCAGGACATTAATTTTTCAAATTAATTTTATTATTTTCAATATGAGGCTACCTAATATTAACACTTAATCCTACATTTTTATTTTTATTTTTCAATGAATAAGGAAATATTATTAATCAAAAACATAATTCTTTTCAAACTATCATAATAATAATAATAATAATAATAATAATAATAATAATAATAATAATAATAATAATAATAATAATAATAATATTATTATTATTATTATTATTATTATTATTATTATTATTAATTCATACACATTCCAAAGTGAAAAGGAAAAAATAGAGATAATATTAATTATATAATTTAACTTAAAATTTTCAAAAATTTTTGAATTAAAATTTTATCAAAAAATAAATTTATACATTTAATAGCTTTCTTAATCTTAAAACTTTACTCTAATATATAAAATATCAGTGTAAGTACTACTTATTCTTTTTTCTTCCTAGTCGACCATGCAATGCTTATTTTATACTATATTTAATATTTATATACACTTTAGATTCGTAAAAGAAATTGTCATTCTTGGACCTTTCAATACCTAACAATTTGACAGATTTAATTCCTAAACTTTTTTCTATTGGTAAGTTTAATCTTTAAAAATAAACGTTGACTTTGCATTGACCGTCACATGGTGGGCAAAAGGGCCAAATATTTTATTTGAAAAAAGGACCAAAAAAAATTTGAAAATAAAGATTAGAGATCGAACTTGCTAATTGAAAAAAGTTTAGGAACTAAATTTACTAATTTGCTATTATTTTATTACTTTATGAATTTGTCTGAGTTTTTCTTTTGTGGACCAAAACATTCTCAATAGTAATAGCTAATGGAGATTGTCACAGGGAAGACTTTGCCCACAGCCAATCCAAGTGCCCGATGAACCATCTGAATGCTCGTGTATCTTTGGACGTGTTTAGAAAACTGAAGGGACCGAATGTTGCTAAGCGTACTTGATCACCTCCTATAGTTAGGCAGAGTATGCCTAGAAACACCCGAGACCTTGCCAAGAATATCCTAGACATGTTTAAGGACACCCAAGCATCACTAGCCGAAAGCCCAAGACGAAGGGTGGAAGATGACACGGAACGACCCAAGATCGAGTCAGCCCGTCATGCCAGATGTCGGTGCCCAATGCCCAGCCGAGATGCCTGAGACCAACCGAAAGTGCCAGAGCTGTGCAGCAACCCTGCGTGTCGTGCCCGTGCCGTGCACCCGAACCGAGCCCAGTGCCCAGCGCCATGCCATTCCATGCTCCTAGTGACCAACCAGTGCTGTGCCTAGCGACCAGCTGGTTACGAGTCGACGGCCAGCCGGTGACTAGAACTGTTGGCCCTTTCGTTTTCTTGTGTAAATATGTAGATAGGCTTTTGTTATATTTTTGTAAATTTCCTAAGGCCTTTAAGGCCATGCATGTAAATTTTCATTGTTAGATTCCTTGTACTTAGGTCTAAAGAAAATCGGCAAGCTTTTCCCACTTCCTCGAAAAAATGGTATCTACTACTGGAACTTAGGAAAGTTTACTACGTCTATTATAGGGGGAGAAGAAAATCGAGATCGGGTAAACGCAAACTCAGTCGGTTGTACTCATTTTCAATTCAATGAAATAACTATTTTCATTCAATCGCACTACAAGAAAATGATATATTGCCAACAAAACTTTAGTTAGGAAAAATTTTTTGTCGCTAAAAGTACCCTTTAATGAGGAAAATTTTTCTTTAGCGACTGAAATTTTTTGTCGCTATTGATTAAGATCTTCAGCAACAAAATTTTTATTTCCTAGTTAAAAGTGATGGACTTTAGTTAGGAAATAAATGCATTAGCAAGGAAAATTTAAGTTGCCTACAGTATCAGCGACGAAATTTCATTTCTTAGCAAAATTTTCCTCGCTAATGATGCATCATTAGTAACGAAAATGCATTTCCTCGCTCATGATGCATCATCAGTTTTTAATTTCTATCACCATTAATTATAATTTTAGCGACAAAATTTCCATTCCTAGCTAATACACGTCTCTAAATTTTTAAGTATTTACAACATGACCCATAAATTTTGTAAATTGGTCTTTAAATTTTGAAATATTTATAATATGACCATAAGAATTTTACAAATTAATATCTAAATTTTTAAATATATACAATATGATCAAATATGAGAATATACTTGATTATGTGGAAAAATATATCTGATTACCTTCAAATTTTATCATAATATTTTTTTTTACTAATTTTAACAAATCTAACGGCTGGATCGTTAATTTGATATGTCTATCTTTGTAAATGTATTAAATTATGGGCATTTCTACCGATATTATGCTAGATTATGTTTCAAAATATATCCAATTACCTTTAAATTTGGTTATAACCCTTAGAAAATTTAACAAATCTAACGGTCGGATAATTAATTTGATGTGTCTATCTTTGTAAATACCTTAGGTTTTCAGTATTTTTGTAGATATTTAATTGGATTGCATGTCAAAGTATATCCAATTATCTTTAAATTTAGTTATAACACTTTTTTTAAAGCAATTTAAAAAAATCTAATTGTTGGATCATTAATTTGAAGTACCTATCTTTGTAAATACCTTAGGTTTTTTGTATTTTTATAGATTTTTTATTGGAAAATATATCTGATTACCTTCAAATTTGGTTATAACATTTTTCTTAGTAATTTCAACAAATTTAACGGTCGGATCGTTAATTTGATGTGCCTATTTTTGTAAATGCCTTAGGTTTTCGATATTTTTGTAGATATTTTGTTGGATTGCATGCCAAAGTGTATCCGATTACCTTTAAATTTGATCACAACACTTTTCTTAATAATTTTAATAAATCTAATAATCGGATCATTAATTTTCAGTGCCTATCTTTGTAAATACCTTAGGTTTTCAGTATTTTTATAGATATTTTAGTGGATTACGTGTCAAAATATATCCGATTACCTTCAAATTTTGTTATAACACTTTTCTTAGCAATCTAAACAAATCTAACGATCGATCATTAATTTGAAGTGCCTATCTTCGTAAATGCCTTAGGTTTTCGGTATTTTTATAGACATTTTTGTTAGATTACGTGCCAAAATATATTCGATTACCTTCAAATTTGGTCATAACATTTTTCTTAGGGGTTAGTTGATTTCATTACAAAGATATATTGAATGATATATGAATACAAAGACATTTTTGTAGACATTTTGTCGGATTACGTGCCTTAGGTTTACGTGCCAAAAGAGGTTGGTAATAACTTCAATTAATTGATTCCATATTTGTTATCTCTTAACTTACTTGAAAAATGGATTAATTATCTAAAACATTGGTAATCAAAGGTTGATTGATAATTGCTAGAATATGGATTTATTGACTAATTTCATGTTTTAAATCACCTAGAATATAGGGGTTTATATGAGGATTGATTTTAATGCATCTTTTGAAAAAGTTAGTCGAGACAGAATATGTTACTAATTTAACTAGAAGATAGTGATTTTATGGATTGCAAACGAAATGGGTCTATATTAAATCCTTCATGAAACTAAAATAATAGTTAATTGTGATATTGGCTAAGTGACTCATTATAATGTTTTCAAAAGCTTTTGTCTAAATTGTAGATTTTCACATCCTTGAGTTGTATATATTTCTTTATTTTTCTTTTTATTATTTTCCCACCTTATTTGGTTGGTTAAACAATGAAAGAAAAGTGATTAGTGTGTACTTGTTCATTTGAGAATCGATACTCGTTAATTCCCTATGCTATGCTTGCGATGAGTATACTTGCTCGTATGTGCATTTTAAGATTAATGTTTTAATTAAAACTTGACTAAGGGATATATTTAAATTTGATAATTTTTATACACCCAAAATTTACACATCAAGTTTCTAGCGCCGTTGCTAGGGAACAATATCATGAATGCTTAGATTTTATTGATTTAACCATATTTATATATTAATATGTTTATATGTAAATATTTACATATGTATATATATTCCTTGTATGACTAGGTGCCATATTTTGTTTTTGTGTATACTTGTAATTTAATGTCCTTACATGTAATTTTCTCTAATCAACCTTGTAAACATGTCCTAGCAATCTAACTTGTAAATTCTATAATCTCACTGTCTTCTATCTTATATAGATGTTGCTCTTAGTTTATGACCCGACGATCCAAAGCTAACATAGTAGATCTTGATCCAAAAATCGAGAGAACCCTTACCAAGATCCAAAAGGTTGAAAGCGAAAGGGTAAGGAAAGACATGAAGGTAAATCAACCAAACAATGGTGGTAATGGTGGAATTAATAGGCGGATTATGGATGACATTATGAAACCAGCAATCTCAGGTATGGGCTCAAGCATTACAAAGCCTAGGATAGAGGCCAACAATTTTGAAATAAAACCCAATATAATCCAAATGATCCAGAATATAGTCTAATTTGATGGGTTACCTGAGGAGGATCCCAATGCTCACCTTGCAAGCTTTTTGAAAATTTGTGACACGTTTAAAATGAATGGGGTTTCTGAGAATGCCATCAAACTAAGACTTTTCCTCTTTTCCTTGAGAGATCAAGCAAAATCGTGGTTAAAATCTTTGCCCGCCAGATTCATTACTACTTGAAATATATTAGCTGGAAAATGTTTGACCAAATATTTTCCACTAGATAGAATATCCAAACTTAGGACTGACATTTTTGTCTTCCAACAATTAGAGGCTGAAAACCTTTATGAGTATTAGGAGCGGTTTAAGGAAATACTTCGAAAATGTCCTCACCATGGATTTGAGTTGGGTATGCAGATGCAAATCTTTCACAGTGGGTTGAGTTTTGTTACAAAGTAATTAGTTGATACATCTGCAAGAGGCTCCATCAATTCTAAAACCCCGGAAGAGGTATTTGATTTAATTGAAAATTTGGCTATGAATAAGTATGCCTGGGGTAGTTCATGGTCTAGAACGTGTGTCTATAGAATGCACAATGTGGATGAAATGGTTGCGTTAGAGGTAAATGTGGAAGCCCTCGCACAAAATATGGATCAGTTGGTAATGCCTCCTTCCTAAGGAGAGGTAATGCGTGTGAATTGTGATTTTTGTAGGGAAGGGCATCCAAATCATGAGTGCCAAAATATGGGATCTTCACAAGAATCATTAGAATAAGAGGGGTTTGTAGGTAATGGTCGGTAAGGTAATAATTCTTATAACAATACTTACAATCTAGGTTAGAGGAATCATCCATATTTTTCATAGAATAATCAAAACCAACCTCAGCAAGCTTCTTCTAATTTTGGGACTCAAAGGACTCAACCGCTACTGCCGTATAATGCCCCACTAGCTAAAACCTCATTGGAGGACTTGGTCAACCAATTGGTAAGTGGAACGGAGACACAGTTTCAAGGAGTCGATGTGACCACGAGAAATTTGGAGGTGTCCATATGCAACCTTGAAAGTCAAATTGGATAGCTAGCCAAACACCTTGCTGATCATCAAATGAGATCACTTCCAGGTAATACGGAGACCAACCCATGTGACCAAGACCGTGGAAAACGCTGATTTTGAACTGCTTTAGTTTTTAGACATATTTTTAATTTTCATTTGTTTGCATTTATTTGGCTATTTTTTTAATTATTAGATTGTATTCTTTTTATGAGTTCGTGTTGTTTTTCTTTGATTCCATTAAATTCCATTTAAAAAAGTATTTTCTAGCCAGAACTGACCTAGGTTGGGCCTTGCGCCGGGCCAGTATAGCCCGACAAAGAATGCAAATAGAACAGACCCAGTCCTTTAGCCTACCACTAGGCCCGATCGGCCGCAATAGCAAAACCGGCCATTCTTAGCCATTTTGTTCAAAAATCTTTCATCCCTCTCAAATTTTTTCTCAACCAATTGTCAAGTTCAACTCCAAAACACCGCCGGGTCACTTCCTAAACCTCTAAAACATCCCCCAAACACAAAATCTTCACTTTGTTCTTGGAATTTTGGATTCAAACTAAGAAAAATCCAATCTTTTCTTCCAAAATCTATTTTTCAATCCTTCCATTTGGTGCACGATTTCTTCCATCTTTTTGGGTAGGATCATTACCCAAACCTTGGAGATCATTGTGGTTTGATTTTTCTACACTTTCTACGGTTTAGTTTTTTTTCTTATGAATTTTGGGTATTTTTCTATGCATTTTTTGGCAAAAATTCTTGGGAATATTTTTGGTTGAAGGATTTGAGTGGCAATGATGATTTCTTTGAGGTTTCATTATCATGGGAATATAATTGACAATGCTATATGATTGATGCCATGCATAAATATATGATTGATGCCATGCATAAATTTCCAATTTTTGGAACCTCTTGAGCATGCTTTCTTTGGTGTAACTATGAGTTGCGTAGATGATTAGATAATTGTTCATGAATGACTTAGCCTTGCTTTACATTGTTAATTGGTGGCTATTGAGCATGATTATTGATATTGTGTTGGGTATTGGATATTGGCTAAACTTCTTGCAAGTTTATTGGAGGAGATTGTGGTGTATTGTTGGCTATATAGTGGTGTTAAGGTGTTGGTTGTATTGAAAGTTGTGGTAAGAGTGAGATGATTAAGAGTTGTGCTTGTTTGTATTGCAAAGAGTAAGTTGAGGGAGTCCTATTTTTCTGGTCTATCACCTTTCTTCATCATTCAATCATGTCTAGGAGACCTAGGAGGTTAGCACCGGGGGCTAAGAGAGCTCGAGATGCATCTTCATCCACACCTTCTTTCGAGCGTCTACCTACCCAACCTACCCAATTCTTTAATCCTATGGGTCAAATCTAGTATGAAAGGCACCAACACAATAAGATTATAATAGAAAAGTGATATAAGCCTTCTTTAGATAATTCTTTGGAGCTTTCTACTATGTTTAGGCACCTAGGATGGGAGCCCATTATTAGAAAGGAATGTGCTTACTATCCTGTGCGTATGAGAGAGTTTTATGCTAATATGCAGGACAAAAAGAAAAATAATCTCCAAGTCATCTCTATCATGGTAAAAGGGGTTCACATTGAGTTTGAAAAGACTAGACTGGCTAGAATTTTGAGAGTGCCTAATGAGGGGCAGTGGATTACTGTAGACCATAATAACAAAAATGTCATTTTTGAGCCTACATGGGATGTGAGGGTTGTAAGGGATAGTTTTTGCATGTGGAGAAAATGACAAATAGGTCAAAACCATTACTACTCAAATAATGACCCTAAGGCTCAATGGCATGCTATAGTCTATATCTTTGCTTTCAATGTTTACCCTAAGGCTAGTGGCTTCAATGAGTCTAGGGTACTTGATCTTTACATTCCGCATAAGATGAGAAACAGTGAGCCTATTCCTCTTGCCCCAATTATCATTCAATCCATGAGAGAGGTGGTGTCCTCTAACATTACAGCCAAAGCCCTTAAATTCCCTTTGGTTATTATGCGTATTCTAAGAGACTTTGGAGTGAGGTTAATGGAGAGTTGAGTGATCCCACTACTAAACGAGACCTAGTGACAGAGTATACTTTGGTTTAGTGTGGGTATCGCTATGATCAAAAGGCAAATCACTAGAAGAAGCTGTTTGAGGTGCAGTGCATGGGATGGAGGACCTTCCCCCTGATGAGGAGGAGGAAGAGGGGCCACCTACTAGACCTGCCCCTCGTGCCATTAGCTCTCATTCACATACTAATTTTGAGGCACGAGTGAAGGCTTAGTTGGAGAGCAAAATGACCATTTTCCTCCAGCTCCGCAACTCCAATCCATACCAAACTCAAATCTATAGTAAGGATATTTTCTAAGCATTTTCTTAAACCTCTCCCAACACTCATAAAGGTTTTCAGACTCTTATTGTTGGAAGGCAAAAATATCTGTCATAAGTTTGGATGTTCTAGCTGGTGAGAAATATTTGGCCAAAAATTTCTCACTAAACATATTTCAAGTAGTAATAGATCTGGTGGGCAAATATTTTAACCACGATTTTGTTCTATCTCTCAAGGAAAAGGGAAAACGTCTTAGTTTGATAGCATCTTCAGAAACCCCATTCATTTTAAATGTGTCACAAATTTTGAAAAAGCTCGTAAGGTGGGCATTGGGATCCTCCTCAGGTAACCCATCTAATTGTACCATATTTTAGATTATTTGGATTATATTGGGCTTTATTTTCAAAGTTGTTGGCCTCTATCCTAGGCCTTGTAATGCTTGAGCCCGTACTTAAGATGGTGGGTTTCACAAAGTCATCCATAGTCCACTAATTAATTCCACCATTACCACCATTAATGGGCTGATTTACCTCCATGTCTTTCGTTACCCTTTCGCTTACAACCTTTCAGACCTTGGTTCTCTCAATCTCCGGATCAAGATCTACTATGTCTACTTTGAATCGTCGTGTCATAAACTAAGAGCAAGCTCTATATAAACTTGATGCGTAAATTTTAGGTGTATAAAAATCATCAAATTTAAACCCATCCCTTGTTAAGTTTTAATTAAAACATTAATCCTAAAATATACATACGAGTAAGTATACTCATCGCAAGCATAGCATAGGAAATTAATGAGTATCGATCCTCAAAGGAACAAGTACACACTAATAACTTTTTATTCATTATTTAACCCACCTAAATAAACTAATAAGATAAAAATAAGAAAAATAAAGAAATATATACAATTTAAAAATGTGAAAATATGCAATTTAGACAAAAGCTCTTGAAAACATGATAATGAATCACTTAGCCAATATCATAATCAATTATTATCTTGGTTTCATGAAGAATTTAATATAGACCCACTTCATTTGCAATCCATGGAATCACTACCTTCTATTCTGTCTTGACTAACTTATTTAAAAGATGAATTAACATCAATCATCATATAAACCCCTATATTCTAGGTAATTTAAAATATGAAATTAGTTAATGAATCCATATTCTAGCAATTAGCAACCTACATTTGATTACCAATGTTCTAGATAATTAACTCATTTTTCAAGCAAGGTAAGAGATAATAAATATGAAATCAATTAATTGAAGTCATTACCAACCTCTTTTTCAAGCAAGCTAATAACAAAAATCAATCAACCAACTCTGTAAGAAAAATAAGTAATCAAATACTAAGAACAACAATCAATTGGTCAAAAGGCTGAATTAATTGAATAAATCATAAATCCAAAAAAAATAATGTCAAATTACAATGAAAACATTAAATACATGATTGTTTAAGAAGAAAAAAACAAAGATAAAAAGAAAGCACTCATAGATAAGCCACTTTCTTCTTTCTTAAAGACTCTCTTGAACAACCCTCCTTGATTTGGTGAATTCCTTATTCAATGAGTGTTTGGAATTTTAACTCTTGGATCCACACTTAATTTCTTGTGTTTTCTCTTACTTTTATAGGCCTCTTGGATGCTAAATTCGTAGTTTGGGAACTTTTGGCTGAGTATAATTCGGAAAATACTAAAATCATTAGAAAATGTCTAAATTTGTGCACAGGATTTTGGCATCCCAGAACGGGCCTGGTGCTGGGTCCAGTCGACCTACCTGGTGCCAGGTGCACTTTGCACCTCCTCTGAATTTTGCTCTATTTTCCTCTGGCTGTCCAGAACGGACTTGGTGCTTGGTCTACTTGCCAGACCTAGCGCCAGGTGTGTTCTAGAAAATCTCCTGTTTTGCTTGAAATCAATTCAAATCTAGATAAATTTGTCAAAAACACTTTCTACAAGCAAAATGTCAAATAGGAAGAAATATGCCTAACTATTATAACAAAAGTATCTTAAAATAACCTCAAATAACTAGGAAAATAATGGTGATTTTAGCCCCTATCAATTTACCACGTCTATTATAGGGGGAGAAGAAAATCGAGATCGGGTAAACGCAAATTAAGTCGGTTGTAAACATTGGTATTCTCCCTCACCAATACTTATTGTAAATACTTTGTATTCACTTTTAATTCAGTGAAATGAGTATTTTCATTCAATGGGTGCCAGTTAACTTTCGTTTTATTGCCGTTTTCTATCGTTTTCATATCATTCATTGTTGTTTTCAATTGTTTTTATTGTGATTTTCTGCAAAACCATTCAAGCTCACTTTTAAGTGTCCGAACGAGTTCGGAAGAGGCCGGTGTGACATTAGCTCGGGCCTATCCAAATCACAAGCATTACGGTTAGTCAGTTGTAGGAAAGCGACCTATGACAAGACTCCTGTTATATTCATGTTTAGTTCGATTCAAGAACAGCCATAGGTTTCAGCCCTGCAGGCTGATATAGAACAGAAGGTTTTTAGTGACAACCTACTAATTTATAAATACTGTACAAGTTACACCACAACTTATAAATATAAAATAACTAGATTGTGAAAATCAAGTTCTTTATGGTCTGTTTGATAAAACTGAAGTCCTAAAATTAAAGTTTAAATATTTAAGTCCTTTATTTTGAAAATTGAAGTTTGAGAACGAGATTTTAGATTTAAATTTGAAAATTGAATTAATTATACTTCATTCTTACCTTATATTTTAGGTTAAATAAAAAGAATATTAATAATTAGATAAGTATTTAATATATTTGAATATCATACTTGATTAATTTTTATTTCATTTAAAATTTGTAGTAGAATTATAGTATATCTAATAATTAAGTGATAACAAGAATTTGATATTAAACGTAATGATGCAACTATTAATTACATGAATATTTAATATATTCGGATTTTAAATTTAATTTATTTTTATTTCACTTAAAATTTATAATAAAATTTTAGTATAGCTAATCAATTTAGTAATAATAACAGTCTGTTATCAAAAGTAATGATGTAATTAAATACTTAATATTATCAATAATCATACATAATTAAATAAATAAATACTTAATTAATTAATTTTAAGTAGAGTTATCAAATAGACCCTTTTTTGCCATCTTACTGACGTCAATATCCCTACAGAAACCCATCATTTATTAGCCATATTAACTCCAAATCAAAATTCCAAAAGTTTCATGAGCTTTTGGTTTCTCTTCGGCTTTGTGATTGCTGGTTTTTCAACTATTAGAATTAAAAAAAAAAAAAAAGCTAATGTATACTTGCACAGTAACTCATTCTGGGAAAAATTAATTTAAGTTAAAAAGACTTTTAAAATTTGAAAAAAAAAGGGCCTATGTTGGACCAAAGAGTGGGAATGTAATATTTTGTGATTACATGATAATTATCAAAATTATAAATAGTTCTTGGGAATTATGAATCACTTAGATTAAATTTTTAAATGACTTAGGAAAATTTTTTGAGAGAAGTTGCTATCCAAGTACACTTGAAAGTTTGAATTTTTTTTCCTGTTCCATTTGTTGGGTGCGGTTTTT
The DNA here is from genome assembly GCA_026120185.1 of Voacanga thouarsii. Lineage (NCBI taxonomy): Eukaryota > Viridiplantae > Streptophyta > Magnoliopsida > Gentianales > Apocynaceae > Voacanga > Voacanga thouarsii. The sequence goes on from JANUWF010002174.1 coordinate 104,681, forward strand.
GTAGTTTCTACTTCCACTGCCACTCCACCTTAGTGCTATTAAGTCTGATAAAGAATTTGAAATAGAAAAGAGAAGAGATTTGATGAAGAGATGGATGTTGGTGCTAGTTATGCCCCCAAGTAAATCAAATGTATTTACAACATTTGTATATTTATTTAGATATTATAAATCAAGTATTTGTTTGTTTAACATAGTAATTTAATTTGAAATAAATTATTCACGATCTAAAATATATTTGGACAATTTATTTTGATGAGATTGCTTTGATTTTATTGAAGTTTGTCTTTGATTTTGATAATAAAATTTAGAATACATTTTGATCTAATAGATTGAACAATCAATATTTTATTTTTAAAATGGACCATACAAATTAAACATTATAAGATTTTGATACATAATACCTTAATCCTTGGCGAATAATGATCTATTTTTACTAACTTGAAATTCCTTGGGTTACCAAAGAGTGAGATTAATTTAATAATCAATATCTCGATATTTTGGGAATTAAAGAGAAGTAAATATGAAAAATTTATTCTACAAAATGGAATCAATCATCTTTAACAAACAAGATCATTTTCTCTTGAGTTCTTATAAGGGACAGTTAAATTTGAATTCAGTATTTCAATAGTGACTATTGAATTTAATTTGTATGTGTGACGTGATCACATGGTACTATCAAATTAAAGATAAGAATTGAAGATTTGAATGGTACTTTAGTCATTTTGTCTCATTCAAAGTTTATGATTGATCGATGGGGGTAATATGTAAGATCGATAAATCATATGACGTAATTGTTAACTCTGTAATTTCAGTTAGTCTAAGAGTGTAGTTATATTCTTTTAGTAGAATGGAACGTAATTAATAAATTATTTTGAGCTGACAAAATAATTTATTAGAGTTTATTCTAATTGTGTCCAGTTAGGTCCTTTCAATGGATCCGAATTATAAATATTTATAATTTATCATGACAAAATATTTGAAAACAAAAGTTGTATTTGAGATGGAGTATGAAAAGTGGAAATAGTTATATCTAACTATACTCATTTGATTTTGATACTCTATCAACGGTAGTATTTGAGATAGAGTAAATTTGCAGAAATTTGATACACCCAACTATATATATTAATTGATGATTCTATATCAATATACATAAGAAACAACGTACGTACTCTAATGATCTCTCAGAGTTTGTGTGAGTCCACTCTCAATAAAGAGAGAAAAATATGACAGACAATTTTCTGGCCTTGAGAAATTACTCTGAAGAAGACTTATAGGTTTAGAATATTACCAGAAGGCCAAAAAGATTCTTGTTTTGTAATTTTGAAGACAATATCTACAAAGATATTGTTCATTTTCATATATTTATAATTTTTTTTCTTGTTAAATCATAAATATATCAATCTTATTTTCAACAGTTAGAGGATGCCAATTTCATCAGTTTCATTGAGAAGTTATCGTCATTGAAATTTATTATTTTGTATTAAATAGAGAACTTTGTTCTGTTATTCCTCACTATAAATTGATAGTTATTGTTTCAAATTTTGTTTTCTAAGTTGTAAGATCATGACAATTGAATTATTTGAGTCAATATAATCGGATTGGAGGCGTTCTTTCACTTTCTGTACAATAAGACTTCTGTTTTTACTAATCTTGATCTACTTCTTCATGTCATTCATGATGACGTGATCTCTTTCTATTTGCTCTTGAATTCTTTTCTTTTCTAACTAATTTGATTCATGTTTACTTGAAGGAAGGTGTAGAGATGCATCCCTAAATAACTTTCAGGATTTTGGTGATATACAAAAGATGATATTTCCATATTTTGTTTTAATTGGAGAATAAATAGAAACTTCATTAAGAAGAATTAAGAGGGTAATCACATTGCCACTTGATAGGGCCTAAATTGTCATATATTTTTCTAATTATTTGAGTATATTTTGTGACACTTTTGATATAATAATTAGTTATATTCCTTCCTATTTGATATTTCACTTATAAAAATATTTTTCTTGTAATTTTATACAAGAATAGGTGAATTTAGAGTTGTTTAGAGAATTTTACAACGAAGACCTAGCACCGGGCCTATAATGGATAAACAGAGCAAACCTAACCAATAGAAGATGAAATAAAGAAGTTGAAATTTGAAATTGGAAAAAGAAAAGGGAATAGCAAGTGAAATCCTGGGAGGATTAATTGAATATGTGAAGAAGCTTTAATAGAGAAATTGCGGCTCATGGATTCAGATGAAGACAAAACGGAAAAAAAAAAAGGGAAAAGAAAGGCACTGGACGTTGAATTGAAGAAACAAACAAAGCTAAAAGGAAAAAAAGTAGAAAAACATCATTGGGAGGATATGTTGCATCCTGGGGAGGATGAAACATAAGAAGACAAGCCCTGTCTCGCCAAGGAACACAAGAATCGGCTCGGATGAGCTGATTTCAAGAAGAAAAGTAATTTCTGTGGTCGGTGGCTTGGTTTGCAGCTCGGGTGAAGCCAATTGCAGCAAGGAAATTTTGGTCAGCTATGGCTTGGGCAAGTCGGCTAATGGAAGAAATAAATGGAAAATGGCTTGATGGCAAGCCATCAAGCCATTTTCAATAGAAAAGGTTTCGGCTTCAGTTTTAAGGCGGTAGATTTTGTGAATAATTTTAGAAGCTCAATAGGAAACTACTTCTTTTTGGTTTTGAATTTTTAGGAAACTTGTAAGCCTACAAATAAGACCATTCACAGTTGAAAATAGTGCGCTCAATATGGAGACTTAGACATATTTTTTAGAGTGCACCATTATTATTTTCTCTAGAGAAATTACTCAAGGAGCATTGGTTTTGAAGAATTTTTCATTAGAAATTGAAAGGCTTGTCTAGGAATATTTATTTCTTTCCTTTGTTTTCTTTTTCTTGAAAAATGATGAGTTTAATTGTTTAATTGTATTTGGATATTATTCTTGGATTTATGATTTTGAAATTATTTAATCTTTGGTTAATTGATTATTTTTCTTGGTATTTGATTACTTATTATCATTGGTTATTGATGTGTTTTCTTCTAATTGATTTGGGAAACAATGTTAGAAGTTCATTACATTGATTTTAGATTTATTAAATCTCAGTGGACCTGGGATACGAAGTTAAGAATAAAGAATCTAAATAATCAAAGATTGGTTAATTTCACCTAGAGCATGAGGTTATTAACTAATTTCATGTTTATTATCACCTAGAGTATAGGGATAATTTATGAGGAATCGTGTTTAATGCATCTTTGGTTGTTTTAGTGCGATTCAAAAATTTGCTAATTTAATCAAGAGATAATAATTTCATAGATTGGGAAAGAAGTGCAGTCTATATAAGTGGATTCATGACTTGAGAAACGATTGAATTTTACTTTATATTCCTTCATGATGCTAAGAAAATAATTGGTTGTGATAAGTATTAGATAATTCATGTTATGTGTTTGAGAATAACTATTTAATTACATGTTTTTCTCTCCATGAGTTGTATATATATTTTGTTTTTACTTTTATTTTTATTTGGATTTCTTTATCGCTTTATTAGGTCGGTTAAATAATGAATGAAAAGTGACTAGTGTGTACTTGTTCCTTTGAGGATCGATACTCATTAATTCCCTATACTATATTTGCGATAAGTATACTTACTCGTATGTGTATTTTGTGATTAATATTTTAATTAAAACTAGACTAAGGGATAGATTTAAATTTAATGATTTTTATACACTCAAAATTTACGTATCACTACTCAGTAGGAGAGGACAACGAAAGCCTTTTGTGTGGCAGCAAATGCACAGGTTTGTTACCATCTCTACAGAAAAAAAAAAAAATCTAGAAATGTCAAAGACATGCAATAAGTCCTTAATCGTCTCTACTAGATGACCATAAGGGGATAGATTAGCAGTCTTCGAATTAGCCTTCTTGATTATATTCAAACAGTCTCCCTCAAACCAAACCATTTTATGGCCATGAAGAGCAACGAATCTAATGTCGTAGACTAGTGTAAAAGCTTCTAAGAACTTAGTATCATCACAAAAAGATATTAGAGCAAAGAAAGCACAAAGGACGTTGGATGAAAAGTCCCTCAAATTCACACCAACAGTAGCACACACAAACCTGAGCAAGTGCCATCAAAATTAACTTGGACAAAGGAGGCATCCGACGGCTTCTAGATAGAAGGGAGAGAAGGGGAGCATAGTTGAAATGAATGCAAATTAGATGCAACCAAAACCTCATCAACAACAGCCAAGCTCGGTTGGATTATACTCATAGTAGAACTATCAACCTGTTAAAAAATGGCATGATTCTTAGCACACTATAAAGACCACAGAACCACACCAAAAATATCAACATCATTTTGGTTAAAATCATGCAACACCAAAGAGCAAAGGTCAGCAAAAAAAGGAACTTGTGGAAAGCAACCCCAAAACTGAGATATTGCCAAGTGGAATGAGGAAAAATACAATAAAAAAAAGCATGCATATCATTGCAAAATACAATCAAAGAGAGCATGCCTATCATTCTCACAAGCATAGCCACACAATGAGCATCGAGAACAGCCCCCCTAATCTCCTAGCAAGATTACTGATTGTTGGTAAAACACTATGGGAAGCCCACCACAAGAACATTTTTACTTTCGGTGGAACTTGCAAGTTCTAAATTCCATTCCACAAAGACTTTCTACTAGTAGAAATAGAAAAAGAAGAAGGTAATCAACTCATGTGAGCTTTGGCCACTATATACACCTGATAGCCACTACATACAAAATAAATTCCAAATTTGGAGTAATGCCAGATTAAAACATCAGCTGAATCAACCCGACAAATAGGAATAGATTTAATCATTGTAGCCTTAAAAGGTAAAAATAATTGATCAAGAAGACGAACTCGCCATCTACCAACATTGTGATCAGGCTAGCCACTGTTTCCAATCCAGATTCAGGGAAGTAATCAAGGATAGACCTAAAACTTCCAGCTTTTATCCAAAGATTTATGGAGGCACTGTTCCCAACTCTCCACCGAAGGCCAAGAGCAAGAACCTTATACCTTTACAATATACTTCTTCATACAAAACTACGATTACTACCCAATGCAACATGCATAAAGTCATGATGCCTGAGTGTTAGCCTGCATGACACGAGCCAACAAACTATTAGGTTGATGAATAATACACCATCCTTGCTTTACCAATAACGCAAGATTAAAGGATCTCAAATCCTGAAAACCAAGACCTTCCTCATTTTTAGTAGCACAGAGATGCCTCCACTTCTTCCAATAAATCTTATGTTCCTCCCTTTTTGTCCCTACCAAAAAGTATGAACCACTTACAAAATCTGATTACAGATAGCATTTGGAAGAGCAAAGAGTTGCATGGTATAAGAGGGAATTATTTGTAATGAGTACTCATCATGCATATATATATTTATATTAGTTGTGCTTTAATTATGATAAAATCTTACTAAAATCACTGCTCACTACACCTATTTTACCTTGTTTTTGTTTAGGAAATGAAAAAGATCAATTAGATATGAACAAGGATAAAAAAGATGAAGTCTGGAGCTAAAATGAAGATTTTTCCAGAAACAACACAATCCAGGGTAGTGCCATCTTCTTAGACCACTAGGAAGCTGGAAAATAGCCACCTGGACAAAAACGAAGCAGCCGAGCAGCCCAGGTGAACTTCCCTGGGTTGCCTGGTCTCTGGATAGGTAGGCGACCTAGGGTTCTTCAACTTCCTTAGGCCACCTATGTTTCGGCCCTTTTACTTAACTCATGAGTTTTTGGCTATATAAACCCATTTATACACTTCATAACTTGTTCTTAGACTTTGAGTGTTCTCTAAGAACCCTAGGAAATAAGGTTTTCACACAAGAAGAAAGGGAGGTGTTTGGAATTTAAGAAGGAAGAAAAGAGATTGCAAAGAAGATCTCAAGAAGAAGAGAAGAAGGAACTTGACTATGGATAGTTTTTTCCCCTTATTTATAAGACTTACTGTGTCAATATTTTGCTAAACCTTGATGTATAGTTGTAATGGAAAGTTGTACCCTATTTTATGCTTTAGGTTGAAGTATTTTCCTTAGATCCATTGATTTTTACCTGTAGTATTTGATTATTTGGCTTTATTGTGTTGATTTGGTTTAGTTGGATTTAGTTGATTTTGTTCAATTAATTTTTTCTACCTTAATGATTTTGAGAGATGGGGTTAAGATTTTGAACACCTACTTAGCTGATTTGATATTTGTTAGCCTCGATTAACCCGAGAGAGAGATTGGGGATGAGGACTAAATAGTCAAAGGGTTAATGAAATTACCTATAGATAGGGATTTTTTATGACTTTCGGATAATTGGATATGTGAGTGGTACTTAATGCCTCTTTGGATTTGGTTAATTAGGTTGAGATACCAATTAATTAAGTTAGGGATTATGAATTTCATAACTCGAGAGAGAATGAAATTGACCATTGGACTCACACCAGTGCTTAGAGTTTGGGTTAATTAATCTAAGATGTACAATTTTGTTAGGTATTTAATTGGAGAAATTCCTTCTATTACCTTTCTCTCTTTTTTACATTCCTTGATGACCGTATGACTTTTCCTTGTGTGTAAACTTGACATGTTTTATAGTATAATTAGTTAGTCTTTTTCTAGTTGACCAATTAGCTAAATAATGAGATAAGAAGGAAGTAGAGGTACTTGCCACCTTACCTAAGAGATGTAATACTTGTCATTTATTCTCTATACTACACGATAGGTGCATTTGCCTATATGTGTGTATTGTGTTATTTGACTTGGTATTTTAAATTGTAAAACTTGAATGATTTGTGGGTATTGTTGATATCATTTCTATATATACGCAAACACAAGCATCAAGTTCTTGGTGCCATTGCTGGAAATTGAATGGCAATATTCTAAAAATTTTAACTTTTGTTAATTTAGCCTTTTGTAATAGTGAATATTTTCTGTTGTGTTGTTTTGGTTTGAATTTTTGTTTTTCTTTGCTTGTGTATACTTTTTGTAGCTTTTGTAGTCTTGGGTATTGATTTTTCTTGTTACTAACTTTTGCTTTTGTTTTGAGATTTTGAGTTGTTTGAATCATTATTATGGCTAGTAATTCATGGGAAAGTATGGGGGCATGGGCACAACCTCAAGAACATTATAATGGTGATAGGTTGGCAAGATTAGAAGCTCTTATTGATGTTTTAAGTGGTATAAATGACAATTGGAATGTAACTCCTCTAGAGAATCAAGATATGAGTTATGATTTTCATAAGGAAGAGCACTTCAATTGTGCCACTTAACTAATAGGAGATTCAAACCAATACACATGGGAAAAAGCTTATCATTTTGGAGAAAATGGACAAAGTAAGACATACAATCCAAAGTGGCGTGATCATACAAGTTTGTATTAGAGTAATCAAGAGTATTTTTCTTATGACCCACCACCTTCACCTCTACAACCTAAGCCTTCACTTGAAGAATAGGTAAATACTTTTATGCCAACACAAATGCATTTCATAAGCGTTAAAAAGAATTCTTTCAAAGAATGAGTGACCAAGCTGCCCTATATGGAGGTTATTGAAGAAAAGCAAGATGAAATGCAAGAAGAAGAAGTCACAGAGCTACTAGTGAAAATATTTGAAGATCAATTATGCCCCTTGAATGAAGATATCAAAATGGTCCACATATGTGAAGAAGAAGAAGAGACTCTACCACATGTGGATAAAGAGAATAAGATGATTGAGCAATTGTGGGAGAGTCTACAAGACAAATATCCCCAAAAAGAAGTAAGAGGAAATGAGGAACAATTGAATAATTTGATAAGAGATGGATTCTATTCTTCTTTATGCTTGATTAATTCTAATATCTCTTTGTTATATAATTTTGTAGGTCCCTCTCAATTCATGGAGCAAAATGTGGCTAACGATGATGATGGTCAATTATGCTCTTCATCCTACTCAAGGGGAGATAACATAACTATTGTAGACAATATATTGCAAAGTAAGTATCACTTAACTATTTCTTTAAGGGATGCAATACTAGGTTTGGAGTTGGAGAGTTTTAATTGTGATGATATCTTAGAAGGAAAAATAATATTTTAATTGTTGATGCACTCTTTAAATATAATTTGTTTTCATAAGTGGAAGAATTAATTTATGTGTCTAAAGAGTTGGATGAGATCTATATGCTTAATTTTGTTGAGATTAATGATTTTTATGTACTTTACCTCCTCTAAATGCCTCCCTTATTTCTATATGATTCATGATTCTTATTGTTCTTGTTTTCTCATTCCTTAACAATGAGGATAATATGGTTTCAAGTATGGGGAAGTGAGTGTTTTCTTTAGTCATATGCTTTCTTAGAGTTGTTTTGGCAATATTTTATTTTATTTTTCTTTCTTATGTTTTGGTGTGTTTCATTTCTAGCCTTTTATTGTCTTTATGTTATATTTTCATTTTCCATGATTAGTAGATCAAGAATAATTCTCCTATTCTTCCTACTCCAATTTCTAACATTTTTTTATGAGTTGAAATCACTTGGGGAGTATTGCTAACCCTTTCCCCTTTCTTATATTTTAAGTCTTAATTGGATGTGTTTTATTATAATTTTGTTGGCCAATGATGGCATTGTCTACTTCAAGTGTGGGGGAAAGGCTAGTTGATATTCTCTTCAAGTTTCTATTATGATTGTGGAGTTTTTTTGGGGGGGTGATTTTTGAGTATTTGTATGCAATCTTGGAAATTGGGCAAAATTTTTTTCAATTAAGTTTGACTTTAATGGTATTGTTATTGTGTTTCCTTTGGCATGACAATTTAGTATAAAACATTTTTGGATGAGTTTGTTTTTGGGTAAACTTGTATATTAGGTGTGAAATAACTAAGTCTTGAGAATTTGTATTGACTTTATTTATGTTTTAGTGAAAGTAGTGCCATGTTGTTTCTTGAGAATTGAGATGGTGTTAGTGATGAAATATGAGTATAAAATTTTAAGTTAACCTTTGTTCTATGATTGTATGACTAGTCCTTATTCTGGGTTTAAGTAAATGTGGATTGGAGTAAGAAAATGAGAGAATAAGTAAGGTAATACAAAAGTTGAAAAATCCTTACATAACTTTACTAGGCATTTGTATTACCATGCCAAACCAAACAAACGAAAATGAAAAACAAAGCAAGGTAATGCAAAAGTTGAAAAATTTATTATTTGTATATCTTTACTTGGCATCTGTATTACCTTACCAAAAGAAAAAATGATCGAATAAAAAGGGTAATGTAAGAGTTGAAAATCTTTATTTACCTATCTTTATTATGCGATTACATTACCCTACAAAAGTGAGCATATGGACCAATCTTCTGTTTACTATTCAGATTGTATTAGCTAGAAAGTCATAGAATTTAGAATTAACTTATTAAGACTAACTTACATGAATCACATTATTTACACTAAAAGCTTAAAGACAAAGGATGGAATACATTAAATGAGCATGAACTTATTTAATTCAACTTCGATAGTTTTAGTCATATTTATGTTAATATATTAGTTTACACAAAAATTAGCTTGGCTAATGAGGTGTTAGAGTTGATTCTTAAATCAAAAGAGAGATAATACCTTTACTATATTAGCCAAACTTCTTCAAAAATCTTACTTTAGAAAATTTGTTTTATGGGAAAAAACTATTTGCTTGTGGTACTTTATGTTGTTTGCTTGAGACCAAGTAAAAGATTAAGTATGAAGGTATGTGATGAGTGCTCATCATTCATAGATTTTGTATATTATTTGTGCTTTAATTATGATAAAATCTTACTCAAATTACTACTCACCACACCATTTTTACCTTGTTTTTGTTTAGGAAATAAAAAACATTAATTGTAGATAAACAAAGATGAAAAGGGATAAAGAATGAGGCTAAAATGAAGATTTTTCTAGAAACATGGTAGCCCAGAATAGTGCCACCTTTCTGGGCCACCAAGAAGCTAAAGAAAAGCCATATGGACAGAATGCCTGGGTAGGTAGGCGGCCCAGGGTTCTTCAGCCTTTCTAGGCCATCTATGTTTGCAGAAAAATCCCTGTTTTAGCCCTTTTGCTTAATCCACGAGCTTTTAGCTATATAAACCTATTTATAAACTTCATAACTTCTTCTTGGATTTGGGGTTTTCTCTAAGAACCCTATAAAATAAGGTTTTCATACAAGAAAAAGATGAGGAGCTTGGAATTCAAGAAGGAAGAAGAGCAGTTGCAAAGAAGATTTTGAGAAAAAGAGAAGAAGGAGCTTGTCTATGGGTTGTCTTTTTCCCTATTTTGTAAATCTTACTTTGTTAATATTTTGGTAAACCTTGATTTATAGTTGTAATAGAGGATTGTACCATATTTGATGCTGTGGGTTGATGTATTTTCCTTAGATCTATTGACTTCTCTTTATGACACATTTGATTATTTGGCTTTATTGTGTTGAGTTGGGTTTGGTTGATTTTGCTCAACTAATTTGTTCTACCTTATGATTTTGAGAGATGGAGTTAAGGTTTTGAATACCCACTTGGTTGATTGGAATTTTGTCATCCTTGATTAACCAGAGAGAGAAGTTGGAGATTAGGACTAAATAATCAAAGGGTTAATGAAATTGCCTGGAGATAAGGATTTTATGACTTCTGAATAAATAGGTATATGAGTGGTGTTTAATGCCTCCTTAAATTTGGTTGATTAGGCAGAGATACTACTGCGTTGATTTGGGCATATAAAATCATACATTTTTAAGTTCATTCCTAATTATGTTCAATTAAAATGTTAACCAAATCACACATATAAGTAAGTGCACTCATCACAAAGCATAATATAGGGCATTAATGAGTTTCGATCCTCAAGGACAATTTCATTTGTCACTTTTCATCCTTTGTCTAGCCTATCAATTAAATTGATTAAAAAGGAAAGAAAAATAAAAGAACAAGTAAAAACAAAGGTACCTACAAAAACTTGGAGAAAATATATGTAAGTGGATAGAAATTCTTGAAAATATAACAATGATTGACTAGCAATTATCACAATTAGTTATCATCTTGACAACATGAGGAAATAAAATAGACTCCACTTCTTTCTCAATCCATGGACTCACTACTTTTTAGATAAATTATTGGATATAATCTATCTCACCAACTAACTAAGAGATGCATTAAAATCAATCATTAACAAATATCCCAATATTCTAAGCAATATTAAAGCATGAAATTAGTCAATGATTCTGTACTCTAGGCAAAATCAACTAATTTTTGACTACTCAAGTTCTTTACTCTTAACATTCTTTCTTAAGTCAATTAAGAAATAAGAAATATGAAATTAACTAGATTGGAACTACTTCTCCCATTTTTCTCAAGTTAATTAGAAGGAAGAAACAACTAATTAATCCATATAATAAAAGCAAGTAATCAAATACTAAGAATAACAATTAATTGATAAAATAAAATTAACACAGAATTATAAATCCAAAAAACATCCTCTAACAACAATTAAAAAATTGATCATATTCTTGTTTAAGAAAAAAAAAAGGAAAAAGATAGAACTCATAGACAAGCCCTCTTCTTCTCCTATGAAGACTCTTCCTAAAAGCAATGCAGTGATGAATTCATAATTATAAGATTAATTTCTGATTTTACTCATTGAATTCATACATCTATCATGTTTTTCCTTACTTAAATAGATATTTAAAGTTGCCAAAAATCATCCCAAGAAGTCCTGGTACGACCAAAAGTATGTTTCCAAAAAATCTATAACAACTTCTAAATTTTGATCAAAGAGGGATTCTCTGCTGCCACTGAACGATATTGGGCCAGTGCTGATTCAACATCACTAATATGGTACTGGCTCAACTCTGCTTCCCTGTTGAAATTACTCTATTTTCTCTTTGTTCTCCAAAATTGAGCTAGGGACAGTTCATCTGCTTTGGGCTGGTGCCGATTCACTATTAGAACGGGTCCGTTTCAACTTATTGCTTTATAATTGTTAGCCCTAAGGGCGGTTTCCTATACTTTAACTTCTGACAAACAATGATGAGGACTAACATGTGTGATTTACTTGTTATAGGACATGTTTAACCTCAGTTCTTCCAAGACATGCAAATAAGATTACTAAGTAACTCTTGAGCAATGGAATCCAAGAATGGGTGATCAAGTAGAAGACCAAGCTTAAGAGATTGCAATCAAGTAGAAGACCAAGATTAAGAGATTGCAATCAAGTAGAAGACCAAGCTTAAGAGAACGCATACCAAGAGGTCCTTGTGGAAGAACTTTAGATTAGGAATCGTTATTAAGGTATTTCTTGTAAATTCCTATGTCTCTTTACCTTATGTTTCAATTTATTTCTATCTTGAAGCACACAAACAAAAATATTTTAAAGTTTTATATCTCAGAATTTTAGATTGAGTAGTTTGGATAATTTTGCATACAAAAGATTCGTCTAAAATCCTGTGAATAGTGTCAAATCGTTTCTTCCTGAAAAGGTGCAATTTTGTACTTACCTTTTGGATACACCTTCGTCCAAAACATGAGTCCAAAATGTGGGTAAACCTGACAGTGAAAAATAGCCGTTTTACAGCTCGTTGGTACTTTACTTTATGCCTCTATATAAGGCTTCTAAACTCGATTTGACTATAGATTTTTGCCCTATCCTTCTAAGAAACACTTTTGCTCTATAGAAAAAAAAAAAAAATCTAATTTATCAAAGTGCTTTAAAGTGAAATCAAATTATGTCTTAAAGGTAAAAGTGTTTGTGCTTGTTCTTGGTGCACATCTGCTCAAAGAAGTGAGTCTTTACTGTTCCATTCAATTTCAATCTCTTTTGTATACTAAGGTTGTGGTGTAAAACCCATCTGGGGTGAGCCTTGATTTGTTGGTTGATTGAGAGGTTTTGGAAAACTAAGTGTGGTGATTTTCTCTTGTATTTGGTATAGATTGATTCCATTAAGTTAAGTAAATGAAATTTGGTTGAAAATCCTTAAGCGTGAGCTTAAGGTAGTGGATATAGATCTTGGTAGATCGAACCACTATACATTCCATGTCTCATTTCTCTGCATATAGCATTAATTGCATCGTGCTTCTTATCTCAGATTGAATCTGGATATTTCTCAAAGTTTCCTTAGATAGCTTTCTCTATTGCCTTGTAGTTGGTCCAAAAAACTTGAAGAACATTTATATTCTGTAAAACAGATTTCTAAAAAAATTTAGTAGGTCAAAAAACTTATTCACCCCCTCTAAGGTTTTTCATTTGGTATCAGAGCGAGGTCTACTTATTCTCGGTCTAACAACCTTGTAGGGAAGATCCTCATGGCAAACTCATTATCTCTTCCATATGTTGAAAGTTCATCAACAAATCGACCTCTTTTATTCAATGAAAACAACTACACATTCTGAAAAAAATAGAATGAAAATCTATGTGTGCTCAATCAATTTTGAGTTGTGGAATTTGATAGAAAAAAATCCTTTTATTCCATCAAAAGTTGTTAATGGCATAAAAATGCCTAAACAAAATGACGAATTTGATTTTGAAGACAATGCTAAAATGACATTGAATTTTCAGGCTATGAATATCTTGTGCTGTGCACTAGATGCCATTGAATGCAATCAAGTTAGTGGTTGTGATTTAGCCCATGACATGTGAAAATTACTTGAGGTCATCCATGAGAGGGACAAATCAAGTTAAGAAATCCAAATTAGGACTTTTAATTCATGATTATGAATTATTCACAATGAAGCCAAATGAAAGTATAACTGATATGTTCACTAGATTCACAAATATCACAAATGATCTCAACGCCTATGGGAAGGTTTATTTTCTTGGGAATAAAATCGAAATATTCTGAATGTATTACCTAAAAGCTAGCAGCCTAAAGCCCTTGCTGTGGAAGAATCCAAGAATTTAAAATCCTTACCAACCAAAGAGCTGATTGGCTCTCTTCTAACACATGAAATGAAACTTAAGAGGTTTCAGGAATCTGATGATCATGATAAAGGTAAAAAGGGAATAGCACTGAAAGCTAAAAAAGAGGATGCCGAAACTTGTTAATTAGACAGTAGTGATGAAACTAAAGTAGACAATGAAGATCTGGCAATGATAGCAAAGAAATTTAGAAGGATGTTCAACAAAGGGAACTTCAAAAGAGGAAAGAAGTTCGCAAAAAGGAAAGGATAATCCTCAGCGTTCAAGCCTCAATGTTATGAATGCAAAAGCACTAACCACTTCATTGCTGACTGTCCAGTTGCAAAAGAAAAGGAAGGCAGAATGTTTAAAAAGAAGAAGAAGGAGCGGAAGGCAAAGAAAGGAAAATGATTGATGGGGACTTGGGACTAAAATGGGTCCGAGTCTGAAGAAGAAGATTCTAAAAATAAAACTGCCAACAAATGCTTCATGGCCATGGAAAACAAGATAAACTCTACCACTACTGATTTCATGTCTAATTCGCATATATCTAAACATGAAAAACATGATGATCAAAATGAATTGCTATTTGATATGTTCCATGGACTAAAAATACTGTCTAGAAAGAATAAAGAAATGAAATTGAAGATTGATTGTTTGTTAAATGAGAATGAAAAGTTGTTGAGTGAGAACAAAATGTTTCTTGAGTCACATATATGTGCTATTATGGAAAAGGATGTGATTATGGCTACTTTACGGTATGCATCTCTAGAAAATAGAAGTTTGTATGATAAAATTCATTCTTTTGAAAGTATGGTCAGCACGTTTGATGACATGAAAAATAGAGTCAATGACCTTACCACATATATTGAAAAATTTAAAAATGGCAAAAACAACCTGAAAAAATTACTTGGGACTCAACATCAAGCTGGAAATCGAAATGGCCTAAGATATAGACATGAGAACAAGGATAAAATTCGCAAGCCTCGATTTGTTAAAGCTACCTTATACTAAACGACGCACATATTATGGAAAATCGAGACACATAGCATCGAGGTATCTTATTAAGAAGAAAGTGGAATTTGGTGGAATAACATTTTGGAAAATTAAAGGAAACTCTACCAACCCCTATGGATCCAAAAAAATGTGGGTACCAAGAATCACTCTTCTTTCTCATGTATAGGCACATTCATTGGAGAAAATAAGCTTTACCCAGTGATTCTTGTATAGCGGTTGTTTAAGACATATGACTAAAAATGCAACTTTGTTAGAAGATGTGCAAACCTCAAATGAAGGATTCGTTACCTTTGGAGATAAAAATAAAGGAAAAATTCTTGGCATAGGTAACATTGGTAAATGTTCCTCAACCATTATAAAACAAGTATTACTAATTGATGAGCTGAAATATAATCATTAGCCAACTATGTGACAACGGCTGCAAAGTTATTTTTGAAAAGGATTTTTGCTCTATCATGGATAGCTCAAAATTTGAAACAATCTTTGTTGCCAACCGTGTTGGAAATGTGTATGTATTCTATCTAAATGACCTTATAGCTCATGGTATTAGATGCCTCTCCGTACATGACAATGATGGTTACCTTTGGCATAGAAGATTAGGTCATATATCTTTTAATTTGCTAAATAAATTGTCCTCAAAAGAGCTTGTTAGGGGATTGTCCAAAATGAAGTTTGATAAAAGCAAAATTTGCGATGGCTGCCAATTTAGAAAACAAATCAAAACTTCCTTTAAACCCAAGAAAATGATTTCAACCTCAAAACCTCTAGAATTAATTCATATGGATTTGTTTGGACCAATAAGGAATGTTAGCCTTGGTGGTAAAAAGTATGCATATGTACTAGTTGATGATTTCTCTAGATTTACTTGGACTTTATTTCTTGGACAAAATGATGAAGCCTTTTTTGAATTTTCAAAACTGATCAAACGCGGCCAAAACTCTATTAGATGTAAACTGATTTCTATTAGAAGTGATAATGGTAGAGAGTTTTGCAACAATAAGTTTACACACTTTTGTGATGAAAATGGTGTATTTCACAATTTTTCAGTAGCCAAAACACCTCAACAAAATGGTGTCGTTGAGAGGAAAAATCGAACTTTGCAAAAAATAACAAGATCCATGATTTGTGAAAACGCCATTCCAAAATACTTTTGGGCTGAAGCTATTAATACAACATGCTATATTGTAAACCGAGTAATGTTGAGACCGTTTTTGAGAAAAACACCTTTTAAACTTATGTTTGACAAAACTCCATCAATCTCCTATTTTAAAGTGTTCGGCTGCAAATGTTTTGTTCTTAATACCCGAGACAATCTTGGAAAATTTGATAGCAAATCCGATGAGGCTATATGTCTTAGATACTCTTCCAATAAAAAGGCATATAGAGTGTACAATAAAAGAACTCTATGTGTGGAAGAATCTATATATGTTATTTTTGATGAATCTAACATTTATGCTCAAATGAAAGATGTTGATGCATGTAGGAGGTTCAAAGAAAGTAAGAAAAGACCAACTCAAAGCTCCTCCACTAGATATTCATGTAAAAGAAGAAGAAATTAAAGAATAACAAGCTAAACAAGGAAGGCAACAAACTGAAGAGTCTACGAATTAACAATTACCAAAGGATTAGAAATACAAAATCGGTCATCCTAAAAAATAAATCATTGGTGATCCAAGCTATGGAGTTAAAACTAGACGGTATTCCATAGATAACTTTGCCATTCTCTCAAGTATAGAACCTAACTGTATTCATATAGCACTACATGATGAATTTTGGATAATTGCTATGCAAGAAGAACTAAACCAATTTGAAAGAAATCAAATTTGGAAACTTATCCCTAGATTACTTGATCGTTCGATTATTGGTACCAAGTGGGTATTTAGAAACAAACTTGATGAAAATGGAGTTGTCATTAGAAATAAAGCTAGACTGGTTGCCCAAGGATTCAACTAAGAAGAGGGCATTGATTATGATAAGACATTTGCTCTCGTTGCTAGACTAGAATCTATAAGAATGCTTTTTGCTTTTGCTTCCTTAAAAAATTTCATGCTCTATCAAATGGATGTTAAGAGTGTGTTCCTAAATGGTTTTATTGAGGAGGAGGTGTATGTAGAACAACCTCCTAGTTTTATTCATGAGCACTTTTCAAATCATGTTTTCAAACTTTCTAAGGCTTTTTATGGGTTAAAACAAGCTCCACGAGCTTGGTATGAAAGGCTTAGTGGATTCCTGCTTTCAAAATATTTTTTAAGAGGCTTGATCGATACCACTTTGTTTATCAAATCTGATAAGTCTGGTGATCTACTTATTGCTCAAATTTATGTTGATGACATCATTTTTGGTGCTACTAATGATTCTTTGTGCAAGATGTTTGCTAAGACAACGCAACAAGAATTCAAAATGAGCATGATGGGAGAACTAAACTTCTTCCTCGAAATACAAATTAAGCAAACCAAGGATGGAATCTTCATAAATCAAGCTAAGTATGCCAAGGAGCTGCTCAAAAGGTTTGGTATGAATGAAGCCAAAGAAATCTGTACACCTATGAGTACTTCTATAAAACTTGACAAAGATAAAAAGGGTAAGAAGGTAGATAAACATAAGTATACAGGTATGATAGGAAGCTTACTCTATCTCACTACTAGCCGGCTTGATATTATGTTTTCAGTTTGTCTTTGTGCCCGATTTTAATCATGTCCAAAGGAATCGCACCAATGTGCAGTAAAACGCATACTTCGATATCTAATCGGCACACATGATTATGGCTTATAGTATTCTCACACTAACACATTTGATCTTATAGGATACACTGATGCGGATTATGCGGGCTGCAAAGTGGAAAGAAAAAGCATAAGTGTCCATTATCAATTTTTTAGACACTCTTTAGTGTCATGGTACAGCAAAAAGCAAGTATGTGTATCCCTATCCACAATTGAGGCCGAATATATTGTAGCCGGTAGCTGCTGTGCACAAATCTTGTGGATGAAAAATACATTGCTTGATTTTGGTCTTAACTTTAATTGCGTACGTATGTTATGTGACAATACAAGTACTATTAATCTAACTAAGAATCCTGTTCAAAATTCTAGGACCAAGCATATAGAAGTTAAACATTATTTTATCCGTGATCATGTGCTTAAAGACGATGTGTATGTTAAATATTTTTCAACTGATGAACAGCTCGCCTACATTTTTACAAAACCTCTGGCCGAAGAAAGATTGAACAATTTGAGAAGAGGTTTGGGAATTACAAAAATCACATGACTGACTTGTTTGCACAAGTTTTCTTTATTTTGCAGAATCACTGAAGACAAAGATTTTGGACGCAGTGTTTGAGTCCAAAACCCACCTCTAAAACTCATCCCTGAAGAAGTTCCGTTTGGATGTATATTTCGGATCGGACCTGAATCCAAAATGGAATTATCTTTGATGCTTCGTATCTTCCTTTTAAAATAACTGCTTCCATATTTACATGTTTGAATTTCAAAATGCTTGCACTTTTCTCAAGATGGCTTTTTGAAATCTCTGAGTAAAGTGGCCTTTTTAATAAACTTAAATGCACTTCTATCGCAACTTTCTAGAATTCTTTGATCCTTTCTCTTTGAACAATCGAGTGTCAAAGCTCTCATCTTCTCAACAAAATGGCAAAAACGAAATTAGCCACATCGAAACCAAAGAAAGTGCAAAAATTTCTCTAATGATGAAGAAGAAGCCTTTAGAAACGAAAAAAAAGGAAAATAAACTGCACCAGATTTCTCGGCTTCCCATTATGATTCCTCAAAATCATCATTGGAACAAGAGAGTTCTGAGACTCAGGTACTTAGATTTATAGATTCAGAAAGTGAGTCTGATTATAATAATTGGGTCTCAAGAAATAGAACTGTGATTATTGGGTATCGAGTAAATCTATTGTCTTTCTTGAATTTCTCCAATGTGTTGAATTTGTTTGAATCTGTTGGTTGGGGTAGTTTACCGTCCATTGATGAAAAATTGTTTACCTCGCTCATTTGGGAATTCTACCCTAATATGAGGAAAAGTTGACTTGTGGAAACTGGAGGAGGGTTTATGATTCGATGGTATACTTCTAGAGTTAGGGGGAAGAATATTGAGTTTGACCACCGTTTGCTGAGCAGAGTGTGTGAAGTAAGAGATGGAGGAATTCATTATTTTGAATTGAATAAATTTTTGGAGGGAATTGACATGTTTGATTTAAAGAAGTTTGAAGAAATGTTTGCTGGTGGAAGGAGTTTCAAGAATTCTAGTGACAGGAACACCAAATGGCTAATTGGAGAAGGTAGGATCTTACACCATATGGTCTCAACCATGGTGGTGCCAAATTTTGGTCATAAAACCTCCATTAACATAATGCAGATGGTGATTATATTAGCCTTGGCTGAAGGAAGGTAAATAAGTTTTGGGTTCTTGGCTGCCAAGTTGATGTTGCAAACAAGAAACACCTCTAGTAAGGCCTTGCTGTATGGAAATTTGTTAACAAAAGTCTTCAGATACTTTGATGCTGATTTAAATTCAATCCCTTGTGCACCATAAAAAATAAATATATATAGCTTTGAGTCCTTTGAGCGCATGGGATATGTGAGGATGGGAAATGAATGGAAGTTGCTCTGTGACACAGATGATGAGGAAAGGGAAAGATTGTTGAAAGTATAAGTTGAAGAAAAGAATACCTTCTATTGGAGCCAAAAGAAAAACTGAGGTAGAATCTCAAGAAGCATCCTCTGCCAAAAGGAAAGAACATGCTTAGGACAAAGGATTATCTGAAAGCATCTTAGATGCCATTAATTCTCTGGTTGTTAAATTAGATGGTCTTAGCTCAGAAATTCAAACTCTTGGAAATTGACTAACTATAGTGGAGAAGAAGTAAAAATTAGATGAACCGGTGGCTGCTCCTGTAGCTCCTGCTCCAGCAAAGGAAACAGTAGAAGCAACAGTCCCTGAGGAAGAAACTGGACGAGAACAGCCTGCTGAGGAAGTGACAGTTACTGCACACGACAAAGAAAAATCCACACCTCAGAAAGCTGTAGCACTTCGTACCTCCTCTGAACCTTATGTCTCATCTGGGAAGAGATAGAAACATGTGGTGGTTAAGAGGAAATCAAGTAGGATTGCTGGCCAACACTCCTGAAAAGGTGCCGGGTCAAAGATTGAAACAGTTCACATCTCCTAAGTGACAAAATTGGTAGACTGCACTCCAGCTGACCTATACCCAGACTAAACTCAATTCTTACTGATATCTTGAACAATCTTAATTTCTTTTTGCATCTGAAAAATTTATTTTCTATCTTTTTACAAGTCTATCTGCTCACCTTATGAATGCTTCATATCCACATATATATCATTTTTCCTGCTTCATTTCTATTACTCCTCATTTTGATAGATGACAAAGGAGGTATTGACTGATATTCGTTGGATTGTGATTGTCATGCTTGGATGTTTTGCTTATACTGACTGATATTTGTTGGATTATAATTGTTATACTTGGATGTTTTACTTATAGCTGCCTGTTGTGATTGGGCAATGTTTGGATATTCGTTGGATTGTGATTATCATGCTTGGATGTTTTGCTTATACTGATTGATATTTATTGGATTGTGATTGTCATGCTTGGATGTCTTGCTTATACTGACTGATATTTGTTGGATTGTGATTGTCATGCTTTGATGTTTTGCTTATACCTACCTGTTGTGATTGGGTAATATTGGGATAAGTTTCTGCTTATGATTGTGAGTGTGCTGGCTTCACTGACTGTGCTGTGATTATTCTACTGATCAAGAAAGAGTGAAAAATTTAATTGATCACCTATGTGGTTGTGTGCTATTCTCTCTGTGGCTAATTGTTAATAATGCACTAATGAATAACTGCTTGATAGTCCTTGAGTAGTACACTAACATGAGGAAAACTTTGTGCTCTAAATTGATGTTCTGCACTAAAATTGATATTCTGCACTAACATGTTGACTCTGAATATAGCTAAGGTCCTGTAATTCTCTCTATAAAATTCATGACAAGATTTGGATAAACTGCTTAATATGAAAATTTATGATCTGTGATCTTAGTTTGCTGATGTCCAAAAAGGACACCAATTTAGTATCCTGAATGTCGTCAAAAAGTACTTTCTTCAAGAATAAAGGTATCTTTGAGACTAGAGTTATTGGTAAATTTGTTTTAAGTTATTGACATGATTCTATGACATATTCATTGATAAAAATCTCAGACAGTTAGATAGCCTCCTTAATGATAAAAACTAATTAATAATTGGCTGAAAAAACTCTTGTGTTTATTCCATATATCTCAAGGTATTTATACAAGATACCTAGACCTATTTAAGGTAAGTCAACTATACATTACAAATATAGAAACAATTACAGGAAATAATTACAGTTATAATTCCTAAATATGTGCAGCTATACATGCTAAGTCTCCCCCTCAAGTTGGTGCATAGATATCACACATGCCCAACTTGGACAATGATGCATAAAACGGTCCACTAGTAACAGCATGAGTCATTATGCTAGCCAATTGCTCTCCATTCTTAATGTACGGAACCTCTATCATACCAGAATCCAGACTATTCTTGATATAATTCTTGTCAAGTTCAGTGTACTTAGTTCGATCATGTTGAACTGGATTGTTGGCGATCTCAATAGCTACAGTGTTATCACAATACAGTACCATAGGTTTCTTTGGACCAAACCCGAGTTCTGTTAAGAGAATTTTTAACCAAGCAAGCTCTGTGGTTGCATGATGAAGAGCCCTGTATTCAGCTTCTACACTAGAAAATGACACTACATTCTGTTTCTTACTCTTTCAAGTCACCAAATTACCTCCAACAAATGACACATAGCCTAAAGTAGACTTTCTATCTAACTTAGAGCCAGCAAAGTTAGAGTCTGTGTAACCAACAATATCCAAGTGCCCATATTTGGAGAACATAATACCTTTACCTGGAGAGGACTTCAGATAAGCTAAAATACGATTCACTGCATTCATGTGTCTATCACTTGGATTGTGCATAAACTGACTGACAACACTAACTGCATATGATAGATCAGGCCTAGTATGAGTCAGATAAATCAACTTCCCCACTAGTCTCTGATATCTCTCCTTGTTAGTTGGAACCTGATCAGGATAGACAGCCAGGCCATGATTCATCTCAATAGGAGTATTTACAGGTTCATAGGCAGAATTACCAGTTTCAGCTAAGAGATCTAAAATATACTTCCGTTGAGAGAGGAAAAGTCCTTGCTTGGACCGAGATACTTCAACACCCAAGAAGTATTTTAGAACCCCCAAGTCCTTCATCTCAAATTCCTTGGCCAAATAGCTTCGAAATTTCTCTATCTTACCAGCATTACTACCTATAACAATCATATCATCAACATAAACAATAAGCAAGGTAATATCATCATGCTCCCACTTATAAAACAAAGTATGATCCGCTAAAGCTTGCTTAAAACCATACGCCTTCATCGAGTAGCTCAACTTGCCAAACCATGCCCTTAGCGATTGTTTCAACCCATACAATGGCTTTTTCAGCTTACACACCTTACCTTTCCCTAGTGTAAATCCTGGAGGAGGATCCATATACACCTCCTCGATCAAATCACCATGGAGAAAATCATTTTTTACATCAAATTGGCGTAATGGCCAGTCTAGATTGACTGCAAGAGATAGAATAACTTGAACGGTGTTCATCTTAGCCACATGAGCAAAAGTCTCATGATAGTCAATCCCATGGGTTTGAGTGTAACCCTTGGCCACTAGTCTAGCCTTATACCTTTCAACTGTCCCATCTGACTTGTATTTCACTGTAAACACCCACTTGCATCCTACTGTCCTCTTCTCCCGTGGCAACTCAACCATCTCCCAAGTAGAATTGTTTTGAAGGGCCTTCATCTCCTCTTCCATAGCAATCTTCCACTTAGGGTCTCCAAGGGCTTCCTAAAAATGACTAGGAATAGACACAGAAGACAACTGAAGAGAAAAATCTAGATGAGCCTTAGACAAACGGTGATAAGAGATAAAATCAGAAATAGGATAAGTGACATTAAAAGATGACTTGGAAAAACCCAACCTATCAGGTTCTCTACGTTCACGAAGGGGATATCTTCTACCATGATCGTGATCCATAACTGGTAGAGTCAAAGTAGTAGAATCTATCTCTGAAGTTGAAGTGGGAAGTGAAGGAACACATACCTCAGGGTTAATAGTAGAATAGTCATCCGATGGCATGGTAGCATCATCAAGAGGGGCACTAGAATCAAGGGGAGGCATAATAGTGGTATTCTATTTTCTTCTTGTATAGCCTTTTTGAAATAACCTAGCTGGTCTTTCATCATTTTCTTTAAATTCAAACTCAATCTTAACTGAACAAGTATCATCTAAAGATTCCTTATTCTCCACAATAGCTGAGTTCTCCCCTTTACTCGACATCCACAACTTCTTCTCTTGTAACCATAACCGTTCCTCTTCCTTACTACTAATCTCTCCCTGAAGAGGAATCATAGAGACATCTCCAGAAAAATACGACTATTGTTCACAAAACTGAATATCCATGGAAACATAATATTTATCTGTAGGAGGATGAAAACATTTATAGCCTTTTTGAGAATTAGAGTAACCAATAAAAACACATTTAAGAGCACGTGGATCAAGCTTATCCCGATATATAGAGTGGACATGAACATAGCATACACAACCAAAGACCTTAGGACAAATATTTAGAGCAGAAGGGATAGAGTGAAATTGTGACAACATCTGTAAAGGGGTTTGAAAATTAAGGATACGAGCGGGCATGCGATTAATAAGAAAGGCAGCAGTCATGACAGCCTCAGCCCAAAAACGTTTAGGAACATGCATAGTAAAGCTTAAAGCTCGAGCAACATCAAGGATATGATGATTCTTACGCTCTGCTACCCCATTTTGTTGTGGTGTGTAGGCACAAGTTGTTTGGTGGAGGATGCCATGTTCTAGAAAGAACTGGGTAAGAGATTGATTTACAAACTCATGACCATTATCAGAATGAAAAACTTAGACCTGAGTATGAAACTGTGTCACAATCATTTTGTAAAATTGAGGAATCACTTGTATAACATCACTTTTAGATTTCATCAAATATGCCTAGCTCACTCTAGTGCAGTCATCAATAAAAGACACAAAGTATTTATGGCCAGAAGCAGATGGAGTAGAAAAAGGACCCCATACATCAGTGTAAACACACGAAAAAGGAATAGAACTCTTATTGAAACTAGTTTTGAAAGGAACACGATGGTTTTTAGCATAAATGCATTGTTCACATCTTAAACTGGAGATAGCAACATTGCGAAACAATTTTGGAAATAAATGCTCTAAATAAGGAAAAGATAGATACCTTAGACGACAATGCCATAAAAGAATCTTCTCTTTGTCAAATGACTTTGCTCTTTACGTGAAGGCCATGGCTAGGTTCAGATTGAAACTGCGTAGCCCCCTCTAAGTAATAAAGACTGCCTCTTTCCCTACTAATGCCAATCGTTCTCTTCGTACGTTTGTTTTGAAAGATACAATCAGTGGAATCAAATATTGCAGAACAATTAAGACTTTTGGTAATCTTACTAATGGAAAGAAGACTATTAGAAAGAGCAGGTGCAAGTAAGACAGATGACATGGAGAATGTAGGAGAAATTGAGACACTCCCGACTCCTGTAATTGGTATAGAGGTCCCATTAGCAACCTGTACGACTTGACAGGTGAAGACATTAGAGAGGCAAGGATAGAAGAATTACTAGTCATATGGTCAGTGGCCCCTGAATCAATAACCCAAGTGTTAGAATTACCTTGGTGAGCAGACACTTGAGAGATATGAGAAGCAGAAGGTGGAGAAGTTTCAATAACAGCAATCTGAGCAGATTTCTTATTTTTCCTCTCAGCTTGTTTAAGTTTATACCACTCTGGATATCCATGCTTCTTCCAACAAACCTCTATGGTATGCCTGGTACTATTGCAATGAGTGCAGAAGCGAGAATTGGAAGCGACAGAATTCACAGGAACAGAATAAGTCAATTGAGAGGTGCTCTTTTGAATTATTAGAGCTGAAGCTTCAGAATGATTTTCTGTTCCCATAGTGACTTGTCTCTGCACTTCACGACGAACTAAAGAGTAGGCTTCTTCCAAGCTTGGTAGAGGGGAAGTAGCCAAAACACAACTACTAACTTGATCCAAATGGTGATCAAGACCTGCAAGAAACATATAGATGTGATCCTCTGCAATACGCTTCCTTTGTTTCTCGATATCAGCAGCACATGTCATGTCATTGGGCCTACGATAATCAAGTTCCATGAAAATTGAATTCAACTTGTTGTAATATTCCGGCAGAGGTCGACCATCCTGGCGCAATTGGAATGACCTCTTCATCAGTTCATAGACTTGGGAAGAGTCAGACACATCAAGATAGCTCCTCTTAACCGCATTCCAAACTTCTTTAGATGTCCCACACTGAACAAAATGTGACATCAGATTATCAGTCATGGAATTAATAAGCCAAGACTTGACAAGAGCATCTTCAGCTTCCCATTCATCATAACTCGGATCATCTTCTGCGAGTGCGACCTTTCGTCCGATGAATATAACCCTTCTTCTTTCTGCCAGCAATATGCATCTCTAAAATCTTTGACCAAACATGATAATTAGTGCCATCTAATTTAATATGGATTAGAGAAGAGGTTTCATGAATGGTCACCGTCGAGAGTTTCTTGCTATCGGGAATCTCTTCATTGTCAGTTTTGGTAGCCATGATAGATGATAATCAGTGCGATTCGCTACAGTACTCGCGCACTATAGTATTGCCGCCGCTACAGTGTTGCTACAGTATGCCACACAGTGTGCTACAGTAACCCCCCCCCCCCCCCGCGCTATAGTGTTGCTACAGTCGCCACTACATTGCGCTACAGTGTCGCGCCGCTACAGTGTCACCACGGTGCCGCGCTGGTTTGGGAAGAGACAATGACGGCTAGGGTTTGGGAAAAGGAGGCAGCGAAAATCTTTTCTTTGTCTCTGATACCAAATTAATAATTGGCTGAAAAAACTCTTTGTTTATTCCATATATCTCAAGGTATTTATATAAGATACCTAGATCTATTTAAGGTAAGTCAACTATACATTACAAATATAGAAACAATTATAGGAAATAATTACAGCTATAATTCCTAAATATGTGTAGCTATATATGCTAAGTAAACTCTTTGAGAAAATCAGGACAGATCAAAATTCTAAAAATCCATTATCTCCTGCATTATGACAGGGGGAGTTTTGAACTTATATTTTCTTGATCAAAAAGTCCAGTCCAAAAATGTGTCCTTCTAAAACTACATGCTAGTTTGGACACACCTTTTGGACATCCAAAACTCAAATTCCAAAAAAGTTCCATACTTACCTTCACCAAGTTTTTGGATGTATTTTTTGGACGTACAAAATTGACTCCAGTTTTCTCTCATAATTTACAAATATTCATATATGCACATATTAAGGGGGAGCATCTCATCTCATGACTTATTTGCTATAACTCTCTTCCATACATGTTTTATAAAATCATTGTAACAAGTTATTCCTTTAAGGAATAATCATGTGATAGAAGGAAGGAGGACATGGAGGTAGGTTGGGCCATAGGCTCATTGAGCCATGCTTGTGAAAATATGCTTTAATTTTCTATCTTAATCTCATAAGATCTCTTTGAGTCCTATAAATAGAGATTACACTTTAATTGAAAATTTTTCTTACTTCTCTTGGTCTAAACATGTCCATACTATACATATCATTATTATTTATATATCACAATCCCATCAAGTTTGTCATCACTTAGCCATAAGGGCAGTTTCCTATATTTTGACTTATGACAAATAATGATGAGAACTAGCATGTGTGATTTACTTGTTATAGGATATGTTTAACTTCAGTTCTTCCAAGATGGATTGCTAAGCAACTCTTGAGCAATGGAATCCAAGAATGGGTGATCAAGTAGAAGACCAAGCTTAAGAGATTACGTACTAAAAGTCCTTGTGGAAGAACTTTAGACTAGGAATCATTATTAAGGCATTTCTTGTAAATTCCTATGTCTCTTTACCTTATGATTCCTACCTTGAAGCACACAAACAAAAAGATTTCAAAGTTTTATATCTCATAATTTTGGATTAAGTAGTTTGGATGATTCTGCATCTAAAAGATTCGTCCAAAATCCTATGAACTGTGTCAATTCATTTCTACCTAAAAAAGTACCATTTTGGACTTACCTTTTGGGTGCACCTTCGTCCAAAACATGAGTCCAAAATGCGGGTAAATCTGACAGTGAAAACTAGACATTTTATAGCCGTTTGTACTTTACTTTATGCTTATATATAAGGCTTCTAAATTTGATTTAACTGTAGATTTTTGCCCTATCCTTCTAAGAAATACTCTTTCTCTATAGAAAAAAAAAATCTCATTTATCAAAGTGCTTTAAAGTGAAATCAAATTGTGTCTTAAAGATAAAAATATTTGTGCTTGTTCTTGGTGCACATCTGCTCAAAGTAGTGAGCCTTTACTGTTCCATTCAATTTCAATCTCTTTTGTATACCAAGGTTGTGGTGTAAAACCCATCTGGGGTGAGCCTTGATTTGTTGGTTGATTGAGAGGTTTTGGAAAACTAAGTGTGGTGATCTTCTCTTGTATTTGGTACAGATTGGTTCCATTAAGTTAAGTAAATGAAATTTGGTTGAAAATCCTTAAGCCTGAGCTTAAGGTAGTGGATGTAGATCTTGGTAGATCAAACCACTATATATTCTGTGTCTCATTTCTCTACATATAGCATTAATTGCACCGTGCTTCTTATCTCAGATTGAATCTGTATATTTCTCAAAGTTTCCTTGGATAGCTTTCTCCGTTGCCGTGTAGTCGGTCCAAGAAACTTGAAGAACATTTATATTCTGCAAAATAGATTTCTAAAAAATTTTAGTTTGCTAAAAACCTTATTCACCCCTCCCCCTAAGGTTTTTGAATAATTTCCATCCAAAATCTAGAAAAAAACTTTCCTATAGCCAAGAAAACCTTTCTACAGCAAATTTTAATCAAAATATCTCAAAATAAAGAAGTATAGGGTTTAAACCATTCAACTCCATCTCAAATGATCAAGAAATTATTGGTACATTTTGGCCCTATCACGTTCCCTCATACTTGAGACTTTGCTTGTCCTCAAGCAAACAGGGCATTTAAAAACATCAACAAGCAATAACTTTCAGAGAAAATAGTTAATGTCTAATATAACAAATCCTTCTTCCTACTTAAGAATCTACATCAAAACTTACTCAATCAAACCAAACTTATGCAAATTTATTTATATAGATAGACATAACTAAGGCTATCAAAGTTAAGTTAAACAAGTTCACTCTAATTCATCAAAAGTCACCTATTCGTATAATCTCAGCCAACCAAATAATGTAACTAATATAAGTCAAAGTTATTAAACCAATTCATATTTCATAACTCCCAACTTTTATAACTTGAGTAGCAAACTAGGGATATTCTCACCATCTTTTTTCTTGGGAATTTATAGCCTTAAGTGAATGGATTTCTCTTCACTCACCATATTAGCCCTCTTTATTCTTCACTTATTTTTTTTCCACTCACATCTCACAGTCTTATTTTTTTTTTCAAATATCTCACTTTTGCCAGAATGGGCACATATATCCATTTCTACATATTTTTTTTTAACACATATCTCTTCTTGCCAGAATGGGCATATACATCTCTTTTTGTATATTTTTTCACTCAACCTCACCTCTTGTCATTTTTTACTTAAACTCAAAATTAGGATAAGTAGAAAATCATGAAACATAAACTAATTAATAACTTGTACTTATACTGTATCACATTAACCCTTTAACCATAAATAATAAGAAAAAGCATTCTTCAATTACTACAAAATAAACAATATTAACTTAAATTCTCAAGACTTACCTATATCATTCTAAATATACAAGTTTACATAAACTCAACTCAACTAAATAACCGTTAAACCAAATTCCTATGCAAAAAAAAAAAGAAAAAAAAGCAATGCCATAGTAGTAAAAAGAGAAAAAAATTAGCTCCAAAATACAAAAAATTTAGCTCCAAAATAATCAAATTCAATGTCACAACTCACTTAATGAAAACTCATGGCAATGGCAAGTATATCACTAATCCCTTCCCTATACTTAAACTAGGTATTATCTTCAATGGCCTAAAATATCACAAGAAAGTATAGCTAACGAACTAAAAAGATAGAAAGGGAAGAAAAAAAGAGATATTCTCCAAGTCATTGAATCCTCAAAATGCAACAAGATATTGGAATTTCATCACAAAAAAGCATGTTCCTTGACAACCTTGGGGCATACCTAAAAACAAAACAAAAGAAGACATACCATAAAATAGAAAAAGAGAATAAAACTAAAACTGAAATAAAGAACAAAGCATGAAATAAGACAAAAGAAATGCCACTTTAAGAAAAAAGGGCTTTTCTGAAGCGAAAAAGCGTCAGGACTATAGGGCATTAGAGATGCTTTTAACGTCGTGACGCTTTGGAATGACATCGTCTAAAGTAGCATCACAATAGGTGTTGTGTTTTGATGCTAAAAAGTGTTAGAAAAGTGTCATGTTATTACACAATTTAGCATCACAACAAAACATCTATTTGAAGGCGTAGAAAGTGGAAAACACAGGGCACGCAGTGGAAGCGAATAAAAAAAACTGGAAAAAACAAGAACATGGGATACTAAGACAGGGCCAGCACGGCTCTGGCAGCCCTAGCCGGCACCGGTTGCGCCCTGTCCAAATCCCGAGGTTTTAAAATAAATACCTCTCATTCTGGTTCTCAAAGGTGGCTGGACCGGAACGTACACAACCGCGGTAGCTGTGCTTGTGGAAGCCTCTGGTGCGATTCCTGCAAGCCTCCTACTCCGTCTTTGCATGTATGTGAATGTCAAACTCTTGGTCTTCCAGTATATGGCCTTCCTAACTACCGTTTGGTGAACAGCTAATAGAATAGGGAATTTTTCTAGAGAGAGAGAGAGAGAGAGAGAGAGAGAGAGAGAGACGCCTGGTCTTGTCTTTCTCAGAGAAGAGGCCATTATTTTTTGTGTGGAAAAACAACGATAATCATTCACCCTACCAATCCTCCTGGTTAACCTAAATAAAAACCCTAGGTTAAACTAGATTGGGCCATTGGACTCTTAGTTTAGCATATTGGACTTAATTAATTATTATAGTTAGAACCAAGTTAATGGCCTAACAAATAATTAATTTTTTAGCCCAAATAAACCAGTCCAATTAAATAAGCTTATATTAGTTTAGTCCCAAGTTAATCTTTAATTATTCAAACTGGGCCTAAGCCCTGAATAATTAATTAACCTACTAAACTAATTTAATTAATTCTCTCTCTATGGACCTTTATTTTATTTTAGCCCAACAATTAAATCAGGCTACTTAAATAAAATAAATTCCATTTAAATTAAGATCAATTCCTTAGCCCGTATTTAATTAGGACTGATGGTCTATACTGGGGACCAAAAGATATACTGCCTTGGCTACTAAAATGACCAAAATACCCTTTCCATATAAATAGCTGTATTTTACATTTTAAATATTTTATAATATCACCATAAGGAAATATTAACCCCAAAGACAATGCTGCGTTAGCAAAGTCTCCGACCTACAGGTGTAATGACTAAAATACCCCTCTATATATCGCCGTACATTTAGAGAGGAAGTAGTGTACTAACACCTCTCTAAATGACATCTACCATCCCTAGGCCTCTAGTCCAATGATCTACGACTTCCTGGATTGTTTCCGCTTTCCAAGGGAGCTACCCTAAAGCAAATATCCAAGTCATGTTTCCCAGGGCCTTGGATATTTAGATCATTCAGACAACTATAAGGGGCGATATAATATAGAAAATATCTTGTACAAATCTGTCTTAACTAACTAGGCACACATACCCAACATGTAATTGTATTGGCCCTACTATAGAACCTCAACTATAGCATATCAAAGCATATGCTTCTAGCTTCGTCAGACCACCAACTCATACTCAAGTCGTAAAGTACTAGACCACGCTGTAGCGGCAGTAGTCTAAGTTTCTACCATATAGTACGTTTAAGAAACCACTACTACAGCTCCTGTTTTACGTATTCGAAATACGCTTATGTCATAAAGTGAGTGGACTACTCACTGGCTAAAGGTAAGCCATTCCCCATTTAGAATTCACAACATAATAACCTACATATGATGAGATTCCCATTCTCATCAATCGATTAAGAACGAATATTTATATATTAAGTAACCCGTGATCCATACCTTACTGTGAAAAACCTCCATTCACATGGACCACTTACTTAAACACAATGGGTCTTTTCCATACATAATTGTGCATAAATAAAATTGTAAATTCACAAACAATTTCTGAAAATAATTTTTTTTATTAAAACATTCGATTTTTACATCAGAAACCTAGTCTAAAAGGGCATATTTTCCAACAATCTCCCACTTGCACTCTAAGACTAAGTAAGTTTATAGGTGCCTACCCCTATGACGTATAAGTGTCTCTTGAAGACTTTCTTAGCCAAAGGTTTGGTGAATGGATCAGCTAGATTGTTCTCGGAGGCAATCCGTTCCACCACGACTTTTCGTCTCTAGATAAAATTCCGAATCAGGTGGTATTTCCTCTCGATATGCTTCCCCTTCTTGTGGTTCCTAGGTTCTTTAGATTGTGATACTGCTCCAGTGTTGTCATAATACATCACAATTGTCCTGTCCATGTGTGGTACGACTCCAAGTTCTGAAAGGAACTTCCGGAGTCAGACTGCTTCTTTGGATGCCTCCAAAGCTGCCACATACTCAGCTTCCATGGTTGAGTCAGCAATGCAAGATTGCTTGATACTCTTTCATGAAATAACTCCTCCAGACACGGTGAAGATATATCCACTAGTGAATTTTCTCTCATCCTTATCCGCCTGGAAGCTGAGTCTGTGTATCCTGTAGGCACCAAGTCATTAGCTTATAAACCAGCATATAATCTCTTGTTCTCTTGAGGTACTTGAGAATATGCTTTACAGCTTGCCAATGAACCTCCCCAGGGTTTGACTGATATTTGCTAACCAAGCCTACGACAAAGCAGATATCTGGCCTAGTACACAGCATGGCGTACATGAGACTTCCCACAGCCGAAGCGTAGGGAATCCTACTCATTCTGTCTTTTTCTTCTTGAGACTTAGGATAGTCCCTTGAAGAAAATGACAACCCATGTTTGCAAGGGATTAGAGCTCCCTTGCATGAGTCCATGCTATACCTGGCCAGCATTTTGTCAATGTTTGCCGCTTTGGATAATCCTAACATTCTCTGCTTCCTATTTCTAAGAAGTCTAATCCCGAGAATATAGCTGGCATTTCCCAATTTCTTCATACTGAATTGACTAGACAACCAAACCTTTGTAGATAATAATGACCCTACATCATTTCCAATGAGTAGAATGTCATCTACATACAAAACAAGAAAAACTACATTAATACCTTCAAGTTTCCTGTACACGCATGGTTCATCCTCGTTTTAAACAAAACCATAAGACTTTACTGTCTCATCAAAATGAATGTTCCATGCTCTTGATGCCTGCTTAAGTCCATAAATGGACTTCTTACGCTTGCAAACCATATGTTCTTGGCTCTCAGCAATAAAGTCTTCCAGTTGGGACATATAGATGTTTTCACTAAGATGGCCATTTAAAAATGCCGTCTTGACATCCATTTGCCATATCTCGTAGTTATAATGACATGCGATGGCAAGGAGGATACGGATGGACTTAAGCATGACTATAGGGGAAAAGGTTTTCTCATAATCGATTCTCTCTTTCTGAGTATACCCTTTCGCCACAAGCCTAGCTTTGAAGGTTTCCACCTTCCTATCTATTCCCTTCTTCCTCTTATATACCCACTTACACTCTATGGGTTTTATCTCTTCAGGTGAAGCTACAAGATCCCAAACCTGATTGAGATATATAGACTCAATATTGGCTTTCATTGCTTCATTCCACAAATTTGCATCGGCATCAGCAATAGCCTCCTCATATCTAGTGGGGCCTTGTTCCTAATGGTCAGAGACTAGCTCGGAAGCTTCTCCAGTCCATCTCTCCGGAACCCTAGACACTCTCCTACTACGATGAGGCTCCATATATACAGGCTCTTGAGGCCGTGCCTCTTCTTGTTCCACAATCGGGTCAGAAGAAGTTGCTTCCGAAGATAACTTCTCCTCTAGTTCCAATCTAGTTGAACCTTTTGTAGAAGTACTTTGATTATCCTCTAAGTATCTAGCATTGGTACTAACCATTGCTATCTGCTCCTTAGGATAATAAAAGTAATCACCCTTTGTCCCTTTTGGATACCCAACAAAATAACATAATTCTGATATTGGTTCCAACTTGTCTCCCTTGACTAATCATAAGCTGGATAATCCTATATCATGAGATGGTTCAGACTTAGCTTACGCCCAGTCCACATCTCATAGGGTGTCTTAGGTACTGACTTGGAAGGCACTAAGTTCAGAATGTATGCCGCTGTTTCCAGGGCATATCCCTAAAAAGACAGGAAGAGTAGCATGAGACATCATGCTTCGGACCATTTCCATCAATGTCTTGTTTCTTCTCTCAGCTACTCCGTTCTGTTGGTGTGTCCCTGGCGTAGAGAGTTGGGATACTATCCCATGATGTATCATGTAGTCTTTGAAGTCACCAAGGAGGTACTCTCTACCACAATCTGATCATAAGGTTTTGATTAATTTACCTGTCCGACGCTTCACTTTAACCTTAAACTCTTTGAACTTGTCAAAAGAGTCAGACTTGTGTACGTAACCAATGATATACGACTTCTTGGATTGTTTCAGCTTTCCGAGGGAGCTACCCTAAAGCAAACATCCAAATCATGTTTCCCAGGGCCCTAGATATTTAGATCATTCAGACAACCACAAAGGGCGGTATAGTATAGAAAATATCTTGTACAATTCTGTCTTAACTAACTAGTTACACATACCCAACATGTAAGTGTATTGGCCTTACTATAGAACCTTAACTATAGCATATCAAAGTATATGCTTCCAGCTTTGTCAGCCACCAACTCATACTCAAGTCGTAGAGTACTAGTTCACGCTGTAGCGGTAGTAGTCTAGGTTTCTACCATCTAGTACTTTTAAGAAACCACTACTACAGCTCCTGTTCTACGTATTCGAAATATGCTTATGTCATGAAGTGAGTGGACTACTCACTGGCTAAAGGTAAGCCATTCCCCATTTGGAATTCACAATAAAATAACCTAGACATAATGAGATTCCCATTCTCATCAATTGGTAAGAACGACGTTTATGTGTTAAGTAACCCGTGATCCATACCTTACTGTGAAAGACCTCCATTCACATGGACTACTTACTTAAACACAATGGGTCTTTTCCAAACGTAATTGTGCACAAATAAAATTGTAAATTCACAAATAATTTCTGAAAATAAATTCTTTTATTAAAATATTCAATTTTTACATCAGAAACTTAATCTAAGAGGGCATATTTCCTAACACTATTGTGACGGTAAAAGTGTTAAGACAAGTGTTATGTTATTGTGCTCTTTAGTGTCACAATATGTGTTGTGTTGTGACACGATAAAGCATCAAGAAAAGTGCCATGTCATGACACTATTTAGCATTATAATAGATTATGTGACACTTTAAAATGTTAGAAAAAGTATCATGTTACGACAAACTTTAATATCACAAAAACTTTTGTGACATTTTAACACGTCAGTAAAAGTGTCATGTTATGAAACTATTTAGTGTCACAATAGGTAGTGCCATGTAATAACACAATTTAGTGTCACAATAAGTCCTGTAATACAACAATATTGGTTTATTGCTATATATAATTATTTTTTCACAAATAAAATACAATTGCTAAATACATTAATAAAGGTCAAAGCAATCAAAAGATAGACCACATTCAAGAAAAAATCAATTCAAATATAAGTTTCAAAATATCCAAATTTAACATTTATAGTCATTAAATAAAAGTAGTTTAAAAATGAAAAGTAATTATTTAAATACATTATTTCATTAGGACCATTCATAATTTTGGACCCTATAGTTGTAAGTATAATGGCTTTCCTATGGTATACGCTTGGGCTTTTTGCGTTGGATGTAGTCTAACTAAACTTCAGTAACTATTCTCCTCTTCAAGTAAGCTTCACCATTACAGTTTCAAGATCTTTTATCTCCCTTAGACACTTAGTCTTGTTTAGGCAACTATTGGATGTAACACACTACGACGACAAAAGACAAAACTCAAACATAAGCATATTAGACTAAAAGTCTAATTAAAATGAATAGAACTAAAGTGCATACATTTTGTCCATTTTATCTAGCTTTGGTACTATTTTTGATGACCTTAGAGATATGGTTATTAAGGGTATTCTTTCTAGAAGCATATATGCTTCAAGTTGTCTCATGCTTCTCTTTCAGTTTAAAATATACATTATGCTTTTTAAATCTACAACATTTTTAAGTGAAAGAAAGCATCAAAATGGAATCTGAACCAAACAGGTACACATGAACCGAGTTATAGAATTGAATCTCATGCTCAAATATGTACTTTAGTAATCAATGCTACAGAATATCTTTACTACTATACAAGTACAATTTTAGAGTTGATAATAGGTTCTGTATATGTCCAAAGAAAATTTTCTTGATTTGATGGATTAAACTACATTTTGCATTTCACTAATCACTTAACAGAACAATACAAAGCTATTAACATTTATAAAGGTTTTATGTTTTCGAAATCAGAATCTAAAATGTGCAAACAGACTATATATTTTCAAAGCAAAATAGAAACCAACGAGGTCATCATATTGCACATTTTAATTAAATTAGAGAGAGGGAAATATACTTGGAAAGATAAAAATGGATATCAAAGAGGGGGAAGGGAGGGGACAATTGATTCTTTTGTAAAATGAGTACTAATTAAACTTACATTTAGTGCCTTAAAGTGAAATCATCACTTTTAAAAAATATAATTGATTGCATGTATTACAGGTCCTCTTTCAGCCATTTAAGTAGAAGAAAACACTAGCTAGATACCTTCATCTACTACAAGCCATCTACATGAGTTATTAGCAAAAAGTACAAGTTTTTCTTCAGGCTTTACTCCTATAACTCTAAGGGCTTAATGGAAGCTTTTGATTTCCTGCTCCAACTAAAAATGTTGGAAAAGAAACCAATTTAAAAAGAAGTTAACAAAGAGTGAAGAAGATGAAATCTAGAAAAAGCAAGTAACCCAACACCAAAGAACTCTAGCTGTTCAATAGATTGGGATTGAGAATTAATAGTGTTAGAGATAGTAAAAAAAGTAAAAGTTAATATATATATAAGATACATCAATTATAAAGTATGAATTGAGAATTACTAAAACATCTGCATGCCTATAAGTTAAGTTTGTGGGTGGGTCATGATACTCGTCCACTAATGTTACACGATCAACATATTTTTTTGCTGAGGTCAAACAAATATCAAGAGCTGTATTCCTATAAGTTAAAAATTCAGCCACTATATCATCATGCACAGAGAAAGTAAATCAGAGATGCTGAGGAACAGGATGTAAAAAATTGTATTTGGTAAAACATAAGCTTTAAAATGAAAAATCAAAATCTTGTTACCATTGATATCTTGGTAAAATAAATTCTTTTAAAAAGTAGCAAATATCTATAGGACCCCTAGCAAAATAGATAAGCATGGCATTAGGAAAACCCGAAACCCGAACATATACTTTTCAATTATATTAAAATAATAATATGTAGCAGTGAATCCCCCAAAAATGAATCATCACATTTTTGTCAAACCAAAACATCAAAACAAAATGCACTCTGTGATTAACAATAGAAACAAAGCCTCCAATAAGTTAGTATAACTTAGCACAAATATGTCATCTTCTTTGTCTCAACTGAAAAGTTTTAACACGCCTAATGCAAATAAATGCTCATGTTATTGATTTTAGAAATTAATTTTCTTAGAAGTCAAAAGTGCATTAACTTAATTGCATTGATGATATATCATACAAATTTAATACAGAATTCTAAGATTCAGTGCAAGTAGCACCATATAAAATAGTGATGCATGCAATATTTACTTTTGTTTGAAGAACCCACTAGGAACTCCACAAGTAACAACACTAGCCTATGTTATTCTGTTGTGAGACATTCAAAAGCTACTCAAACTAAAATACAAGCTTCTACTCATAATGATGATACATTCATATTCTGAAAAGTTGATGCGTAAATTTTGGATGTATAAAAATCATCTAAATTTAAATCCATCCATTGGTCAAGTTTTAATTAAAACATTGATTCCAAAATACACATACGAGCAAGTATATTCATCGCAAGCATAGTATAGGAAATTAACGAGTATCGATCCTCAAAGGAATAAGTACACAATAATCACTTTTCATTCATTGTTTAACCGACCCAAATAAAGTGAGAAAATAATAAAAAGAAAAATAAAAAAATATATACAACTCAAGGATGTAGGAATATACAATTTAACAATTATCCTAGAAAATATGATAATGAACCAACTAGCAATTCTCTCAACTAATTATCATCTTGGTATCATGAAGGAATATAAGATAAAATTCAATTGTTTCACAAGTTATGAATCTACTTAGATAAATTCGACTTCGTTTGTCAATCCATGGAATCCTATATTTTGATTAATATTAACAAATTTTTCAATCAAGCTAACATAACCAAAACATGCATTAGGCTCAATTCCTTATAAGCATGAAATTAGCTAATAGCCCTTTTGCTCGAGGAAAAATCAACTAATCTTTGATTACTTAGTCCTATAATCTTAACTTCGTCACTCAAGTCCATTAAGATTAAACAAATATGAAATCAATGCAATGAAACTACTAACATCGTTTTCCCAAGTTAATTAGAAGAACTCGTATCAATAACCAATAATAACAAGTAATCAAACACCAACGATGATAAAGAATTGATCAAATAACCAAATTAACACAAAATCATGAATCCAAAATAATGTTAAATTACAACAAAAACATTGAATACATCATTATTTAAAGAAAAGAAAACAAATATAAAATAAAGCACTCATAGACAAGCCTCTTTTTTCACCCTTGAAGACTCTCTTGAACAATCCTCATTGATTAGGTGAATTCCTCCTTCAATGAGTGATAGGAGTTTATGCTCTTGGATCCATCTCCACACACCTTCTCTTGTGTTTTCTCTTACTTTTATAAGGATCTTTGATGCTAAATTCATTGCTAGAGGAATCTTGGTCGAGTAGGAATTAGAAAATACCGAAATCTTTGAAAAATTCTTAAATTCATGCACAGGTTTTTTGCCTTCCAGAGAGGGCCTGGCGCCAGGTACCTTCGACCCACTTGGCGCCTGGCACAATCTATTCTTCCTCTGGATTTTTGCTCTATTTTCATTGGCCGGACAGAATGGACCCGGTGCTTGGTCCACTTACCAGACCTGGCGCCAAGTCTGTTCTGTTTTTTTTTCCCTGAAAGTTGCTCGGTTTCCCCTGCTTGACCAGAATGGAACTGGTACCAGGTGCATTCTAGAATTGTTCAATTTTTTTTCGAATTTAACTTAAATCTGCACAAATTTTCTAAAAACACTTTTTACAAGCAAAATGTTAAATACGAAGGAATCTGCCTAGTTATTACAACAAATGTATCACAAAACAACCTCAAATAACTAGGAAAATAATGGTGATTTTAGCCTCTATCACATACCCCCACACTTGAACATTTGCTTGTCCTTAAGCGAATAAGATTTAAAACACTAAGTAGCTTGGCTTCGGGATTCTCATAAAATCCACCTTTCAACCTCCTCTTGCGCTTCAATCAAATAAGTTCTTTTCCCTCCAAAAGAGAAAAGCATTTTCTAATTGCCATTAGACATAAAATAGATAAATCAAAAGTTAAATAACAATGACAACCCATAAAACAATAAAAGTATCTGTTCCTTGTACTCCTCGGCATATAACTTAGCCCTGTTAAAAATTAACTTACGATTTGCAACATTCTTTTTCTGTGTGGCCTCAAGTTCCTATTTTTTGGCCAAACCACTCCTTATTTCTCTTCTACTTCTTTAATACCGATTCTGGTACGACACAACCTTTATTGGCTTGCGCTTCAGCCATCCCTGCATAGATACAAGCCCAACATCATAGAGCAAAAATTCCAGCAAATCAAAATTGAAGAGACCAAAAAGGGAAACAAGAACACCCGAATCGGCAGGCTTACTAGGTTGTATTAAAGATTAGATATAGTCTGCAACAACGATGGGAGCGGCCACTTCGATTTTTTTCTAAATCATTGTTGTTTTCAAGTTTGTAGTAGGGTTTTAACTTTGGGGCTGGGCTTATAATTTTTAGTTTGGGCCAACATTAGTAGTTTCAAATTATTTATTAGGTAAGAAGCCATTTCCGCAGGATAGTTTTTTTTTTTATTTTTTTTGTTTTTAAATATTTTTCATGTATTTGATTAATACCATATTTGATTAAGGCTAAGTTTGGTTCGAGTGAAAGTAGGAAGGAAAAGGGGAGGGGAAGTAAAACTGGAGGTAAATGCACGATTTATCTCATTTGGTTGGAGTGATTAGAGGGTTGGAAGTATATGTAGAAGGGAATTTGATCCCTTCCACATCAGATTTTTGTTCCCTTCTGAATTGGGCGGATTGGGATGTAAATTGTAGTTAAAAGACATTCTTTTCCTAGGGCTCTTCTCTTATTGCAATTGTGTCCTCATAACGATATTTTTAGAATCACAAGAAATGGGTATAATAGTAAGGGAAAAAATCACTTTACCAACTCAAATATAGTCAAAATCCTACATTATCATCTAAACTTCATTTTGAATCTAATTGCCATTTGGACTATGATTTTTTCCCACATTTCCATCTAAGCATCTCTAATCCTTAAAAACTAATTTGATCTTTTTGTTACTTAAGTTAGTTAGAGGGGAAATTTATACTGTTTTATATTTAATTTACTATGTTGATTAACTTAATTTAAGGGTTAGAGATGCTTGGATGGCAATGTGGGAAAAAATCGTAGTTCAGATGGCAATTGATTCAAAATGAAGTTTAGATGGCAATGTAGGATTTTGACTATAGTTAGGATGGCAAAGTGAATTTTTCCCTAATAGAAATTTGATGATTTTTTCCTTCCTATTTTCCTTACAACCAAACAGTGAGAGGTAAATCATATTTACTTCTCTTACACTCTAACCAAATAGGATAAAAGTAAATACATTTACTTTTCCTGGTAGAAGTAAAATTTACCACCCCTCCTCCCCTTTCTTCTCTCCCTCCCCTTCGCGAACCAAACTTAGCCTAACTGGGAAGAGAGAGGAAGAAGAGGAGGGGAAGAAAACCTTTAGAAGTAAATGTAATTATTTTAATTTTTTTTGTTGAGGTGAAAAAGAAGTATATAAAAAATACTATCTTGATTTAGATATCAATCTGTCTTAATTTGGACAGGTTATTTTTCTAAGATAGATAAAGAACTTAGATTGGGAGATAAAAAGACATATTAAAGAATTTAGAAAAAAAAATTAGAGCAAAGGTAAATTTGAAAGGGACATTTCTAAAAATTATTACGCCACAAATATCAATCGACAAGTTTTTATCTCGGATTATCAAAATTTATCATGTTTGATTTCATCAATTTCTAATATTAGGTTAACAGAATTAAGATGTTAAAGATATTTTAAGTAAATTTAAGTCTGAATATAACTCGCAACTGAACCTTCACAAAACTCTCTATCCATTTAGAATTGATTATCTATTCTTAAAATAAATTCTAAAATTTAAACTTTATCTTCTCAATAAAATTTTTCTTTAAAAGTAACTCTAAAAGATGAAGAAATAAAAGTTTTTTTTTTCATTAATTCTTTTAGGTAAATTGGCAAATTTAGTCCCTAAACATTTTTATTTACAAATTTGGTCCTTAGTACTTATTTTTAAAATTTTGTCTTTTTTTGGAGTAAAATATTTGGTCCTTCCATCCATCATGTAACAGTCAACACATAGTTAACGTCTATTATTGGGGACTAAACTTGCTAATCGAAAAAAAAATTATATAGTGAATCTGTCAATTGCCTAATATATATATATATATATATATATATAGTTGCTCAGTTTTTTTATCTGTCATAATTTATCATTGATTTTTTAATTTATATTGCTATCTTAAATAAATCTTATTAAGGATATTTTTAAAGATTTAACAAATTTGAAACATAAATCAATTACCATAAATATTCTTATTTATATAAATTAGCGTA
Organism: Voacanga thouarsii; assembly: GCA_026120185.1. NCBI lineage: Eukaryota > Viridiplantae > Streptophyta > Magnoliopsida > Gentianales > Apocynaceae > Voacanga > Voacanga thouarsii. Next base: position 145,996 of record JANUWF010002174.1, read on the forward strand.
CACATAGAAAAACTCTTTTATCACAAATATTTGTCATTATAAAGAATTTTTAAAAAATCTTCCGTTTAAGTTTGTTAAGTTTCCGGTTTAGGTCCCAGGCTCATTTGTTTGCATTTTTATGCTTTTCATTCCTTTACTTCGTCTTTCATTGTCCCGTATTCAGTTAGTCTTCTTGCCTGTTTGGAGGGATAAACACAGTTAGTTTCTCCTTGTAAATTCCTGCCTTTGATCAATGAAAACAGATTTTGAGCTCATGAAACTAGTTTGTCAGCATTACTACTGGTTTCCAACTGCCCTATTTGACCTTTGCCAGACTGAGTCCAACAACTCCAACTAATCCATATAATCTGATTTTAAACTCAAATTCCCCCTTCATGCCTGTGCTATGCTCGGGGCCAAGCCTCTCTGCTAGACCCCACCTTACTGGCCCCTAGCCTGGGCTAGTGTCTGCGACTGGCCTAAGCCTAACGCTTTCCCCCTGTGCTGGACCCTATGGCCCAGACTAGGAGGAAAAAGTCGATCACCAGACATCATCCTCTAATGATTTGGCGACCAATACCATGCACTCACAAGCTAGCCAACCACTCAATATTCCCTTAATGCCCCCAGCCCAGCAACCACCTGCCCAACACTTTGATTATTTGACTGACGTTGTGGCCCCTGACCCAGCTAGCACCTCGGAACCCCCATCTGACCCTGTACCCTCAGAGACCTCATCAAAAATGGGTTCGTCCTTCATTCCCGAAACCATTCCCATGCATAATGAGCCTGGGGCAAAATGTACCGAACAAGGGGTCCCAAAGGAGTCTTAGGCTAACACTGTGAAAGGCAATCGAGAACTTGGAAATGGCATGAAACTGACACATGTTCCTTTTACTGGGGACTATGTTGATATTCATGAGATCAATTTCAAGGACGACAAACTAAAGCCGGGATTCTACCTGGTGGGAATCTTTGTTGGACGATTTCCGGGGTTGAAGGCCGTCACTGACTTAACTAAGCAATGGCCCGTCCCATCCAGGATCTACCCCTATGCCTCTGGCTGGATTGTCTTCTGCTTTAACACTGATGAGGACAGAAAGGAAGTGCTCTGTGGACGGCCCTACACTGCCTACGGCTGGTCCCTCATGCTCAAAGTTATGCCAAGGGAATTTGATTTCTCCCTTGAAGAGGTTAGTGTCATGCCCCTGTGGGTCACCTTCCTGTGCCTTTCTCTTGGATGCTGGAACCGACTTGCACTAAGCAAGATAGCCTCAAGAGTTGGAATCCCCATCATGACAGATATGCCGACTGCCCACCTAGAGAGGCTCTCCTATGCCCGTGTGCTAATTAAGGTGGATGTGGCTAAACCATTGGTTAAATCTGTCCCTGTCTGCCTGCCCTATGGGAAAATTAAGGACCAGCCGGTCCTTTTTGAATTTGAGCTAGCTTTCTGCTTAAAGTGTTGCAAGATTGGGCATTTACTGGAGAACTGTATAGGGAACACAGTGTAGAAAGAAGAAGTGTTCCTGAACAAGCCTAGCCCAAATAGCTAGTCGCCCAAGCCAGCTCGCAGGCCAAAACGCAGTGCCTCGGTTGCATCACACCCCAGTAGGACGCGCGATAAGATAGGGAAGGCCCCTATTCATGAACTAACTCCTCTAGACACACAACCCTTAAAAGAACTCATTTTTGGACTGAACTTTTGGATCAAGAGAATGAGTATCTAAAACTCCCCCTGTCAAAGTGCAAGAGTCAATGGGTTTTCAGAATTTTGATCCATCCTAGTTTTCTCAAAGAATTTTAGTCTTTAAGGAAAGTTTTATGCAAGAAGACATATCTGAATAACTATCCATATTATTTGAGATTTTTAACAAGGAACATATCATAGAACCATATCAACCATATCACAATAGCTTTAAAAAACTAGATTCACCAACAACTCCAATCTCAATGATATCTTTATACCTAAAGAGAAGACCTTTGACGGAAAGCAGGATATCACCCTGGTTTCTTTTTGGACATCAGCAAACTACGATCACAGATCATAAACTAATAAAATTTTCACAGCATGCTAGTTTAATCAAATCCAAATCTTGACATGAATTTCATAGAGGGAATCACAGGATCTTATAGCAGTCACAATCAGCATGTGAATCTGTTTCAGTGCAGAACATCAATTCAGAGCACAAAACCGCAAAGCCATCTGTTTATCCAGCAAAATAAGAATTAGACTACACAAAGATAGTTAATAGTTAATCAATGGTGTAGATTTAACTATATAGCCATAGAGAGCATAGCACAATAACATAGTGTGGTGTTCAATTAAATTGACGTCATTCTTTCATAGTGTAAGTGTACACTGACATATACGTACTTGCCTAATCACATTAATCCCAACACAACAATCACAATCACATTTCAGCCAGCACAACAAGCACAATCTAGCTAGCTACCATTCATACCAAGCATAATCTATTTTTCTCAACCTTTTGTCATCAATAAAAATGGATAGTAATAAGTAAATATATGATGTAGTGATAATTTTATATATATATATATATATATATATATATATATATATATGAAGCATTCATAAGTTGAGCAGAGATAGTAGTTAAAAAATAGAAAATAAATTGTTCAAATGCTGGAGCGGAAAGTAAAAATTATTCAAGATAGCAGTAAGAATGGATTTTGGTAGAGGTCAGCTGGAGTTCAGTCTACTGATCCGGTCACTCAGGAAATGTGAATTGTCTCCAATCTTTGACCCGGTACCCTTTCTGGAGTGTTGGCCAGCAAGCCTACTCGATTTTCTCTTGACTACCACATGTTTTTGTCTCTTCCCAGATGAGACACGAGGTGCAGAGAGGGCAAGGGGTGCAACATCTTCCTGATGAGGGGATTTTCTTTGCTGTGTGTAGGGACTATCACTTTCTCAGCAGCTTGCTCTTTTGCAGTTTCTTCTTCGGCTTCAGGAACTATTTTCTATATAGTTCCCTTTGCTAGAGATGGTGTTGATGGCATAGACACCGATTCATCCGTTCTCGCCTTTTCTTCCACAACAGTCAGCCTGTTTCCAAGAGTTTGAATCTCTAAACTAAGACCATCTAGTTTCACAGATAGAGAATTGATAGCATTTAGAATTCTTTTAGTTAATCCTTTGTCCTGAGCCCCCTATTTCCTTTGGTAGAAGATTCTACCTTAATTTTCCTTTTAACTCCAATAGAAAGGGCATGGCATTCTTGCCTTCAACTTTCACTTTTAACAGTTTTCCCCTTTCATCACTCGTTGTATCACGAAGCAGCTTCCATTCATCTTCCAATCTCACATATCCCATGCACTTGAAAGATTTAAAGCTGTATACATTCATTTTTTAGGGCACGGGAGAGACTGAATTTAGATCAACATCAAAATGCCTAAACACCTTCGTCAACAAATTTCCATAAGGCAGTGCCTTGCTAGTGGTGTTTCTGGTTTGTTTCATCAATTTTCAGCCAGAAACCCAAAACTAATTTGCCTGCCTTCAGCCAGTGCCAGCATAATCACCATTTGCATTATGTTGATGGAGGTTTTGTGTCCGAAGCTTGGGACCACCATGATTGAGACCATATGGTGTAGAATCCTACCCTCTCCATTCAGCCACTTTGTATTTCTGTCACTAGAGTTCTTGAAACTCCTTTCGCCGGTGAACATTTCTTCAAACTTCTTTAAATCAAACATATCATTTCCTTTTGAAATTTTTTTAGTTCAAAGTACTGAATTCCTCTATCTCTATCCTCACACACTCAGTTTAACAAATGGTAGTCAAACTCAATATTTTTACCCCTGACTCTAGAGGTGTACCATCTGATTATAAACCCACCACCGGTTTTCTCTAGTCGCTCTTTTCTTAGGTTAGCATAGAATTCCCATATAAGCGAGGTAAATAGTTTTTCATCAATGGATAGCAGACTTTCCCAACCAACAGATTCAAATATATTTAACACTTTTGAAAAATTCAGAAAAGATGATGAATTTACCCAATAGCCAACAATCATAGTTCGATTTCTCAAAACCCATTCATTATAATTTAATTAACTTCTCAAATCTAAAAAGCGAGGTACCTGGGTTTCGAAACTTTCCTGTTCTAGAGATGATTTAAAGGAGTCATAATGGGATGCCGAGAATTCTGGAGTGATCTCTTTTCCTTTGTTTATTACTGATGACTTCTTCTTTATCATTGGAGATATTTTTTGGACCTTCTTTCGTTATGGTTTGTTCGATTTTGTTTTTGCCATTATAGTTAGAGGATGAGGGTTTGAACTCTCGATTGTTTAGAGAAAAAAAACTCAGAGGATTTTGAGGAAGAGAGGATGAAGAATGGTTGATTTCAAAATTCAGGAGAAAGAGAGAGGAGAGAAAGTCTTTTGTGGTTCCTAGGAAGTAGTGATAGAATGTACACTTAAGTTCATTGAAAAAGCCATTTTCATCAGAGATTTTAAAAGACATCTTAAGACATGAAATTAGCTAATGACCCTTTGTAAAGGTGAAATCAACTAATCTTTAATTACTTAGTCCGATAATCTTAACTTTTGTTCAAATCCATTAAGATTTAACAAATACGAAATCAATGCAATGAAACTCCTAACATCATTTTGTCTAAGTTAATTAGAAGAATTCGCATCAACAACCAATGATAACAAGTAATGAAATACCAAAGATGATAAAGTATTGATCAAATAACCAAATCAACACAAAATCATGAATCCCAAAATAAGTTTAAATTACAATAAAAATATTGAATACACCATTGCTAAACAAAAAAAATAAGAAACAAAGATAAAAGAAAGTACTCATAGACAAGCCTCTTTCTTCACCATTGAAGACTCTCTTGAACAATCCTCCTTGATTTGGTGGATTCCTCCTTCAATGAATGATTTGGGAATTTTTGCCTCCGAATCCACCTCTTTCTATGTATGTATATTTCTCTTCTATTTTCTTATGCTTTAATAGGCCTATTGGATGCTAAATTCATGGCTTAGGAAGTCTTGGCCGAGTAGGATTCAGAACATACCAAAATAATTATAAAATTCCTAATTTCATGCATAAAATATTCGCCTTCTAGAGTGTACTTGGCGCTGGGTACTTTCAACCCACCTGGCGCCAGGTGCACTCTGTGTAACACCCCACCTTTCTACTTCTGATTGGCTACTATTTGTACCAATGTCCAGAACAAATGTTGATCGGTGTAATAAGACGAATATTTTGGTGGAATAAGATTTTGTCGGGACCCAGATATAATTATTGAATTTGTTTTACTCGTACCCTAAATTTTTGAAAAGCTATTATTATTAACAAAATAAGAATTTAAGGGCACTCTGAAAAGAGAAATTGATCAGTGCAATGAAACACACGCTTTGGTGCAAATTATACTACCCGGGATATCGAGGGCATTTTCGTCATTTTGACCGCGCCCACGACTTTGACAGAAAATTTGACCAAATAGAGATGGAATTGAAGAATTTAAGTGTCAACAATGAATTCAATGGAGTTTTTGGAGTTAGATAAAATATTTTCTGCTACGGACCCGATTTTGGTCAGTTCGGAAGAAAATAGAAAATCGCGGTTAAAAATGGACGTGTGGCATTGTGTGAATGGTAGATGAAAGCAAGTGTTAAAATATCATTAGATGAGTAAAATGTTTATGAGACTATTAAATTGAAAAAGCTTATTGAATAAGCTTACGAATTATCTATTTAAATTAAATCCACCAATAGGAATTTAGCTTTAAATGGATAGCCCCACAATGTAATTAATATTAGTTGACCCTTGGACCAAGAATGGTGGTTAAGGGGCTGGAAAAAAAGCCATATTTCGTGCATAAGGAGTAGGGAAAGAAGATAGAAAGAAAATGGAAGAAAAGCTAGAGAAAATAGGGAGAAAAAAAAGAAAGAGGAGAGAGAAAGAAAGATGTGTGTGTGTTCTTAGTGTTCTTGGACCAAAATCATGCCAAGAGATCCCACATACAAGGTAAAAGTCTATGCTTCAAGAATTGAAGTTGTAAATTTCATTACGGTGATCGTTTTGATATGAATTTTAACATGAAAACATGATTTTCAAGTCTTGGTTTTAGATCAAAGCTAGGTTCTGTGAACTTTTGTGTATGAACTTTATATATGTTTGTATATGCGCCGGCTGCCTAAGGGGCCTTTGAATGATGTTTTGTGTGAGGAAGAACTATAATTATGGTAGCTTGAAGACTTATTTTTAGTTGAAGAGATGATGATAAAAATAGAGTAAAAATGGAGTTTACTTGGTTGGAAAAATAGATTATACAAGTCTTTGATTAGAAAAGATGAATTTGTGTTGAATAAGTGTGATTCTTGTGAGTTACTGGAAATCTGGAAATTCAGAATTAAAGATGATTTGAAGGAGGATTGAATGAATTAATGGTTCCGAAGTGCTAAAGGCTAAAGGACAACAAAAGAAAGCATTAATAGTGAAATAAAGGCAAAATTACTGAGGCTATTTTTGCCCAATATCGAGTTACTAGAACTCTAAAAATGGCCAGTACTAAATTGAATTTTAGAGTCTTATGGCCATTTTGGTATATCATAAAGCCAAATCGGAGTTGTGGATTGAAAGTTATATGCAAAACAAAATCATGTGTCAATCTGTGAAATTCCAGAAAAATGTGTCCGAAAATGGACGAATTTAAGGGTGATTAATTGTGTGATTCGGATGAAATAATTGGGGAAATATGAAGTCATTCCCTTTTTTATAAAGGGAGGAGGGATGTGGAAAAAGAAAAATGAAAGAATTGACCAATTGACGGAAAAACGATGTGAATGAAAGTTGAACGTTTTTCTTAAGCATCGGCTAAGCGTCGGCTTCGTCGGCTAACAGTCGGCCCCCCTCGGCTAAACATCAGTTGGACGTCGGTTAACCGTCGGGCATGTCGGCCGGATGCCAACCACTTGTCGGCTACTTTTCGGCCAAATACGAAATGACTCAAAAATGATGTTTGGTGTAGGTTTAGTGACAAACGGCCAACGGAACGTCGAAAACAGTAGAAACGAAGGTTAAACGGTTGTGAATGGAAATAGTTGCTTAGGACACGAGGTGAGTCCCTTGGATTTCTAAAACTCATTCTAAAGCTAGTGTGCTTTGTTTTTCCATGAAATGCTATGTTATATACCGTAGAAGAAATCCCTAAATATGTTTAAGGTTTATCTGAGCAAGAATTATTTTTATTCCGTTTTGGGCTCAATTGAACATCATAATTGGCTTGGAAGCCTTACTGGATAACTAAAGCATGAATTTTGTGAATTTAGTCCTTTTAGATTAAATATTTGGGATTTTCCAAAAACGGTAAATTTTGAAATCGGGTATCCATAAATTGACTGGAACGCCCTTATTGGAACATTTTATGGAAATATGTCTGGAAACTTTGAATTTAATCCTCTTTTGGGATTAGAATTTTGAATTTCTTGAAACGGGTTCCTTTTGGAATTGGGTATTTGGATAATAATCCAAATGTCCTTGTTGGAGTGTTTTTTGAAAGCTTTTGGAACTCGAGTATTCGGTAGATGGCCGAAATATCCTTATTGAAACTTTTGTGAATATTTTTTAAATCGGGTAAGGATAAAATGACCCGAATACCCTCGAAAAGTCTTTTGGAAATTGGGTATGTGTGAAACCCTAGTCAAGACCAACCTTAGAGTAAGGGGGTTGGGATGCATATCATGCCTTATTTCACGATTTTATATATTTTTATATGATTTTTATGTGCTTTGGATTTGAGTTTTATTGTCTTGAAGCCTTGTTGGTGAGTATTGAGTGAGAAGGGCAAAATGGTAATTTTTACATGAGGTGAAAATAGGAAGTAGCTTGAAGATTAAATAGGAATTAATTTTCTAGTGGAAATAACAACAAGAGTTGTTGTGGTTTAGTGGTTAGAACTTTGGAATCAATTCTTGAGGTCTTGGGTTCGAATTCCATCATAGAAGCTTTAGCTTGATTAAATTTTTTTTTTTTTGCTTGGGGAAGAATAATTTCAGTCTTATGAGCTTGGAGTAAGGTAGGGATGATGTCCTAAGAGAGACATGTTAGGAGTAACCTCATTCTACTCCCTTACCCTACGAATTTCCTAAAGGGAATTCATTTTCCCTTGATCTTTGATTTTCCTTAATTCTCAACTCATTAGTTTGATCAAGTGATTCTAGCCATTTTCTTTCCAGAAATTTCAGTAAAGTGCTGTGATCTTGTAGGATCAAAATGTCTTAGTAAAAGACTTCTAATGGTCTGAAAAATGTGGAAGAGTTGTGGGAAATTCCAAAAGGAAAAATCCCTTTAGTGAGCTTGCTGAAAATTCACTCTAGCTAGTTCATCTTCCTTCGTGGAATGAGCTGAAATTTTCCAACTTATTGTGCCTTGAAAGTGTCGAGTCTCTTAGCTAACATTCCCTCCCAAATGCTGCCAGAAAAATGGTCTTTAGGATTAGTTGCAATCTGAATTTCTTGGCCATTTTCAGACTGCTCAATGCTGGAGCAACAACAGGAAAAATTCCTGTACAAATCGCCACTTTGAGAGTCCAAAACCAAGCTGTTTTCTTCCAGATTTTGAGCAGCACCTTAGCTATGATTTTCCTCCATGAAGAAGGTTGGAAACCAGCCTTGAATACCGCCAAAATTCCCCTTCAAACTCTCTGTAAGTTGGCTGGGAATGGCAGCCAAAAATCTGTCCAGAAAATTTCTGCCCAGCGAAATTCTGTGCAGGAAAATTTTCCAGCTTTGTTTCCTAATCTTCCTCTAGCCGAAACACCACCCTTGTTCTGAATAAACCTTCCTTAAACCTCCAGTAATAGAGCTTCATTGTTCCCCTTAAGCTTCTTCACGAAATTCAGCAATGGCTGTCCGAAAATCTCTCCAACAAATCCCTGCAATTATGCTTGATTGAGTTCCAAAATTCCAGCTACCTTTGTTTAGCAACTTTCCATAATGCATTCCCCAAATAACCAGACTTCTGCTTCACCATTGAGCACCCTACTTTCATCCACCATAAGCTTCCATAAACCAGCATTAATCCCACCGAAATTCTGCTCAAACAGTCAGCCATGGTAGACTTCCAAAGCTCTCCAACAATCAAGATATTCTTGGAATATTTAGTTTCCAAATTCACTTCCTAAAAATATTCTTCAAGGATTGTAACAACTAACCTTTCCTTTTCCCTTTCAAATCAGAGAAACAACTTTCTAAACCCTACAGAAATTCGGCCAGCCCTAGCTCTCACAGAATTTCAGCAGCTACACAAATCCAATCTCTTGAATTCTTTCAACCTCCAAGAACACACACACTACACCAAGAATACCTACCTCTTTCCTTCACCTAATACCCCTCCAAACCATCTCAATTCCTCTCTAAAACTTCCATATTTGACCTACTCACTTTCGTGAGTCCATCAACCCCATTCTTAACATCAAACTCCACAAATCATCTTGCTACTTCGGATCAAAACCAGAAATTTCTGTGAAAGATAAGAACACCTTCAAGGTAAATTTATTCTAACAACTTCATCTCCTCCAATCTTGATCTCTAATGAGAACCTATGTGTATAAACATGCTAATGGTTTCTTTCTCTCTCTCTCTCTCTCTCTCTCTCTCTCTCTCTCTCTCATGGCCGAAACCTCCCTCTCTTGGCCAGATGGCTCCTTTTTCCCATGTCCATGTTTTTGCCATCTCCCTTGGACAAAGTTTGGCATCAAGGACTTGATATCTATTCTAAACTCTTTCAAAGCTTTCATCAAACAAGTAAGTCCCTTCAATCCTTCTTTTAAACTCTAGAATCATGTCTCTAGGATGATGTTGATAGTGGGTGGATGGTGATAGGATTTGAGTATGTATTATTGAGATTGAAGCATGAATATGTGTATGATTGTGAAGGAGATGGGATTTATGTATGGGAGGATTATCTTGGTTGATTGTGTGATGATTTGAGGTTTGATGCATGAAGTATTTGAGATAAAACATGCTAGAGATTATGTCATCTTTGGTGAATAGGATTTATATGCATGTTAGATTATTGAAGCCATGATCATATTTATGCTAGTAGAGGTTAGATCATGTCTTAATAAATTTAGATCTATGCTTATGCGCATGATTTGGATGATTTGATGAATGGAAGGATTGCATATGTTCTTGATTGTGGTTAGCCATAGAAATTTGACCATGATCTAGTTGTCCCTAAACTAATTTTATTTCATAAATAAAATATTTAATGATATAAAATTTTCCTAGTAAATGTTGAAAAAACCATAGGAATGGTAGATTTGGATTATTATATACCTAAAGGATATTTTGGTCAATCAATTAATAATTTTGCTAGAAAATAAAATAAATAAATATTATTTAAAATAAAGAAATCAATTGAAACCTTTTATGGAAATGATTATAATTAGTAAAATATTTATTAAATTAAATCCCTTTTTAAAAGTTTACTTATTATTTTCCAAGCAAGACTCATTAAGTTTAATCTCAACTAGTTTTAGCAACCAATTATTTTCTAACAACTAAACTATTATTAAATCATTATTTTACTTATTACTACCTAGGACTCTTGAGCAAATAAACTCTAAATTTTCCCTAGCAAGATTTAAACTTTCAACTTATTAGAAATTATTTCTCAAACATTAATTACTTTAAATGTCAAATTAGGGTCAACCTACAAATCTATTTATGTATTGTTTGGCCTTAAAGCTTGGGACACTAGGATCATGGTAGTAGTAAGAGGAGTTGATTTAAAATTGAGGAAGTGGATTGTGGCTTGGAATTGATTGTGATTTGTATTTGCCCATGTGGGGTTAGGTCAGCTGTTTGAGACCTTGTTGTTGTGAGCAAGAATCAGGTAAGCTCCTGCATAAAACCTGATTGTTGAAAAGTGTTTAATTATGACAAGCCAAATGTAGAGTGCATGGACACTCATTTTTGTAAAGACAATTGAGGGTTGTCTCCTGTTTTATTTCCATCAAATGAGTTATTTGAAATTTATCGAGCAGATTTACTCAAACTCAGAACTCTTTCTGAAACTGTTTTGATAAAGATTTTGGAAACCCTTTATTTGCCATGTTCAAGTGGAACTGTGGTTGTTCATTTTTCCCAAGTGGGATACGTTACGTTGAGTTCTCAATAACGGTGGACTACTAGGACTAGTCCTTGAGGGGTTAGGGTAAGTCTCTCAGTAGGGTCCTTCCCGGATAGGACGTTAGTCCAGTAGGTCGTGCCGGTCCGAGCTAGCAGTGTTCTCTTCAGTTAAGTGACTGTGTTATGCCGGAATGAACACCCGATTGTTGTTTGGGTATAGAGAAGGAGGAGTATCTTGCCCAGTAGGCCAATCACCTACTTTTGTCAGTCTGCACAAAGTGTGGCATTCTGACCGGCGGTATGCACAAAGTGTGGCATGCTGACCATTCGGTTATGAGGCCCAACGTGTGGTGACTCGTAATCCTTTCTTTCGAGTGGTTGATTTTATAAATTATGTATGGCTGGAAATGCCAAAACACCACTCTTGTTTTGACGTATGTTTATTGCTTGCCAACAATTCATTTGTAAAGATTTTATACTTTGCATTCACGAAATGTTTTCACCTGACACGCAAACACACACGGACTTACTGAGATTTCTGTCTCACCACCTTTTAACCATGTTTTCAGGTCGGTCCTGCTGTAGGGATGAGTAGCTATATTATGCCTGCTTTGGAAGATTTATGATGTTTTATGTTTTTGTAAAGTTATGGAGAGATGAGAGTGGATGAATTTTTATTATGGATCTGTTTTTGGTATTCTCGGATTTATTCTGGATAGATGTTTATTTTGGGATGTAATAAATATTTAAGTTCAAGTATCATTAATTTCCGCTATTTTATTTGTATGATCTAGTTATAAAGACCCCTTGTCCTTTGGACGGGGCGACATCCCCGGCCCTGGCGGGCCTAGGTTGCGGGGTGTTACAGTATGGGTAAATGACCTGAATACCCTTGGAAATATCTTTTGTGATCGAGTACGGGGAAACTGACCCGGATACTCTTGGGAACATATTTTGATGTGTGAACAGAACTCTTTCCTGTTTGAAATATGATTTTGGAAAATAATCTCTCGTGATGAGATTGACTTTTGGAAAATGGCCTTTTGGTCCCTGAAATTATTTTATTGGTCAGATGTACCATTGAATGAATTGATTGGCTCTACGGAGTTTATGTGAATGATGATCTGACTTGCGAGTCAGTGGGATCAAATTCTGGAAAATGTTATTTTGCCCCAAAACTATTTTGGTTTGAAAATTTTGTGTGATCAAAAAACCCTCTGGCTTGATCAGTCAGATGGGCTTGGTATTGTAAATGTTGAGTACTCAGCAAGGACTTTGATCTTCGTACTAGCTCATGTTAGAGATAGACGACCCCAAGTAACTTGGTCAGTTCTAGGGATTGTCTTGCTCCAAACTGGGCAACAGGACATTGAGTCGAGTCATTCTGACTAGACGTTTAGCACCTGGCAATTGCTGCGTCTGTGGGCGCTTCTTGATTTTAAGTCATTCACTGGATGCCGGGGGGGGAAGGGGGAGGGGGGGACACTCGGCGCGTTTGACTCCTTGTCACCTTGATAGTGATTGACGTCAGGATTGGGACCATTAGCTTATGGTGGCAAGTATGTGTTGTGGTACACTAGGTATGCTGCGGTATACATGAGTAGAAGTATGCTGCGGTGTACTTATTCCGGTGACGCACGGTTGAGTACTGGAGGCCGTGGTCTCAGTACAATGATACATGGCGCCGAAGGCAAGGACTACAGGACTTACATGTGGATTGCATACAGGCCGACCTTTTGTTGGAGAAGTTCCTGTGATTTGAAAATTGGGGTAATGATTTGAAATTGAAATATAGTTTTCCAAAAATAATTGAGTTCTGAATAAACTCTTCGTTAAAGAGTTTTTGATTCATATCTAATGAAGAAATGATTTTCTTTCCATAAAAATTTTTGTATACTCTGCCTCTTTGATAAAGCACTAGCATACATGGGACTTACTGGGTGATTTTTCTCTCACACGTGTCTTTTATCTTGCCTTTTTATAGGATTTGGAGTTAAGCGAACCTACGGTTAGAGGACGATACCACAGTGACAGCAGAATAGATCTGGACATTTCCTTATTGAATAATGTACCTTATTACAGATGTTGAATGAAAATTTTTATGTATGAGATTCTTTGCTATATATGTGCATGTGACCATTAGTATGGGTTGGTGTATGGATCTGGACCTTACGTACTCTGTTTGTTTTTCGTTATAAAGACCCCTTATCTAGGTAACTGGATGGGGCGACACCCGGAGTTGATATGCTTCCACTGTTATTTTTTACAGGGGTGTTCAATTGGTATCAGAGCTTAGTTTTATAGAACTGTGGTATCGTTATAGGGATTGATAGAACTCTTTCATTGTTGAGGTATGACGGATAAGGGTGATAAGGGTAAGCACCCAATGGATGAGTATAGTGATGATTAGAAGAAAGAGATAGATGAGTATTCGGGTATGAAAAGATCTGGAAGGATTAAGATTATCTGCCGAGTTGGTGTGCCAGGACGTTTCACTTGGACAGGATTTGGCCCTAGCCTCCTTCATACACCCTGTCTCACTAGGAGCACGTCTGACCCTATAGTGCCTGGCCTTATCTTATTTGCGCGAGACCTACGTCTGGAAAGGACACCTAATCCTAAAGGATATTGTCACCACATTAGAAGATGGGTGGTGATTTTGATGAAATTGATGAAGATATTGAACCATTCCATCAGGATAATGATGAGAAGGATAGTGTCCCCGATAGTGTAGTATTGTCCGAGGATAATGAGAAGGAATTTGGTGGGGATACTCTGGGGATATTAGAAGATGAGATGTTATATTTTGAGGATGTTGAGATAGGGAGAGATCAGGAGGTACCCGAAGTGAAGGTACCTGTGGTCGAAGAGTTCGAGGAAGAATTGGAAATAAACTTAAACATATTGGCTTAGTTATACCCTGATACAGATGAAGGTGAATGATTCAATACAGCTGAATCCTATACGATTCCTAATAATTCAGAACCTCCCATTTCAGATTATGATGACGATGAGTGGGAGGATGAGACGTGGATATGTTCAGTCCGGCCAATGTATATGACTGTGTGCTTAGTACACGAATTTTGTACTGGCCTTGTGTTTGATGAGGATGAATATATATTATGATCCTGCTATATGCACTATAGCTCTTTTATGTCTGCTCTTGAGTTGTGTTATGTCGTTTTACCAATAAAATTGTATGAACTGTACAGATGTCTCCTAAAATGAACTTTTGGATGATCATTGCGAACTACTTAACATAACCCTGAGCCAATAGTGGAGGAATCACATGTGGAAGGTTCCCACCTTGTGAATTTGGATTATTTTATATTCTAAACCTTCTAGAAAATGGTTGCTACCATTCAATGGATGGCTGAAACTACTACTAGAGCCAATGAGAATATGAGTAGGAGAAATTGAAGTGAATTTCGAGATATAAGTCAGAAAAGATCTAGAAGACCTCAACAGTAGAAGAAAGGAAAGATGCAGAGGAGGGGAAGCCTAACTGGGAGACAACCCTTTTTTAGAGGCTTTAACTGTTGGAAGGAAGGGCATAAAAGTTTCAATTGCCCACACCTCCAAAGGATAAGAGGATAGAGTCGACCAGGAAGAAGCAATCGGGGGCAGAGGTCCGACTAGAAAGAGAGAACCTAGACAAGCTTGTACCCCTAGAGCTGGATTTGCTAAACTAAGTAAATGCTCGAGTGGTTGTGTTGAAGAAGATGGATGATCATGTCACAGTAGTGAAAGGTAAACTCCTTAGCTTTAAATCATGATGCTAAAGTATTGGTAGATCCCGGTTCTACGCATTCCTTTGTTGCCAATGTATTTCATAATGCTATGGGGATAAAAAGGGGGAAGAAACTTCATAAGAAATGCTTATCATTACCCCATTGGGAAAGTAAATGAATAGTAATAGAGTACATAAGGAATGTAAGATCTTGGTAGGAAATGAAATTTTGGAGGAGATTTGATATGCCTGCTCATAGAGGAATAAGATGCTATCTTAGGCATGGAATGGCTATCCTAGCATCGTAATCAAGTTGGCAGTAGGCATAAAATAGTATAATTCCATCAGCCTAGGAAACCCATATTGGAAAATTGTAGATGAGGCTGGGAGGAAAAGAAATAGTTGTGTATCAGGACTTAAGGCTCGGAAGACAATTAAAAAAAAAAGGTGGTGTACTGGGTACTTGGCCTATGTAATTAATAAGTCAAGAGGGGTTAAGAAACCCAAAGAAGTTCCTATTATGAATGAGTATCTGGATGTTTTTCCAGTGAAATTGAAGGAATTACCACTAAAGAGAGAAATAGAATTTTCTGTTGAGTCAGTGACACTGGCAGAACTAATTTTAAGAACTCCTTATTAAATGGTACCTATAGAATTGTAGGAAATAAGTACAAGAATTAATGGAGCAAGAATTCATTCGGCCTAGTACTCCGTTTTGGGGAGTACCTATCTTGTTTGTTAGAAAGAAAGTTGAGTCACCACAGGTGCATATAGATTTGTGAGGTTAAATGCAGTAACGATAAAGAATAAATATCCATTGCCCATGATTGTTGAATTGTTCGATTAGTTAACAAGAGCAGGATAATTCTCAAAGTTAGATTTGAGGCAAGGATATTATTAAGTTTGGATTCGGGAAAAAAATATATTGAAAACTGCATGTAACACGATGTGGACTTTTTGAGCTTGTAGTGATGCTCCTTTGGTGTCACTAATGCCTACTGTTTCATAGATCTAATGCACCTGACATTTCGGCCCAGTTTTGTGGCTCTATTCATAGATGATATTTTGGTGTACTCCAAAGATCCCTAAGAGCACGAGCAATAATCTTCAGAAAGTATTAGGAAAGTTAAGATAGTCCAAACTATATAAAAAATTTCATAAGTGTGAGTCTTGGCTACAAGAAGTAGCATTCTTGGGGTATGTGATATCCAAAGTCGCGAGTATAGTAGATCCTGCAAAAGTTAAAGCAATGATGAACTAGAAACGTCCTGAGATGCTGACTGAATATGTGTTTTCTGTAATTTGTAGGATATTATCAGAGATTTACCGAGAAATTTTCTAAGATAGTTTTACTTTGAGTCAACTCACCCAAAAGAAAGTTCCTTATGTTTAGACTAGAAAATGTGAGGGAAAAATCCAAGAGTTGAGAAAAAGATTAAGCTCTGCTCCTGTTTTAACATTGCCAATGATGGACAAGCCTTATGAGGAGTACACAGATGTGTCAAAGGAAGAATTGAGAGGTGTATTGATGCAGGAGAGAAAGGTAATAGCTTATATGTTTAGGAAATGGAAACCTCATGAGGAGAATTACATTATACATGATTTAGAGTTAGTTGCTATTATGTTTGCCCTTTTGGAGTGGAGACATTATTTATGTGGGGCTGAGTTTGAAATCTTCATCGACCACAAAAGTTTAAAGTATGCTTTTACTTAAAAGGATTTGAACATAAGGTAAAGTTGATGGATGGAATTTTTGGAAGAATTTCAATGTCCAATTAAATATCATCCTGGAAAAGCAAACATAATAGTAGACGCCCTTAGTGGGAAGGTGAATTTATTAGCTCTTCAGACTTTACAAATTCCAGAATTAGAAGTATTTGCAGTAGACGGAGAAATAAGGATAAGTAATACTTCCATTCAACCTGCCTTCCTGTAATAGTTGAAGAGAGAGCAAGATAAAGATGAAGAGTGCAAAAGTTGGTGCAGAAGGAGGTGAATACAAAGGAGATGAGTTTCGAAAGGACAATGATGGGATTAATTACTACCGGAGTCAGTATTGTATTCTGAAACAATGTGCGATGAGATGAGATGTTTTAGCAGAGGCACCTGGAGTAAATATACCATCCATCCAGGAGCTGTAAAGATGTATCAGAACTTAGAACAACATTATTGGTGGATTGGTATAAAAAGGGACACTTTAGACTTTGTAACACGATATTAAATTTGTTAGCAATGGAAAGCCAATCAACAATGGCCTGGAGAATTACAACCATTATCTACTCCATCGTGGAAATAGGATGAAATTACTATAGACCTCATTACAAGAATACCTATGATAGTAGAGCGGCGAGATACTATTTGGGTGATAATAGATCGATTAACTAAGTCAGCTCATTTCATTCCTATTAATTAACAGAATTCCTTAGAGAAGTTAAGTGAAATTTATATGGAGGAAGCAATCAGACTGCATAAGTAACCTCTAGTATTGTGTCAGATTAAGATCCTAGATTTACCTCAAAGTTTTGGACTAAGCTGTAGTAGAGGTATAGGACCACAATAAAGTTCAGCATAGCAGCGTATCTACACACGTATGGACAAACAGAATGAGTGAACGGAATTTTGGAAGACATGTTTTGTGCTTGCGTTTTGAATTTTGGAGTTAAGTAGATTGATAATTTAGCATATGCAGATTTTATATACAATGATAGTTATCAATTAACAATTGGAATGGTCCCATTTGATGCTCTTTATGGAAGGAAATGAAGTCCAAAAAGAAGAATAGATGAACAGGATGCTTTGGGTCTTGAAAAAGTTTGACATGCTGTGAAGATAATTAACATCGAGTTGGAGGCAGTTCTGAGTAGACAAAAAAGTCATACGAATTGACATAAGAGAGATTTGGAATTTGTAGAATGAGATAATAGATTCTTGAAGTTGGCTCCACAACAACAATTGGGAACCCAAGAACAAGAAAAGAATTTAGCATTTAGGTACTCTGGATCATTCCCTATTGTTGAGAGGATTGGGAAGGTAGCCTATCGATTGGAGTTACTAATAGAACATCAAGTAATTCACGGTGTGTTTTATGTATCCCAATTTCGAAAGTATGTGGCTGATCTTACCCACATTTTGAATGAAGAACCCATTGAGTTGACTCTAAGCTTGAAGAATGAGAAAAAGCCTATTAAGATCATGAAGTATACTAAAAAGGAATTGTGGAATGAGAAAATTCCACTTGTACAAGTATCATGGAATCATTATGCTGTAAGATGCCACTTGGGAAAACAAAAATGAGGATGTTGAAAAAGTATCCAGATCTATTCCAAGTATAGGCTAAATTTCGAGGACGAAATTTTTGTAAGGAGGGGAGAATGTAACACCTCACCTTCCTACTTTTGATTGGCTACTATTTGTAATTGGATGAGAATTTGGACCAATGTCCAAAACAAAAGTTGATCGGTTTAATAAGACGAATATTCTGGTGGAATAATATTTTGTCGGGACCAGATGTAATTATTGAATTTGTTCTACTCGTACCCTAAATTTTTGGAAAGCTATTATTATTTAAAAAAATTAAAATTTAAGTGTACTCTGAAAAGAGAAATTTATCAGTGCAATAAAATGCACGCTTTGGTGCAAATTATGCTACCTGGGGTATCAGGGGTATTTTCATCATTTTGACTGCGCCCACGACTTTACCCATAAATTTGTCCAAGTAGAGATGGAATTGAAGAATTTAAGTGTCACCAATGGATTCAGTGGAATTGTTGGAGTTGAATAGTGAAATAAAATATTTTTTCGTTACGGACCCGATTTAAGTCATTTTTGAAGAAAATAGAAAATCGTGATTAAAAATGGGCGTGTGGCATTGTGTGAATGGTGGATGAAAACAAGTGTTAAAATACCATTGGAGGAGTAAAATATTTGTGGGACTAATAAATTGCAAAAGCTTATTGAATAAGCTTAAGAATTATCCATTTAAATTAAATCCACCAATAGGAAGTTAGCTTTAAATGGATTGCCCACAATGTAATTAATGTTGGTTGACCCTTGGACCAAGAATGGCGGTTAAGGGGTTGGAAAAACAGCCATATTTCGTGCATAAGGAGTAGGGCAAGAAGAGAGAAAGAAAATGGAAGAAAAGCTAGAGAAAATAGGGAGAAAAAAAGAAAAAAAGAAAAAAGAGAGAAAAAGAAAGATGTGCGTGTGTGTTCTTGGTGTTCTTGGAGCAAAATCAAGCTAGGAGATCCCACATACAAGGTAAAAGTCTATGCTTCAAGAATTAAAGTTGTAGATTTCATTACGGTGATCGTTTTGATATGAATTTTAACATGAAAACATGATTTTCTTGTCTTGATTTTGGATCAAAGCTAGGCTCTTTTTTGTGTATGAACTTTATACATGCTTGTATATGTGCCGGCTGCCTAAGGGGCCTTTGATTGATGTTTTGTGTGAGGAAGAACTAAATAATTATGGTATGTTGAAGGCTTATTTTTGGTTGAAGAGATAATGATCAAAGTAGAGTAAAAATGGAATTTACTTGGTTGGAAAAATGGATTATACAAGCCTTTGATTAGAAAAGATGAATTTGTGTTGAATAAGTGTGATTCTTGTGAGCTACTGGAAACCTGAAAATTTAGAATTAAAGATGATTTGAAGGAGGATTGAATGAATTAATGGTTCCAAAGTGCAAAAGGCTAAAGGAAAACAAAGGATAGCATGAATAGTGAAATTAAGGCAAAACTACTGAGGTTGTTTTTGACTAGTATCGAGTTACTAGAACTAGAACTCTAAAAACAGCCTATACTAAATTAAATTTTAGAGTCTTTCGACCATTTTGGTATATCATAGAGCCAAATCAGAGTAGTGGATTGAAAGTTATGCGCAAAACAAAATCATGTGTCAATCTGTGAAATTCCAGAAAAAATGTGTCCGAAAATGGATGAATTTAAGGATGATTAATTGTGTGATTTGGATGAAATAATTGGGGAAATATGAGTTCAATCCTTGTTTACAAATGGAGGAAGGATGTGGAAAAAAGAAAATGAAGGAATTGACCAAACGATAGAAAAACGATGTGAACGAATGCTGAACGTTTTTCTTAAGCATCGGCTAACAGTCGGCCTCGTCGGCTAACCGTCGGCCCCCGTCGGCTAAACGTCAGTTGGATGTCGGCTAACCATCGGGCACGTCGGCCAGATGTCGGCCACCCGTCGGCTACTTTTTGGCCAAACACGAATTGAATCGAAAATGATGTTTGGTGTAGGTTTAGCGACAAACGACCAACGGAACATTGAAAACAGTAGAAACGAAGGTTAAACGGCCATGAACGGATATAGTTGCTTAGGACACGAGGTGAGTCCTTTGGATTTCTAAAACTCTTTCTAAAGCTAGTGTGCTTTATTTTTCCATGAAATGCTATGTTGTATACCGTTTTGGAAATCCCTAAATATGTTTAAGGTTTATCTAAGCCAGAATTATTTTTATTCCATTTTGGGCTCGATTGAACATCATAATTGGCTTGAAAACCTTACTGGATGACTAAAGCATGAATTTTGTGAATTTAGTCCTTTTTAGATTAAATATTTGGTATTTTCAAAAAATGGTAAATTTTGGAATCGGGTATCCATAAATTGACTGGAATACCCTTATTAGAACACTTTATGAAAATATGTTTTGAAACTTTGAATTTAATCCTCTTTTGGGATTAGAATTCTGAATTTCTTGAAATGAGTTCCTTTTGGAATCGGATATTTGGAGAATAATCTAAATGTTCTTATTGGAATGTTTTATGAAAACCTTTGGAACTCGGGTATTCGGTAGATGGCCGAAATATCCTTATTGGAACTCTTGTGAATATTTTTCAAATCGGGTAAGAGTAAAACAACCCGAATACCCTCAGAAAGTCTTTTGGAAATCGGGTATGGGTAAATGATTTGAATACCCTTGGAAATAATTTTTGTGATCGAGTATGGGGAAAATGACCCGGATACTCTTGGGAACATATTTTAATTTGTGAACAGAACTCTTTATCCTGTTTGAACATGATTTCAGAAAATAATCTCTCGTGATGAGATTCACTTTTGGAAAATGGCCTTTTGATCCTTCAAATTATTGTATTGGTCTGAGGCACCATGGAATGAATTGATTGACTCTGCAGAGTCTATGTGAATAATGATCTAACTTGCGAGTCAGTGGAATCAAATTCTGGAAAATGTTATTTTGCCCCAAAACTATTTTGGTTTGAAAATTCTATGAGATCAAAGAACCCCCTGGCCTGATCAGGCAGACGGGGTTGGTATTGTAAACGTTAAGTACTCAACAAGGACTTTGATTTTTGTACTAGCTCATGTTAGAGATAGACGACCCCAAGTAACCTGACCAGTTCTGGGGATTGTCTTACTCCAAACAGGGTGACAAGACATTGAGATGAGTCGTCCTGGCTAGCCGTTTAGCATCTAGCAATTGCCGCGTCTGTGGGCGCTTCTTGATTTTGAGTCATTCGCTGGATGCCGGGCGGGGACACTCAGGGCGTTTGACTCCTTACCGTCTCAATGGTGATTGACGTCAGGATTGGGACCCCTGGCTTATGGTGGCAAGTGTGTGATGCGGTACACTAGGTATGTTGTGGTATACCTGAGCAGAAGTACGCTGTGGTGTACTTATTTCGGCGATACACGGTGGGGTACTAGAGGCTACGGTGTCTGTACAATGATACGTGGCGCCGAAAGCAAGGACTGCGGGACTTGCATGTGGATTGGATATAGGCCGACCTTCTATTGGAGAAGTGCCTGTGATTTGAAAATTGGGGCAATGATTTGAAATTGAAATACAGTTTTCCAAAAATAATTGAGTTCTGAATAAACTCTTCATTAAAGAGTTTTGGATTCATTTCTAATGAAGAAATGATATGCCTTCCACAAAAAAATTTGTATACTCTGCCTCTTTAATAAAGCACTAGCACACATGGGACTCACTGGGTGATTTTTCACTCACACATATCTTTTATCTTACCTTTTTGTAGGATTTGGAGTTGAGCGGACCTACGAATAGAGGACGATACCACAGTGATAGCAGAATAGATCTGGACATTTCCCTTTTGGATAATGTATCTTATTACAGATGTTGAATGAAAATTTTTATGTATGAGATACTTTGTTATATATGTGCACGTGACCATTAGTATGGGTAGTTGTATGGATCTGGACTTTACATACTCTGTTCGTTTTTCGTTATAAAGACCCCTTGTCTGGGTAACTGGACAGGGCGACACCTGGAGTTAATATGCTTCCGTTGTTACCTTAACAGGGGTGTTACACTCTATTCTTCCCTTGTTTTTGCTTTGTTTTTGGCCTATTCTCCTCAACGGACATAATGGACCCGGCACCAGGTACACTTGCCAGACCTGGCACGAGGTCTGTTCCGGTTTTTCCCTAAACGTTAGTTCAACTTTTGTTGCTTGACCAGAATGGATGCGGTGCTTGGTCCATTGGCTGGGCATAGCGACAGGTGCATTTTGGAATTGTTCACTTCCTACTCGAATTTAACTCAAATCTGTACAAATGTCCGAAAAAAGCTTTTCACAGGCAACATGTCAAATAGGAAAGAACATGCCTAGTTATTACAACAAATATATCTCAAAACAACCTCAACTTCCAAGGAAAATAATGGTGATTTTAACCCCTATCATACACCCCCATACTTGAACTTTTGCTTGTCCTTAAGAAAAACACTTTAATCAAGAAAACACAAGTTCTTCACCCATTCTAAAATCTTCTTACATCATACCAAGGATTTTAACTTCCCTTCAAGCTTTAGATATAACTCTTGTTATTCACACCCTTTGAAACCAATACAAACTTTGAAACATTTGACAAGATACCACAAAACTCTTAAAGTCAAATTAATCAAGTGTATACTTTAGTCTAAGAAAATTATTTCACCCTTGAAGTTAAAATATAGATAATATGAATCACTTAAGTCAAGCCATCTACCAACTCAAGCATTATAAATTTAAAAATTGCACAACTCAAGTTATGATGTAAGGAAAGCACTCTAATCTTTTTCTCTCTAATTTTTTTAATGACTAAAGGAAATGATAGCTTTAAGTGCATGGATTTCTCTTCATACATCGTATTGGCCCCCTTTTAGCTATCACATTTTTTCAACAACATTCCATTCTTTTGCTCTTCGGAATTCATAGCCTCAAGAAAGTGGATTTCTCTTCACTATCCATATTGGTCCCTATATCAAGCAAAAATAATTTTTTCTTATCTTCAAAGAGGAAATAATAACTCTTCCTAGTTTTTCAAATCACAAGAAACTTCCACAATTTTCCAGAATATTTCCTCTCAAAGATCTTTTATCACCTCACATTCCCCATCGTAAATCAATACTAAGTAAAATTTAAACTTATAATACAAGAGTTAGCCAATAAACATTTCCTGTATTCATCATATTTTCCATATTCAAACTAGACGAGTCAAATAATATTCAAACACCAATGCATAAACAAGATTAATCAAAATTCTCATGTCTTAAAATATATCCTATCCAACAAAACCAATTTCATCAAAATCTACCTAATGAATGGCAGAACTCATATCCAAGCAAGAAAAAGAATTAAAACCATGCTTAACAATGAAAACCACTGAAATTTTGAAAAATTTTCACAAAAATGATATATGCAAAAGTATTTCTTCAACCTCATTCTTCCCCTCCACACTTAAACTGGACACTGTACTCAATGGCTAAAGATAGAACAATAAATGTACAACCAAGAAGACCAAAATTTATAAAGATGAAGAATAAAGTAAAGAAGATACTTCCAGTACATCGTAGTGCCACTATATTTGAATCCACCACAAGGAAGAGTCATTTCAAGAGTACCTACTTAAAAAAATAAACCAAAGAAAAGAATAAATCTGGAAAAAGAAAGCGAAGAAAATAAAAAAAATTAAAGAAAAGATACCTAAAAGCTAGTAAAGGGCATTAAAATTTAAAAGAAAAGAAATAATAGAAAATAAAATAAAAAATAAGAGAGTAAGTCAAGAGTCATCCTCATCATCATCGCCATCATCGTCAGCAACGTGACTGGAAGATGCACCAGTAAATTATTGGATCAAAGTGGCCAACTTTTCATCATGAACATCGTGGCGGTGCCAAATGTCTGCAATGGAATCACGAAGCTAGAGGAGGATAATCATATGACTGTCCAACTAAGCCTGCACTCGTGCCTTAAAATCAGTACACAAATGAGAGCTAGTGGCACGAGGGGCAGGTCTAGTAGGTGGCTCCTCTTCGTCCTCTTCATCAGGAGGAAGCTTCTCCCTTCTAGGGTGTTGCATCTCATATGACCTCTTCTACCTCTTGGCTTTTTCATCATAGTGATACCCATACTGAGCTAAAGTATGCTCCATCACTAGGTCACGGTCAGTAGTAGGCTCACTCAACTCTCCAACCCTCTACACTCCAAAGTCTCTCAGAATATGCATAATAACCAAAGGGAATTTTAGGGCTTTGGCTGCAATGTTGGAGGAAACAACCTCTCACATAGAGTGAATGATAATTGAAGCAAGGGGAATAGGCTCACTTTTCTTCATCTTATCCAGAATATAAATGTCAAGGACCCTAGACTCATTGAAACCACTAGCCTTATGATAGATGTTGAAAGTAAAGATGTAGACTATGGCACGCCATTGGGCCTCAAGGTCATTGTTTGAGTGATAACCGGTTTGACTAATTTGCCCTTTCCTCCACATGCAAAAACTATCCCTTACAGTCCTCACATCCCATGGAGGCTCAGAAATGACCTTTTGGTTATTATGGTCCACTGCAATCCACCGCCCCGCACTATGGACTCTCAAAATTCTAGCTAGTCTAGTTCTGTCTAACTCAATAGAAATCCCTTTGACCATGGTGGAGATGACTTGGAGGCTATTTTTCTTTTTGTCCTGCATGTTGGCATAAAACTCTCTTACGCGCACAGGACAATAAGCACCCTCAATTTCAATGATAAGCTCCCACTCCAGATGCCTAAACATAGTAGAAAGCTCTAGAGAATTGTCTAAAGAAGGCTTGCATCACTTTTCTACTATAATCTTATTGCGTTGGTGCCTGTCACACTAGATTTGACACATCGGATCACAGAATTAGCTAGGTTGGGTAGGTAGAGGCTCAAAAGAGGGTGCGGAGGAACATGCATCTCAAGCTCTCTTAGTCCTCGGTGCTAACCCTCTAGGTTTCTAGACATGATGGAAGGATGAAGAAAAATGGTAGAACAGAAAAATATGATTCTCTCAACTCACCCTTTACAACTCAATCAATGCTCAACTCTCAACCATCTCGCTTATTACAACACCATTCAACACCACCACCAACTCAACACAAAACGCTACAGGATAGATAATAAAACACCACTCAACCCTCTCCAATAAACTGCAAGAAAGAAAGCCATATGCCAATCTAAGTAACAATATCAACATTTTTTTTTTAATCAAATCCACCCTGCTCAATATTGATCAATGAATCAATGTACAAGTCAGAATCACAATGCTCAATTAGCCATGTTATTCAAATCATAATATACATGTCATAAGCACAGGGCTAAGCTAAACACGTATCCTTATATCTCAAAAATGCCTCACCAAGAATACATACTCAAGACTTCCAAAAAGATGAAAAATATCAATGGCATTAATCATAAACCATTATCAATTATATTCTTATGCCAATAAATGATTAAAGTAAGTAATATGAGCAATCAAATACTTCACCCAAAACATATTCAAGATTTTTCGCCCAAAATTTCATAGCAAAATACCTAAAATTCATAAGAAAAATTGAATGATAGAAAGTGTAGAAAAATCATACCACAATGTTCTCCAATGTATGGGCAATGCAAAAAAAATGAAAAAATCGTGCTCCAAATGGAAGGATTGAAAACTGGGTTTTGGATGAAAAGATTGGATTCTTCATTGTTGTGTCCAAACTTTCAAGATCGAAGTGATGATTTGGTGATAAGGAAGTGTTTTGGATGTATAGAAAGTGACCTGGCAGTGTTTTGAAGTTGAGCTTGGCAATGTGTTGAGAGAAAATTTGAGAGGGATGAAAGAAAATTTGAACAAAATGGCAAAAAATGGTTGGTTTTCATGTTGCGGCAGAACAGGCCTGGTGCCGGGCCCAAGGACTAGGCCTAGACCTGTTATGTCCACAGTTGCTGTTAGGCCGTGCTGGCCCGGTGCCCGGGCCAAAGGTTGGGCACTAGGTCAGCTCTGGCCAAAAATCACATTTTTTTAAATTTAATGGAATTAAAACAAAAGAACACAAACTCATGAAAAGAATATAGTTTAACAATTAAAAAGAACAGTTAAATGAATGAAAACAAATGAGAATTAAAAAGATGTCCCAAAAACCAAATCAATTCAACATCAGCATTTCCCACAGTCTTGATCACGTGGGCTAGTCTCCATGTTTGCTGGATGTGATCCCGTTTGATGAACACCAAGAAGCTTAGCTAGCTCTCCAATTTGACCTTCAAGGTTGCGCACGGACACCTCCAAGTTTCTCGTAGTTGCATTAACTCCCTGGAATCGTGTTTCCATTCCACTTACCAGTTGGTTGACTAGCTCCTCCAAGGATGGTTTAGCTAGTGCGGCATTGTACGATAGTGGTGGTGGAGTCCTTTGCATCCCAAAATTCGAAAGAAGCTTGCCAAGGTTAGTTTTGATTGTTCTACGAAAAGTTAGGGTGATTCCTTCAACCTGGGTTGTAAGTATTACTATAAGGATTATTACCTTGCCGACCATTACCTACAAACGCTATTTCTTCTAATGCTTCTTGTGAAGACCCCATATATTGGCATTCCTGGTTTGGATACCCTTCCCCACAAATATCACAACTTACATTCATTGTTAGTGTTTTGCTCCAGAGGCAATCGCTTGTGTAATGTATATTGCATATTAAATTAATAAGAGGCATTCTTTATCTTTCAGCTTGATTGTTATATCTAAACATGTGTATAAACCGTTAGATAAAGTCCCTAGTACAACACATTGTTAAGGAAATCATGATAGAGATCATGATGTGAGATTCCTACTACACTATACAGTGTTTGTACTTAAATAATATCCAGTCATAGTATTAACAAGATGGGACATTATTAATACGCCAAGACTGGCACATGTTATATCTCTTGATTGGATCAAGCTGTGGTTCTCATATCCGTGAATATTGGGATACTCAGGATTAACGTGTGGATGCTTGTTTTGGAACAAGTTCATTGGATGACCTAGCTACGAGATAATCACTTGGATAACTATTTAGCGCCAGTGATAGAATCTCATTATAGCAAGTGTGCAAGTATCCTTAGACTTGAGATCTCCAAGGTACTTTGTTTAACGAGTGTTGTACTTTGATTCTAATCTTTGGAGTCTTATCTAGGTCTGCCTATGGGATAGATATTGGGTACAACGTAAAGTAAACAAAAGTAGTTGAGAAAGTCAATAAAAGATTCACCACTCCTAATAGTAGGAGAGTATATCTCAAGGCCACTTGTAGAAATCATTACTCATGAAGTCCTTGGCCAAGGCGACTATGTGATGGAAATGGTTCCATTTGTTACACATATCGAGTAATGGATTTCTTGAACAAGTACTAAAATATTCAGGCCAGAATTAATAATATTCTGGAGGGAGTTGACACTAATTCCATGCTCTAGAACGAATGAGATATTGTATGGTGAAAGGAGTTTATTGCACTGATAATTTGCTATTGAAAGGTTCATGTCAAGCTATTTGACCTTTTGGACTTTTGGGTGGTCAAGAGTCATTGCTAGATGTCGCTCTTGATATGCTAAATATGGATTTATTAATTAGAGAATTAATAAATTTAATCCTTTATTTTATTAAGGATTATTAATTCTAATATTGTTAGAATTAATTCATATTATGCTACCAATAAGACCAGGAAACCTAATGGGTCACACACAATAAATGTTTGAATGCTCAAATATATTATTTGATAATATTGTGGGGTTAATTAAGAGAAGGGAATATATTTATAGGTGAATTATAGTTATAATTTATGGGACCTAATTGTAATTAAGTAAACTTCAAGGACCAATTTGTTGACATTTGGACGTTGAAGGACTAAGTTACAATTTACGATAATTATAAATCTATAAATATAAGGAAACAATTTCCTTAGGGTAAGAGACACAGACTATTCACGCAATAATAGAGAAACCGTTTCTCTGCCTCTCTCTTGATCAAACTCTAGCCGTCTCTCTCTTATTAATCAAACCCTAGCCTCCTAAATTCTACTAGCATAGGATTGTGAGATTGTGAGCATTCGACCTTGTGTGGATTATCATTAGAGGGAGTTCTTTCTTGGACTTCAGTTGAGCTGCTATGAACCGGTTTTGTGATCTGGATCGCACCTGCGTTCTTGGAACAAGAAAAATTCAAAAAATCCGGCTTCAAGAGGTAATAAGCGTGATCTTCTCTTTTTCCCGTTTCTACTGCAAACTCGTGATCCATGGCTTGGATTTCTTGCTATTTTCCGCTACGTTTAATCTGTTTAATTAATTTAGAAATCCTACAGTGGTATTAGAGCCAACGGGTTTGCGTTTTAATGGGATGTTTTATTGCTTTGAATTGTTCAAGCATGTAAATTGGATGATTATACCATGTTAATTGTATGATCATGTCTGCTGGTTTGTATGTA
Source organism: Voacanga thouarsii (assembly GCA_026120185.1). Taxonomy (NCBI): domain Eukaryota; kingdom Viridiplantae; phylum Streptophyta; class Magnoliopsida; order Gentianales; family Apocynaceae; genus Voacanga; species Voacanga thouarsii. The sequence goes on from JANUWF010002174.1 coordinate 174,547, forward strand.
ATCATCTGGGTTTTGTTTTGAATAATCTGGGTTGCAGAAATCGTTTCTGCGTTGTGGGTTTTATGCTTTCGAAAATATTGTAGAATGGTTCTGCGTCTGTGTTCAGGTTTTAGCTTTAGTTGATGTTCATCCTGTAATTAAGCCTTCCGTTTAACAATTTGGATTGTTAAAATGATTGTGAGAATGATCACAATGGTTTGTTAATAAAGATTAACAAAGATCAACGTCAAAAACTGGCTTTGATTGATCTTGGAACGGCCTCGAACTGAACAAAAATTTGTAGAAAATCCAAGCCACACGCGGTGGTTACTGTTCAGTGTTTAAAAAAAAAAGGAAAAGGTTCTGGAATAGAATTTTGAAAGGGAAAATCTCATTTGATGAGAGGTGGTAAAATAAAAATTTTTCTACAGGGGCGCTGCCCCCTTGACCCCGCCCGCAGACCGACCAGCGGGACCGCCGTTATCGTTGTGTGACGGGACCCAGAAGCATTTTCTCAAAATTAGTTTTGAGATAATCAATTTTATTTTTCAAAATAGTGATTTTGAAAATTTAAAATTAATGTATTTTTCTAAAATGTTGATTTTAGAATTTGTTTTATTCTCCCAAAATAATGATTTTAGAATAATAAAAGTATATGTTTATTTTGTTTAAGCATAGTTAATGGCATGGTGGATGGTTATGGACTAAAACCAATTATATCTGTTCATGCATTTTTTACCGCTTTGTTTTAATGAAATAGGGCCTGCGTGTCCTGCCTTCTCTCAAATTCTGATGTAATTCTCTTCTAATCTAACTCCCCTCGAATGTAACTCGAGGTTTCTCCTTTTAGGAAATTATGTAATTAGATTATATAGGTTAGATTGAGGTAGAATTTTACTTTCAAGATTTTGAAGATGGTGTTCAAAATAAGGCGAGATGGTAAGACCCTCTACTTATATCACGCATGAACACATAGGGTTGACCATATTAATTTCCTTGGTGGCTCGAGGAAATTAATTTAGAAAGTCCATAACCATGCCACGTAATTGTTTATTACCATGTTTATCAATTTATGCTGCTTATTGATAAATTGTATGCATGCCTAACGATGAGACCACTAAAAGGAACAAATCTCTTAAATAATATTAAACTTAATTCCTTCCATTAATATAGTAAGAACGAGAGTCCTTTTTCAAGACCAGGTTGTTGGGCAAACCTAAGCCTACTTGACATCGGGTATGTTCATGCTATGGAATTAAATTCCTGATTAATGGGTCGGGTTTAACTAAATTCTTTATCTCGGTTGGGCAAACTCAAGCATAAATAAATTTAGAGGAAAAGTTGGGGTAGCTCAAAAGGCTTTAAGATTAAAAGCTGTTAATCACCCAATGATCCGGTAGTTACATACGATGTAATTGGTATTGAATACCTATCATGAACTTAAGGATGGCTTGTTGGGCAAACCCAAGGTTATTCTTAAGGAACTTGGATACCGGTCCGCTAGGAAAGCTTCTAACGGGTTTTCCCGAATCAATAGTGGGGGCTATTGGTTTGAGTAAAAATAGTGGAATAATTATGCGCTTAATTAAAGACTTAATTAATTGCATTTCATTTGCATATACATGTTCTAATAATTCTATCTTTACATCTAGGTCATTTGCATCATGTCGACAAACCTAAACTTGCGTAGCATCTTGGAAACAAACAAGCTCACTGAATCAAACTATTTGGACTGGTATAGAAACTTGAGAATCGTTCTCAAGTCGGAAAAGTTGCTCTACGTGCTAGAAGCTCCTATTCCGCCACCTCCAGCTCAAGATGCTCCTGCTGAAGAGCATGCTGTCCACAAGAAGCATAAAGAAGATAGCGACACAGCATCTTGTATCATGCTGGCGTCAATGTCTTCTGAGCTGCAAAAACAGCATGAGCATATGGATGCTCAATCGATGATCCTCCATCTTAAAGAGCTGTTTGATAAACAAGCTAGAACAGAGAGATATGAGATCTCTAAACAACTGTTCCGTGCTAAGATGGTTGAGGGTGCTTCAGTGGCCACTTATGGGTTGCAGATGTTGGGCTACATGGAAAAGCTTGGGTCTCTTGGGTTCGTAATGGATCATGAGTTAAGTATTGACTTAATTCTACAATCATTACCAAGTAGTTTTTCACAGTTTGTGATCAACTACCACATGAATAATATTGAGACCACCATACCTCAGCTAATCAATCTGCTTAAGACTGCTGAGTTCTCTATGAAAAAGGATGATAAGGAAATCTTGTTAGTAGGTTCTTCATCTTCTAAGAAAAAGGTTTCTAAGAAGAAGAAGAAGAAGAACGCTCCTACTAAGCCCAAAGGAGGTGTCAAGAAGAAGGAGGCTGCCCCTAAAGGCCCATGTCATCATTGTGGTAAAATGGGTCATTGGAGGCGTAACTGCAAGGCCTACTTAGAGACTGTGAAGGAAAAGAAGGAGAAGCTTGCAAGCACTTCTACTTCTAATCCTGGTATGTTTATGATTGAGATTAATACTGCCTTTAATAATGAGATATGAGTATTGGATACCGGTTGTGGATCTCATTTATGCAATAATTTGCAGGGACTAAAGGATAGTAAAAGGTTAGAGAAAGGTGGCGTGGACCTACGAGCTGCAAATGGAGCAAAGGTTGCTGCACTAGCTGTGGGGACTTATCATCTCAATCTACCTTCTGGATTAGTTTTAGAACTACAAAACTGTTATTTTGTACCAGTTTTATTGAAAAACATTATCTCAGTTACTTGTTTAGACTTATTCGGATTTCATTTAAGTTTTAAGAATAAATGATGTTCTTTCTCATTAAATGATATTCATAATGGTTCTGCAACTTTGATCAATGGTTTATATGTTCTAGACATGTATAATCCAATTCTCAATATAAGTAAAAAGAAACATAAAAAGGATAACTTAATCTCATCTTACTTATGGCATTGTCGTTTAGGCCATGTAATTGAAAAACGTGTGTCTAAGTTATACAAATTGGGTGACTTAGGGTCATTTGATTACGAATCATATGACACATGCGAATCTTGTTTACTTGAAAAAATGGCTAAAACTTCTTTTTCAAGAAAAGGAGAAAGGGCAAAAGAATTATTAGAACTCGTACATTCAGATGTATATGGCCCAATGTCAATACAAGCAAGAGGAGGTTATCAATACTTCATTACCTTTATTGATGATTATTCTAGATATGGGTATTTGTATTTGATGAAATACAAATCTAAAGCCTTTGACCGTTTCAAAGACTTCAAGAATGAAGTAGATAAACAACTTGGCAAAAGTATTAAAGCTCTTAGATCTGATCGAGGAGGTGAATACTTAAGTCAAGAGTTTCTAAGTTATCTAAGAGATAACAGAATATTATCTCAATGGATTCCACCACATACACCTCAACATAACGGTGTATTTGAGAGAATGAATCGAACCCTTCTAGACATGGTAAGGGCCATAATGGCTTTTGTAGACTTACCAAAATCGTTTTGGGGGTACGCACTGGAGACTGCTGTTTACATTTTAAACAGAGTTCCGTAAAAAACGGTTGATACCACTCTTTATAAGTTATTTTTTGGTAAGAGACCAAAGTTATTCCATTTAAGGATTTGGGGTTGCCCTGCTTTTGTTAAAAAGGTAATGTCAGACAAACTTGAAAGTAAGTCTGACAAATGTTTGTTTATTGGATATCCAAAAGAATCGTTTGGATATTACTTCTATTTTCCTTATGAAAATAAAGTTTTTATTTCAAAACATACTGTCTTCTTAGAGAAGGAGCACATGTTCAAAGAAGATAGTGGGAGCAAGCTTGAACTTAGTGATGTTCAAGAAGAGCAAACAAATATTGATCAACCATCTGAACCTGTATCTATTCAAATAGATGAACATTCTAACACACAAGAGCTTCGTAGGTCAAGTAGGATAGAGTGGCACCTGAGAGATATGGATTTCTCATAAGTGACCATAATGACGTATTGCTCATAGATGACGATGAGCCTACTACTTACGAGGATGTTCTGAATAGTTCCGAATCTGACAAATGGCTCGAAGCTATGAAGTCAGAGATGGATTCCATGTATGACAACTAAGTATGGACTTTGGTTGATCTACCTGAAGGAATCAAGCCTATAAGGTGTAAATGGGTTTTCAAAAAGAAAATTGACATGGATGGTAATGTGGTTACCTATAAGGCTCGCTTGGTAGCAAAAGGTTATCGTTAATGACAAGGTATTGACTATGACGAAACTTTTTCACTAGTCGCGATGTTGAAATCCATAAGAATACTCCTAGCCATTGTCGCTCATTACGATTATGAGGTTTGGCAAATGGATGTGAAAATAGCTTTCCTTAATGGAAACTTGATTGAGGAAGTGTATATGACACAGCCTGAAGGTTTCATATCCAAAGATAGCACAAAGGTGTGCAAGTTGCAAAGGTCCATTTATGGACTTAAGTAAGAATCTAAGAGTTGGAATATCCGTTTCGATGAGACAATTAAAGATTTTGGTTTCATTCAAAACATGGATGAACCTTGTGTGTACAAGAAGGTTAGTGGGAGTAAAGTTGTTTTCCTATTACTTTATGTAGATGATATATTACTTATAGGAAATGATGTTTCCACTCTTCAATCAGTGAAGATTTAGTTGTCCAAGATGTTCTCCATGAAAGACCTTGGAGAAGCAACCTATATTTTGGGAATAAAGATCTATAGAGATAGATCTAGAAGGTTGCTAGGTCTTTCACAGTCTACATACATAGACAAAGTGTTGAAAAGGTTCAGCATGGATCAATCCAAAAGAGGATTCTTACCTATGACACATGGTGTAAGCCTTTCAAAGTCGATGTCTCCAAAGACACAAGTTGAAAGGGATCACATAAGTAGAATTCCATATGCTTAGGCAATTGGGTCTATCATGTATGCTATGATATGTACTAGGCCCGATGTATCGTGTGCTCTTAGTTTGACGAGCAGATACCAATCTGATCCTGGAGAGGGTCACTGGACGGCTGTAAAGAATATCCTTAAGTACTTACGAATGACTAAGGATGCATTCTTGATATATGGAGATGGTGATTTACAAGTAAGAGGGTATACTGATGCCAACTTTCAGTCAGATAAGGACGACTTCAAATCATAATCTGGCTACGTATTTACATTAGGTGGTAGGGCAGTTAGTTGGAAGAGCCCCAAACAAGAGACTACTGCCGATTCGACTGCTGAAGCAGAGTACCTAGCAGCTTCGAAGCGACTAAAGAAGCAAGTATGGATCAAGAAGTTCATCATCGAACTTGGAGTGGTGCCCGACATTGTTGATTCGATACCTTTGTATTGTGACAACAATGGAGCCATTGCACAGGCAAAGGAACCACGGTCTCATCAACGATCCAAGCATGTACTTAGATGCTATCATCTGATTAGAGAAATCATAGATAGAGGAGATGTAAAGATAGAGAGGATTCCCACGGATCAGAACATAGCTGATCCACTCACTAAAGCGCTTTCCCAAAAGAAACATGATAAACATGTTGAGTCATTAGGTATTCGATACATGAATGATTGGCTCTAGTGCAAGTGGGAGTTTGTTAGTGTTGTGCTCTAGAGGCAATCACTTGTGTCATGTATATTGCATATTAAATTAATAAGAGGCATTCTTTATCTTTCAGTTTGATTGTTATATCTAAACATGTGTATAAACCGTTAGATAAAGTCCCTAGTACAACACAATGTTAAGAAAATCATGATGTGAGATTCCTACTACACTATGCAGTGTTTGTACTTAAATAATCCCCAATCATAGTATTAATAAGATGGGACATTATTAATATGCCAAGACTGGCACATGTTATATCTCTTGATTGGATCAAGCGGTGGTTCTCATATCCGTGAGTATTGGGATACTCAGGATTAACGTGTGGATGCTTGCTTTGGAACAAGTTCATTGGATGACATAGCTACGAGATAATCACTTTGATAACTATTTAGTGCCAGTGATAGAATCTCATTATAGCAAGTGTGCAAGTATCCTTAGACTTGAGATCTCCAAGGTACTTTGTTTAACGAGCGTTGTACTTTGATTCTAATCTTTAGAGTCTTATCTAGGACTGCCTATGGGATGGATATTGGGTATAACGTAAAGTAAACGAAAGCAGTTGAGAAAGTCAATAAAAGATTCACCACTCCTAATAGTAGGAGAGTATATCTCAAGGCCACTTGTAGAAATCATTACTCATGAAGTCCTTGGCCAAGGCGACTATGTGATGGAAATGGTTCCATTTGATACACATATCGAGTAATGAATTTCTTGAACAAGTATTAAAATATTCGGGCCAGAATTAATAATATTCTGGAGGGAGTTGGCACTAATTCCATGCTCTAGACCGAATGAGATATTGTATGGTGAAAGGAGTTTATTGCACTGATAATTTGCTATTGAAAGGTTCATGTCAAGCCACTTGACTTTCTGGACTTTTGGGGTGGTCAAGAGTCATTGCTAGATGTCGCTCTTGATATGCAAAATTTGGATTTATTAATTAGAGAATTAATAAATTTAATCCTTTATTTTATTAAGGATTATTAATTCTAATATTGTTAGAATTAATTCATATTATTCTACCAATAAGACCAGGAAACCTAATGGGTCACACACAATAAATGTTTGAATGCTCAAATATATTATTTGATAATATTGTGGGGGTTAATTAAGAGAAGGGAATATATTTATAGGTGAATTATAAGTTTTTTATAATTCATGTGACCTAATTGTAATTAAGTAAACTTCAAGGACCAATTTATTGACAATTGGACGTTGAAGGACTAAGTTACAATTTACGATAATTATAAATCTATAAATATAAGGAAACGATTTCGTTAGGGTAAGAGACACAGACTATTCACGCAATAACAGAGAAACCGTTTCTCTGCCTCTCTCTTGATCAAACCCTAGCCGTCTCTCTCTTATTAATCAAAACCTAGCCTCCTAAATTCTACTAGCATAGAACTGTGAGATTGTGAGCGTTCGACCTTGTGTGGATTATCATTAGAGGAAGTTCTTTCTTGGACTTCAGTTGAGCTGCTGTGAACCAGTTTTGTGATCTGGATCGCGCCTGCGTTCTTGGAACAAGAAAAATTCAAAAATTCCGGCTTCAAGAGGTAATAAGTGTGATATTCTCTTTTTCCCGTTTCTACTGCAAACCCGTGATCCATGGCTTGGATTTCTTGCTATTTTCCGCTGTGTTTAATCTGGTTAATTAATTTAGAAATCCTACATTCATTACCTGTCCTTGGGAAGGAGGCATTACCAATTGATCCATTTTCTACGTGAATGCTTCCACCTTTGCCTGTAATGCAACTATTGCATCCACTTTGTGTAGTCTATGTACATGAGTTTTAGATCGTGAACTACCCCAGGTACAGTTATTCATAGCCAAATTTTCAATCAAATCAAATACCTCTTCCAAGGTTTTGGAATTGATAGAGCCTCCTATAGATGCATCAACTAATTGCCTCGCAACAAAGCTCAACTTACTGTGAAAGATTTGCATTTACATTCCTAACTCAAATCCACGGTGAGGATATTTTCTAAGCATTTCCTTAAACCTCTCCCAACACTCATAGGGGTTTTTGGCTTCTAATTGTTAGAATGCAAAAATATCCGTCCTAAGTTTAGTTGTCCTAGCTGGTGGGAAATATTTGGCTAAGAATTTTTGAGCTAACACATTCCAAGTATTAATAGATACGGTGGGCAAATATTTTAACTATAATTTTGCTCGATCTCTCAAAGAAAAGGGGAAAAGTCTTAGTTTGATAGCATCCTCAAAAATACTATTCATTTTAAATATGCCACAAATTTTTAGATAGCTCGCAAGGTGGGCATTGGGATCCTTCTCAGGTAACCCCTCAAATTGGACCATATTCTGGATCATTTGGATTATGTTGGGTTTTATCCCAAAATTGTTGGCCTCTATTTTTGGCCTTGTTATACTAGAGCCCGTACCTGAGATTACGGGTTTGACAAAGTCATTCATAATCTGCCTGTTAACTCCATCGTTACCACTATTGTTGGGTTGATTTACTTCCATTTCTTTCCTTAGCATTTCGCTTACAACCTTGTGGACCCTGGTGAGAGTTTTCTCAATTTTTGGATCAAGATTGACTATATCGGCGTTGGATCATTAGGTCATAAACTAAGAGTATACATAAGATAAAAAAAAATTGTGAGATTATAGAATTTACAAGTTAGACAATTTACAACTGAAGTTATAAGGAATTACAACGTATAAAGACATTAAAGTACAAGTATATAAGAAAACAAAATATAGCACCGAGTCATACAAGGAACATATATACATATTCATACATTTACATATAGACAAAGAAACATATAAATATGGTTAAATCAACAAAATTCAAGCTTTTATGATATTGTTCCCCAGTAGCGGCACCAAAAATTTGATTCGTAAATTTTGGGTGTATAAAAATCATCAAATTTAAATCCATCCCTTAGTCAAGTTTTAATTAAAACATTAATTCCAAAATACACATACGAGAAATTATACTCATCGCAAGCATATTATAGGAAATTAACGAGTATTGATCCTCAAAGGAACAAGTACACACTAATCACTTTTCATTCATTGTTTAACCGACCTAAAGAAAGTGAGAAAATAAGAAAAAGAAAAATAAAGAAATATATACTACTCAAGGATGTGAATCTATACAATTTAGATAATTATCCTAGAAAACATGATAATGAACCAACTAGCAATTCTCTCCAGTAATTATCATCTTGGCATCATGAATAAAGGTACAGTAAAATTCATTCGTTTGTCAAGTCATGAATCTACTTAAATAAATTCCACTTCGTTTGTCAATCCATAGAATCCTATATTTTGATTAATATTAACAGATTTGTTAATCAAGATAATATAACTAAAACATGCATTAAGCTTGTCATTATATTTTGATTCAATTAGTAAATTTGTCAATCAAGCTATCCTAACGAAAATATGCATGAATTTCAGTTCCTTAAAAATATAAAATTAGCTAATGACCATTTGTCAAGGCGAAATCAACTAATCTTTGATCACATAGTCCTATAATCTTAATTTCATTGTTCAAATCTATTAAGATTTTATAAATAAGAAATCAATGTAATAAAACTCCTAATATCATTTTGTCTAAGTCAATTAGAAGAATTCGCATCAATAACCAATGATAACAAGTAATCAAATACCAAAGATGATAAAGTATTGATCAAATAACTATATTAACATAAAATGATGAATCCCAAAATAATGTAAAATTATAATAAAAACGTTGAATACACCATTGCTAAAGAAAAAAATAAAGATACAAGAAAGCACTCATAGATAAGCCTCTTTCTTCACCCTTAAAGGCTTTCCTGAATAATCTGCCTTGATTTGGTGAATTCCTCATTCAATGAATGATTTGAGAATTTTTGCCTTTGAATCCACCTCTCTCTATGTATGTATATCTTCTCTTATGTTTCTTTGTACTTTTATAGGCCTCTTGAATGCTAAATTGATGGCTTAGGAAGTCTTGGTAGAGTAGAATTAGAAAAATACCAAAACCATTGAAAAATTCCTAATTTCATGCACAAAATATTGGCCTTCCAGAGTATACCCTGCGCCGGGTACCTTCGACCCACCTGGCACCAGGTACACTCTATTTGTCCCCTGTTTTTACTCTGTCTTTAGCTTGTTCTCCTAGGTAGACAGAATGGACCTGGCGCCAAGTACACTTGCCAGACCTAGTGCCAGGTCTGTTATGGTTTTCCCCTGAACGTTGGCTCAATTTCTGCTTCTTGACCAGAATGGACCTGATGCCTGGTCCATTAGTTGGGCCTGGCGCCAGGTGCATTCTGGAATTGTTCAATTCTTGCTTGAGTTTAACTTTAATCTGGACAAATTTGTTAAAAACACTTTTCACAAGAAAAATGTCAAATACGAAGGAATATGCCTAGTTATTAAAATAAATGTATCTCAAAATAACCTCAAGTAACTACGAAAATAATGGTGATTTTAGCCTCTTTCAGTATGTGGCCATGGACACAAATTAAAGAAAGTGCTAATGATGTAAAGTTGGAAAGATTACAAGCGTGTATTAATTCTCTTAGTGAGAGGAATTGTAATTGTGTGTAATTCTCCTGGAAGATCAAGGCATGAGTGGTATGTTTTATAGAGAAGAGCATTTTGGTTATTATCCTCAACCTAACAGAGCCTATCATTTTAGGAAGTAATCATAAAGTAGAGGATACAAGTTGGAGAGGAGTGAGCCTTCAAGTGCATATTTTGGAAACCAAGAATATTTCCCTTGTGACCCTCCAACTCCTTTTTTACAAGCCAAGCCTTCACTCAAGGATTTGGTAAATATCTTTGTTGCCAATATAAATGCACCGTCCAGAGATTGAGCAATCAAAGTGCGCAACAATCAAAGATGATTGAGGAAATGCAAGAAACCCCTATACAATGAAAGACAACAGAAAAATTTTCAAAAAAACTGGACAAGCCATGCAGAGAGCAAATGATACCGTCAAACATGAGGGGCGTGGCACCCTGCAAGCATGAAATTTCTGAAATAATGAAGAAGTTGCCAGAGTATAAACCTCATATACCATATGTAGGACGATTATAAAAAACTAAGTTTAAAGAGCAGTTTGGAAAAGTTTTGGAGGTATTCAATAAAGTGGATACCCCAATGCCATATGAGGAAGTGAATCGAAAAAATTTTACGTTGGTGGATGAGGGAACCAATTTGGAGATCATTATGGAAAATCAAAATGAAATGCAAGAAGAAAAGGTTTTTGAGTTACCACTAGATGTATTTGAAAATAAAGTTCAGCCATTGCGTGAAGATTCTATAGAGGCCCATACTTTAAAAAAGAAGAGACTCTACCACATGTGGATAAAGAGAATGAGATGATTGAGCAATTGTGGGAAAGTCTAAAAGAATGGAACCCCTATAAAGAAATGAGAGGGCTTGAGAACCAATTGAACACTGTGATGATGGAAGGATTATATGCTCCTCTGTGCTTGACTAATTCTAATGTTTGTTTATCACATACTTTTGTAGTCACTTCTCAATTCATGGACAAAAATAATGCTAATGATGATGTGTGAAGTTCAACATGCTACAAGTAGCGAAAGATTTCGATGCCAAATGACACACAATCCTTGGAGTGTGACGGCCAATTATACCCTTCAACCCACTCAAAGGGAGGTAACTTAGCTATCGTAGACAATCAAATGTGAAATAAGTGCCTCTTCACTACTTCTTTAAGAGCTACAATACTAGGTTTGGAGTTGAGAAGTTTTAAATGTGAGGATATCATTGAAGGGATAATTGATACTTTAGTTATTGATGCATTTATTAGATGTTATTTACATTCATATGTTGAAATTTGGATTTTTGTGTCTAAAGTGCTGCAAAGGAATGAGGTTTATGTGCTTAATTTTGTTGAGACCAATTATTTTCACAAACCTTGTTTCCTCCAAAAAGCATCCTTATTTATAGATAATTCATTATCCCTACTTTTAACCTTGCGCATTAATTTCTTTTTTTTTTTTTTTTACAAAGGGATGATGAGGAGGTATGATGAATGGAAAGAGTGTGCTTTTATTTTGCTCTTTGATTTGATTCTGCCTTATTTGAGTTTTTCTATAGTAGCCTAGTTTTTGTTTAGCTTGGTTTTTCTAGTTGTTAGTTGTTTTCTCAACCCCAACAAGAAAGATAATATTAATTTAATTGTGGAGGAATGAGTGTTTTTTTTCTTCTACAGTTCTTGTTTTTATTTGCTTTCTTAGGATTTTAATTAGTCTCTTAGTGTGTGTTCTTTCTTTAGTTTATTTTCGTTTAATATTTTTATTCTATTTGCAGAATAGTAAATTGAGAATAACTCATTTTCTTCCTACTTTAACATCTATTGAAGCTTAATCACTTGGGAAGTATTGTTTAACCTTTCCTCCTTATTATTTTTTATCCCTTTAGATAATGCTTTCTTGTGTCTATTTTTAGCCTTTGAGGATAATATCTAATTTAAGGGTGGAGGACTGGTTTTGTGGTATTCCTTATCCAAATTTTTATCAATTTCTTGGTGTTTTATTTATTAATAAAAAATGGACGAAATTTTTTCAATTTTTTTGGGGCATATTTTAACTCCTATGAGATTGCTATTCTTTTTTCCCTTGGCATGAAAAATTACTATGAGGTTGTTTTGACTGGATATTCTTAGGTAAACGTATATATCTGACGTGATATAGACTAAATATTGAGAGTTTAGCTTAACCTTATTTATGTTTTAGTAAACATTGTCACACTTTATTTATTGATAATTGATAAGAAACTTGTAATGAAATATAAGTAGAAAATTTTGATTGATTTATATTCTATGATCTTCTAGCTTGTTCTAACTCTGGGTTTAAGTAAATGTGGATTTGGGTAAGAAAATGAGGGAATAGAGTAAAGTAATGCAAATTCTGAAAAAACCTTATTTACATATCTTTCCTAAGTATTTACATTACCTTACCCTAAGAAAAAAAATGAACGTTTAATGAGGGAAATGTCAAATTTGAAAAACCTTTATGTTTTCATCTTTACTAGGAAATTATATTACCCTGCAAAAATGAGCTCATGGACCTATCCTTTGTTTACTACTTACGATTGTAGTAGTTTTGGAAAGCAGAGAACTTAAATTAACTCCCTATTCCCAACTTATTGAATCGCTTGAGTCATATTCTTGAAGCGATTCAGTAAGCAATTCGTTGAATAGATATAAAATTGTTCAATCTAACTTCAATGACTTTAGTTTTACCTATTCAAATACATGGGTTTACACAAGTTTGGCTTGGTTAAATGATCTTAAATTGAATTCTCATCTCAAGAGAAAATGAATATCTTTCCTATGATAATTAATGTTGCCAAAAACTCGTTCTTAGTAAAGAACACTTTTTTCTTAGAGTGCTCATTAGGTTTGTGATTTGCTTGAGGACAAGTAAAAGTTTAAGTGTAGGGAAGTGATAATTGCTCATTTTATGCATATTTTACAATAACCCCCTATTTTTTCCTTGTTTGATTGTAGGATGCAATGATTGGAAATTAGAAGAGGAATTTAGGGAGAAAAAAAACTAGAAAAGAGATTAATAGAAGCTACATGGCATCGTCTAGGTTATCGTGCACACCGCCATTCATCTCTTGAGTTTTAGAGTCAGGATACTAGTAGTCCTCGACCGTCATGCACAATACCTTCTATGGTATTGTGCATTATTAGAGTTCAGAAATATCAAAACTTCTGGAAGCCAATAGTGTCGTGCACCTCAATTTCTATACCTCCATGCATGATTAAAATACATAATGAGATCGAGTCCGACAACGTCGTTTCAAGGCCAATGCATCTAATAGAAATCATCTATGTTGCCGTGTATAACACCTTCCATGACACCGTGCAACATCGTAGACTAGCCCCTATTATGCAATTTTCAAGACTTTTCAATGGGTATCTGTAAACAATCAATTTTTAACACTAAGAGTCAGTTTTTGGCGGCCAAAAATACTAAAGAACTCCTAGAGAGCTCAAGAAATACTAAGAAAAGAGGGATGAAGAAGAATCAAATGAGAAGAATAGGAGAGTTGTAGAAAAGGATCTCAATGAAGAATAAGTTAACTTGTTTATGAGAGTTTTATTTCTCTATTTTCTATAATTTTTATTGGAAATCCTGAATCTTTATGCTTTTAGTTGTATTTGAAAGGTAAATCTTAAATTTATGTTCTTGGACTGATTTTCTTTTAGATTTATTGAATTTCCATTCCTTGTGTTTAATTACTTGGGCATTGTTGTGTTGGATTGATTTTGTCAATTGATTGGTTTGCTTCTAATGAATTTGAGAAATGCGGTTAGGAGCTAAACACCCAATTTTTTATTCAATATTTATTTTCCTTCAATTAACTTGAGAGGAAGATTGGGGAATTGAACTTGGTAATCAAGGGTTTATGATATTACCTAGAGATAAGAATATTGTAGCTTTCGGATTTTCTTGGGATTTATTGCTCTTAATGCTTTTTAGATTAAATTGGTGAGGTAGAGATACCTATTACTTTTCTAGGAAAAAGAATTTCATAACTCGAGAGAGACTGAGATTCGTGTTAGAAATCCCTCCAGTGCCTGAATTGGGAATTGATATTTTTAAGTTTATTTTCTTTGCTTGACATAGATTTAGGGGATGTTTTTTTACATGATGTTTCTCCTTATTTTTATCTTTTATGTGTTGTTGTGACTTTTCTAGTGTGAACTTGATATACTCTCTAGTATAGTAGTTTGTTAGAGTTGTTTATTTATTCTATTTCTTTATTTTATGGGGAAAATAATTATACAGTAAAGTAGCAGTAATTGCTATGTTCCTATGGACATGATACTTGTTTTTTTTTTTTTTTTTTTTTGTATTACACGAAGGGTATGCTTGCCCACTTGTGTGGTTTTACTGTTTAACATTTTAATTTAAAGCTTGATTATTTGTGGATTTGTTGATAATATTTTCAACACTAAAATGCTAACTACTAGGTTAGTGTATATCCTACGGAGATAATACTTCACCATCTCTCTCATTCAATGTCTCAGGCCCGATTGTCCCAAGTCCATATTAAGGTTCCTTTGGAACCTCGTGCTAGCTAAGAATGGCACAACAATAAGTACTATCATCCCGATTGAAAAGCGTCAACTCTCTGGATATGGCAACCTATCGGAAAGTGTCCACAATCCCACGTAGACTAGTACTATCGTTTTGCCCCTTTTGATACTCGAGAATTCACATACATTTTTCAAAGTGACTTTGTTACAAGTACATCCTATCAAGAAACAACTCTGTCCAACAAAAACACAATTCCCAAATTTTCAAAGTTTACTCATATATCAAATGTTAACTCCGCCTGTGAGCTCCACGGGTTTTGTCTGCGGTGTTCATTGTCGGTCTCAAGCCCGGATAAAGGAGGAGAGTTGTGGTAGGCTTGTGAGGGCCAGCGTAAAACATAGTCACATCTATGACATGAACCAATCGATTGACTTCGTGGGGGCGTTCCCTACTCAGCAACGCGCTGCATTTCCTAGACCCGGGTGTAATGATAAATATGCGAGGGTTGCTAGGTCGTTGCCCGGAAGCAACGCGCCGTTTTGGTCCCTGGATGCGGTGTCAAATATGCAAGGGTGTAGGGTAAAAAAGATAGTCTATAGGGATAGGATTCGTCTAGCTACATGGAATATAGGATCTTTGACCGGTAGATTGACAGAGCTAGTTGAGGTAATGTGGAGGAAAAAGATTAGCATTTTGTATCTTTAGGAAACCAAGTGGGTAGGTGAGAAGGCAAGAGTAGTCGCTCCATGGAGTTATAAGCTTTGGTATTCAGGTAGAGTTAGAAATAGAAATGGAGTCGGGATTATTATTGATCGTAAGTTTATTGATGATGTGGTTGAAGTACAGAGGAAGAGTGATAGGATTTTGAGCATCAAGATCATGATTGGTGGCGAGATTACTACTGTTATTAGTGCGTATGCGCCGCAAGTAGGACTCGATGATTCGGTTAGGCAACAGTTCTGGGATGATTTAGATGAGATTGTCCAGAGTGTACCGTGTGTAGAAAAGCTTTTCATTGGTGGTGATCTAAACGGACATGTAGGTACTGATAAGAGCGGGTTTGAGTGTGTTCATGGAGGTTAGGGTTTCGAAGCTAAAAACGAAGCAGGAACTGCTATTCTTGATTTTGCCTTGGCCTATGATTTGACCATAGCAAATACTTGGTTTAAGAAGAGAGATTCTCACTTAGTGACCTTTAGAAGCGGGTTAAATGCTAGTCAGATAGACTTCTTTATTATGAGGCGTAGGTTTCGTAGTGGGTGTACGGATTATAAAGTTATTCCAGGTGAGAGTGTAGTTACGTAACACAGGCTGTTGGTCCTCGATTTTAATTTTAGGAAAAAGAGTAAGCAGCAGAATTTTGGAGTTGACCCTAGGATTAGGTGGTGGAGGCTTCAGGGGGATGAAAGAATAGCCTTTGTCAATAAGGTAGTTGAGGCAGATAATTGGTCTTCTGATATGGATTCGGATCCAGATACTATGTGGAGAAAGATGGCTCAATGTATTAGGACGGTAGCTAAGGAAGTGCTTGGGGAATCTAAAGGAAAAATACCTCTTAACAAGGATGTGTCGTGGTGGAACAACGAAGTGAAAGAAGCCGTAAGGAGTAAAAGAGAGTGCTATAGAAACTTGAGAAGGTGTAGGAGTGATGAAAATTTTGAGAAATACAAGGTCGTGAGAAGAAAAGCTAAAGAAGCTGTCAGAAACGCAAGAGCCATAGTTTATAAGGATTTGTATGAAAAATTAGATTCCAAAGACGGAGAGAAAAATATATATAGACTGGCGCGTTACAAGGAGAAGAAGACGAGGGATATAGGTGTACTGAAATGTGTAAAGGACGAAAACCACAATGTTTTAGTTAAGGATGAAGAAATAAAGGAGAGATGGAGATCATATTTTGATAAGTTATTCAGCAGGAGTCAAGTCCAAGTTTCGAGTGTACGTAGCCTGGCGCTTTCGAACGAAGAGGTTAACCGTGCATGGATTCGTCGTATTTAGAAGCATGAAGTCCGTGATGCCCTTAAAAGGATGAGTCCAAAAAAAGCTGTAGGACCGGATGGTAAACCGATCGAGGTTTGGAAGTGTTTTGGAGATATAGGTATTACGTGGCTGACAAGTCTGTTCAACAAGATATATAAAGTTAATAGGATGCCTACAGAGTGGAGGAAGAGTACTCTGATTCCTCTGTACAAGAATAAAAGAGATGTCTAGGATTGTGACAATTACCGTGGGATTAAACTCATAGTCATACTATGAAGCTTTGGGAGAGAGTGATTGAACAGAGGTTACGGGATATTATACAAATTTCAGATAATCAGTTTAGTTTTATGCCTGGGCGTTCCACTACGGAGGCAATTCATTTATTACGGCAGATGATTGAATATCATAGGGAAAGAAAGAGAGATTTACATATGGTATTTATTGACCTAGAAAAGCCTATGACAGGGTTCCTAGAGAAGTAGTTTGGTGGGTGCTGGCCAAGAAAGGTGTATCAATAAAGTATATTACTCTCATTAAAGATATGTATGAGGGAGCATGTACAAGTGTAAGGACTGGCGCCGGAATGACTGCAGAATTCCCTATTAATATCGGGGTGCATCACGGATCAGCGCTTAGCCCTTTTCTCTTTGTAGCCGTTATGGATGAGTTGACCTGCACTATACAGGAGGCTGTGCCATGGTGTATGTTGTTTGCGGATGATATTGTATTAATTGATGAGACTAGAGTCGATGTAAATGCTAAATTGGAGTTATGGCGGCAGACATTAGAATCTAAGGGTTTCAGAATTAGTAGGAGTAAAACAGAGTATACGGGATGCAAGTTTAGTGGTAGCAGAAACATAGCCCAGAGTATAACTTTGGAAGGTAGAGATATACCGTTAGCTGATTGTTTTCGCTATCTAGGATCTATTATTCAGAAAAACGGAAAGCTCGATAGCGACATTGCACATCGAGTTAAGGCGGGTTGGTTGAAATGGAGGAGTGCTACTAGTATTCTTTGTGATCGTAATGCACCGTTGAATTTAAAGGGAAAGTTTTACAAGGCAGTCATACGACCTGCTTTATTATATGGTACGGAATGTTTGGCAGCTAAAATGTGTCATATTAAAAAAATAAAAGTAGTTGAGATGCGTATGTTACGGTGGATGTGTGGATATACTAGGAAGGATAGAGTTAGAAATGAGATCATTAGGGAAAAGGTGGGTGTGGCATCTATTGAGAAAAAGATAAGAGAAAGTCATCTGCGTTGGTTTGGACACGTTCAGAGAAGACTGAGAGATGCTCCTGTTAGGGCGATGGGGAGAGTGAGGCAGGATAGGTTAGACAGAGGTAGAGGTATGCCTAAAACGACATGGATAGAGGTAATTAAGAGAGATATGTCTTTGTTAGATTTGGATGAAAGTATGACGTTCGATAGAAGAAAGTGGTGAGAGAGGATTCATGTGGATGACCACACGTTGCCTGACGTTGGTTCATGTAGCCGACCCCAAGTTACTTGGGATTAAGGCTTAGTTTGTTGTTGTTTGTTGTTGTACTCATATATCAAATGTTGAAAATGTTTTGCATTTATAAGTAATCATATCAATACTAATTGACAAATAAAGGTATATAATATTCCAAATCTTCAAAATGTGTCTAAGAAACATTGACATTTAGATCTAAAGAATTTATAAACATGGTACGTTTTCGTAAATAATTGCATGAAGAAAAATCATGATATGTTTACATGTCACTAAACTCAATTTATGGCTCCATATTCTAACATTATCAACCTGAGGGGTTTATCAATAAATTATGTTCAAAACATTTCATAAGCATGAAAATTCATTATCAATATTTGAACGCATTTCCTCATTGTCCAATCCATCTAATATTTCAAAAGATTCAAGAATTTCATTTTTCTCAAAATAGTTTGAAAGCATTACATTTTTCAAGATGCTAGGGTTTAAATCAACTATAAGACAATTTTTTTTTTTTTTTTTTTTTGTAAAAGAATACGGAAGTACATTCCACATTTACAAAAAATTCTAAGGAATGCAAGATCTTGCATAAAAATGGATTTTAGTTAAATGCAAGGGCATATCTTGATCCAAGCAAACAGGTAGTCTTAACTTAGCTTTGATTTCCACAATCTTCAACTTGCACCAAATTTGGCATTCAAATTGTTCATCTATCAAGAACCCGTAGTACTTCTTAAAGTATAGAAATTAACTTCATTCGCAATTCATGTTCCATCAATAACACCAACTCACACAGATCACTCTTCCCAAATACAGATCCAATCATAGAATCCATATATAAAAATCAATGCAGAAAGCATATAATACATGAAATACCAATTCAGTAGACTCAACAAATCAATCATATAATCACTCACACAATCATATCAACTTTAGACAAACTAAGGCTATTTTGTGTCCTCAATTTTTACCAAAATTGAAATTTAGTGGAATTAGTAAAACACCTTTATAAACGCATAAAAATAACCTCAAAACATCATATTTTATGATTGAATGAATATACACTTGATTTATTATAACAATTTCAAATAACCTCTAACTTGATCAAACCAATGAATTCTATGTTAGTTTGAATAATAAGGTAAAAATTGAGATACCAATTTGACTTAGCAAATAAATTTGTTTTTTGTACAAAAATTTTAGTTTAAAACTTCAACATTTGTAGTATAAACCATGTAAAATTCATTCTTGAAGCACGTTCATAGCTTAGATATTTTCAAGTTCCAAATTATTATACTATTATAGTTTCTTGCAAAGAATGTTTTGAGCAATAACATTACCAAATTCATACAAAGCAATTGAAAAAGAAAATTTCAATGATTCTTATTGTAAAATGTTTTTAAGCCACTGAAGTTTAGTATTGTTAAATGTCACAATGAAATTCAATCCGGAAGTAACTTAATTAAATCAACAAATTCACTACCTCAACACTGAATCTCAACTGATAATAGAGAAATTTTCCAAATAGCAAAAGGACATCTTCTAATCATGATTTTCACAAAACATTAACTCCATAATGCTCCTCAAACATCAAATTAACATAGAAAAATGCTTCATTTCAAAACCCTATGCATAATCATACTTGATCAAAATAGAATTCCAAAGTAGACACGCAATTCTAGCAACAAATCTATGCTTTGCATATCTTTTCTAATAATGAAATCAACATCCAAACTTCATATTTTCATATATAAAGCCACATACTCTCAGTATATCATATTGACGTAATGATTACAATTATTCCCCAACAAATCTCAATCAAAGAACACATTTCTTGGAGCAACAAAACTGTCCAGCAAGTATATTTTTGGCCAAGAGGAAAAGGAAGAGGGAAAATAAGGTTTTCTTCATTAACTCTTGAAGAAACTTGATGAAGGTCTTTAAATCCAGCAAAACGAAGCTTTAATCTTCAATTTCTAGGCTTAATGTTCTTCTTTTGGTTGAGAGAAATATCAAGGCAAGGGAGAGAAGGAGTTTAGTTGGCCAAGGGGAGAGAGTTTGTGAGGAAAAGTGATTTTAGTTTAGGGAATTCTATGGCTGCCGAAATGCTTAGAGAATTTTAGGGTTTGCTCGGTTTTCTTGTAAGTAAAGAATGGCAAAATGTTGTGATTTAATGTCTTGTAAGAGAAGGAAGAATAAAGGGTTAGAATTTAATAAAATTTGGTTAGGATTAGTTTAAATAAAAGGTCCAAATTGAATAAGATGTAGGGTTAATATTCAATTTGTCTTAGGTGAGATTTAAGATTAATGGTTGAAATCAATTTCAAATGGTTGGTTGGGATCAAATTACTTGAAAGGGAAGTAAAAATAGAAGGCTAAGATTTCATTAAATTAAATGGTCAAGATTAAAAGAGATCAATGGCCGAGATAAACTCCTATGTGGCGGCACATTAATGGTAGTTTTGGAATTTACAATCTCTTGGGACATTAGGGTTTTAGTTAATAAAAGTCATTTCAATTAAAAATAATCTTGAGTCAAAATTAAATAGTCTTGGGTTAATTGGTCAAAATTAATTAAAATAATCATTAGGTCAAGAAATTAAGAGCCAAAATTAAAATGTCAAGAGTCAAAATTATTTTAAATGTAGCTTATACTTTGTAAAAGTTGAATTTGAGTCCTTTGTAAAAATAATCGTAAAGATTTTTCCCCCAAAAGATATATTTTCTCAAAAATATTTAAAATTATAATTTCCAATAAAATCATACCATACTCCCAACATAAAATTTAGTATTACTAATGTCTACATAAATTATACAATTATGTAATACACAAATGATTCACATAATTCACGATTAAAAATTAGAACAATTAAGCATATAAACAAAGAAATCTCACATTGATATAATCTCAATAATAGAAGTCACATTAAATGCTCATGAATACATATTTTCCACCACATTCCAATATGGAATAAGTGGGGCATTACAAGAGCAATAGGTTGAGGATCAATTCCATCAACTGTGAGATCATACACAACGTATTAAAAGTCAAATTAAAATAAAAGTTAAACTATCTGGAGCTAGTTTGTTTGTTCAAAACCAACTTGTGTGTGTGTGTGTGTGTGTGTGTGTGTGTGTGTGTGTGTGTGTGTGTATATATATAAAGACAAATTTGTTCAACAAGTAAAATATATTAAGTCTTTCTCTTCGGGACAATCAAAGTCAACAAACCTAGCTACATCAAATATATGTCCCAAACATTAACACCCCACAATCATAGGGCTCAAATAATTGTGGATGTCGCCCCATTGAGTAGACATAAGGGGTCTTTATAACAAACTAAGTAAATAAATAACTAGAACTTACAAGCAAGCTAAATCAAACCTTATAAGACATCGAATAATACATCAATCCCAAATAACAAAATAACATTTTAAAGTACTTCAACCACATCATTCTTCAAGAAAATAATCATAAAAGAAAATGATATATGATACAACGAGATCAAATGTGACAACTACAGACTTCTCTGTCTTGTCTCTAAACACAATTCCCTATAAAACATGAATTAAAAAGGTGTGAGATATAACCTCAGTAAGTCCCATGTGTGCTTTGTCATAAATTTCTGAGAAAAATATTTTCATGATGTATGAGTTGTTGTTCCAAAAATAGAAATGATTTACAACATATTATATTTTCTACACACCGTATAAGGATATGGGAGAACGATATCATTTTCAATATTTTCAGAAAAGAAAATATTTCTCGTCAACATCATTTTTGCGTATCAAGCATAACATCCATATTGAGCATACCAATCTAATTGTCTTTTATGCCTCTCAAAGTAATTCACATTTCAAAAATCATGTTTTGAATTCAAATTTCAAATTATGCATTACCACCTAATATCAAACACTGACAGAATCTCATCCTATCTAACCGGAAAGATCTCCGTCCAATCATATCAACAAAATTGGCCACAAGAGCCTAGATAGGATTTACATTCCTTCCACTGTAATAAATTACTATCTAGCTCGAATAGGACATATAATCCTTTCGTCATTATAAATGGCTATCCAACCCAAATTAGATGATTAGTCCTACCATCATAGTGCTATAAAGCTCGGATATCCCACGTCTGTCCTCCGATTTTCCCATGAAAAACGTGTTGCTAGCTTAGGATGACTAAATTACTAGTGCTATTGCCCTGCTCTGAGAAGTCAACTATTCGGAGTTGGCCTCCTACTAGATAGCATCTTGAACTTCACAAAAGCTAGTATAAGAATAAAGTCATTTTGAGTACTCAAGAAAATACGGCATAAAGCCACACGACTTACGCCCTCGAAAATAGATCAACGCAATGTCTTTTCTAAAGAAGCTCAATACTTTTTCAAAATATTTGACAAATATATTTGAAAATATTCAATTCACAAAAATTATTCCTAAGTTTGATTTCAAACTCCACTTAAACTTTATTCGTCCTACATTTTCAAAATCACTTCAATAGAGTTTATCTAACACAACATTCCATAAACATCCCCAAGATTTCATAATTTTTGTGAGATTCCATAAATAAATAGCTCCCAAATACCTTAAGTATAGTTATGTGAAATTGATTGTGCCAAAACATACTATATATTTTATAATTTCGTTTATGCATAATCATTCGGAATTCTATATGCTCAGTAACTTTTAATACAAGCTTTCATATCCAACATACCATGAATATACAAATTTTCCCCAGAATAAGACATAATTAATTATTGCATAAATCATAATTCACATTTGCTTTACAACGGACCAACATGCTCACCATATATAATTTCTCAAATGAGACGCAAATGTACATACATTTGATCGAATATTACTTGCATAAATAAATCATTTTTTGAAAAATATTCCATAAATAAATAAACATTTTATTTCATAAATGATAAAATTGAAGATAAATATTTACACAATTAAATCATTTATCAAGAATACAATATTTCATACGCATTCCTATTTTTAGGAAATAATGGAATGTGGGGACTTACACGTTTACAAAAATATGAAATTCGGGGACTTACACGTTTATGAAAACATGAAATGTGGGGACTTATCTTGTGTCCTAGCAATTATCCAATTTTAACCTTTTAAGTTATCACCTTGTCCTCCAACAAATTCTAAAATTAAAATAAATAATAATTAATTCCTTATATTAAATTTCCAAACTTAACTTAATCCTCCAATTGATCATAATCTTAAGTGGTTCTAAGCTTACAACTAACTCTAACCCATTTCCCAATCAATTAATCATTCAATTCAAATAATACAAACTCACATAATGGATATTTAGAATATAGTTACACTTAGCACATTCATCTAATTGCATAGAACATTTAAGTGTACAAGATAATAGCTCATAAACTATGCATTAAACTAAGTGTATTTATCGCATAGCAACTTGATACAATTCTTATAGTCATACAAGCAATGAGATTGCTAAACTAATTAGATCTCAACCTTCCTAATATGAAATTATAAGGAATCAAATCAATTTAGAAGGGTTTATATAGCTAAAATATAGTTTAGTTATAATTTGATCAAAGCAGTAGTTTATCAATGACAGGGTAAATCAGAGTGCATTTTTTACAAATCATATCACATAGCAATATAGCTTTAAACACCATGAAATTTTGTTGAGGACAACTTAGACATGTATAGGAACTACTATAAAAAATTCAGGTCAATCTAAGTTGTTTTGTTTAGGCAATTAGTTGCTCAAACTAACAACAATGTTAAAGTAACCTCCATACTCTGTTTTGGTAGTTTATTAGGAAAATCACATAGATAAATATACTAGTCCAAATTGAGAAATTATAGTGGAAAAAAATTCCTTAGAAATCCTAGTTTATTGAATAAAATTTTTAGACAAAAATTTGAAAGGGAAGGGATTGAATCAGAGTTCCAATCTTTCAGCAAAATCAAATCTTGGGATTCATTGTACAAACTATATTTGAAAGATCACATAAAATCAACAAAGTAATGCTTTAACTTAATTCTAATGGGAAAATAACCTAGAAACATGTTAGAAACATATGGAATCAAAATATATCAGTGTCATTGACAAAAATTTTCAGATCTAAAAGCAACTAGCCACAAATTCAACAATTGCACCTGGAAGTCTGAGTCTGTGTATCTTGTAGGAACCAAGTCATTTGCCCTGTAAACCAGCATATAATCTCTCGTTCCCTTGAGATACTTTAGAATATGCTTTACAGCTTGCCAATGTATTTCCCCAGAATTTGACTGATATCTGCTAACCAAGCGTATGCAAAGCAGATATCTGGCCTAGTATACAACATAGCGTACATGAGACTTGTGAAACCCCAGTCGAAACCAACCTTAGAGTAAGGGGGTTGGGATGCATATCATATTTTATTTCATGGTTAAATATATTCTCATATGAATTTTTATGTGTTCTGGATTCGAGCTTTATTGTCTTAAAGTCTTGTTGGTGAGTATTGTGTGAGAGGGGCAAAATGGTAATTTTTGCCCGGGGTGAAAATAGGGAGATAGCCTGTGGATTGAATAGAAAATATTTTTTCTAGTAGAAATAGTAACAAGAGTTGTTGTGATTTAGTGGTTAGAGCTTTGGAATAGATTATTGAGGTCTAATGTTCAAATTCCATCATAGAAGCCTTAGCTAGATTAAATTTTATTTTTGCTTAGGGAGGATTAGTTTCGGCCTTAAGAGCCTAGAACAAGGTAGTGATAATGTCCTAGGAGAGACATGTTAGGAGAATTCTCATTGCACTCTTTACTCTACTCGAAATTCTTGAAGGGAAATTCATTCTTCCTTGTTCTTTAATTTTTCTCAATGCTCAACTCATTTGTTTGATCAAGATGTCCTAGCCTTTTTCTTTCTAGAAAATCCAGTGGAGTGCTGAGGTCTTTTAGGATCAAAATGTCTTGGCAAAAGACTTCTTTTGGTTTGGAAAATATGGTAGATTTGTGGGAAAATTCAAGAGGAAAATCCCTCTTGAAAGCTTGCTGAAATTTTTCCTCTATCTTAGTTCATCTATCTTCATGGAATGAGCTGAGATCTTCCAGCTTGTTGTACCTTCAAAAGGTCAAAATTTTTAGCTAACATTCCCTCCCAAATGCTACCAGAAAAATGGTCTTTAGGATCAGTTTGAAACCTGAAAGTTTTGGCCCAATTTCGGATTGCTCAAGCTGGAGCAAAACAGGAAAAATTCCTGTACGAAAATCAACTTTGAGAGCTCCAAACCAAGCTGTTTTCTCCCAGATTTTGTGTAGCACCTGAGCCATGTTTTTCCTCCATAAAGAAGGATGGAAACCAGCCTTGAATACCCCTGAATTCCCCTTCAAAACTCGCTGCAAAATGGCTCTAAACAGCAGACGAAAATCTGCCAGAAAAATCACTGTGCAGCGAAAATTCTGTGCAGATTTTCGTCCAGCTTGTTTCCTATCTCTCTTCCAGCCAAAAAACCAACCTTAATCTGTCAAAACCTTCCTTAAACCTCCATCAACAGAGCTCCATTGATCCCCTTGAACTTCTGCACGAAATTCCATTAATGGCTGTTCAAAAATCTCTCAAACAAATCCCTGCAATTTAGCTTGATTGGTTTCCAAAATTTCAGCCATCTTATTTAGTAACCTTCCATAATATTTTGCTCAATGGACCATACTTCTTCTTCATTATTGTACACCCTACTTTCGGCCACCATAATCCTCCATGAGTCAGCTTTAATCCCACAGAAATTTTGCTCAAACAATCAGCCATGGCAGATTTCCAAAAGCTGTCCAACAATCAAGATATTCTTGGAATATTTAGTTTCCAAATTCACTTCCTAAAAATATTCTTCAAATATTGCAACAACTAACCTTTCCTTTTCCCTTACAAATCAGAGAATCAACCTCCTAAACCCTACAGAAATTCGTCCACCCATATCTCTCACAAAAATTCAGCAGCTGCGCATTACCATCTCTCGATTTTCTTCAACCTTCAAGAACACAAACTACACCAAGAACACCTACTACTTCCTTTCACCTAATACCTCTCCAAATCACTTCAAACTACCTCTAAAAATTCCAGATTTCATCTATTCATTGCTGTGAGTCCATCCGTACCATTTTTAAGATCAAACTCCAAAATCCAACTAGCACTTTTGGATCAAAAACCAGAAATTTCTGTTAAGGTCAAGAACACCTTCAAGGTAAATTTATTCTAACAACTTCATCTTCTCCAATCTTGATATCTAATGAGAACCTATGCGAATAAACATACTAATGATTTCTTTTTCTATTTCTCTCTCTCTCTCTCTCTCTCTCTCTCTCTCTCACATGGCCGAATGACTTTTTCTCCCATGAACATGTTTTCGCCATCTCCTATGGACAAAGTTAGACTTCTAGGAGTTGAGATCTACTCTAAACTCCTTCAAAGAATTCATCAACCAAGTAAGTGCCTTCAACCTTTCTTTTAAACTCTAGATTCATGTCTCTAGGATGATGATGATAGTAGGTGGATGGAGATAGGATTTAAGTATATATATATATATATTGTTGAGATTGAAGCATGAATGTATGTATGAATATGAAGGAGATGGGATTTATGCATGGATGGATTATCTTGGTCGATTGTGTGATGATTTGAGATTTAATGCATGTCTCCATGTCATAGGTAGTATTTGTGATGAAGTATGCTAGAGATTATGTCATATTTGGTGAATAGGATTTATATTCATGTTGGATTATTGAAGCCATGATCTTATTTATGCTAGTAGGGGTTAGATCATGTTTTGATAAACTGATATCTATGCTTGTATGCATGATTTGGATGATTTGATGAATTGAAGGGTTGTATATGTTCATGATTGTGGTTAGCTATAGGAATATGATCATGGTCTAGTTGTCCCTAAGCTAAATTTTATTTCATTAATAAAATATTTAATAATATGATTTTTCTTGTAAAATTTTGAAAACCATGGGAAAATGTGGATTTGGTCTTTTATATAAAATAGTGATATTCTAGTCAAATAAATAATAGTTTTTGCTGGAATATATATATATATATATATTATTTAAAATGATAAAATCAATTAAAGCCTTTTATGGAAATAATTATAATTAGTAAAATATTTATTACTAAAAATTTAATTATTATCTTTTAATCAAAACCCATTAAGGATTTGCTTATTATTTTTCAAGCAAGACTCATTAAATTTATTTTTAACAAATTTTAGCTATCAATTACTTTCTAACAACTAAATTATTAATAAATCATTATTTTACCTAATACTACCTTGGACCCTTTTTCAAATAAACCATATTTTATTTTTAGCAAGATTTAAACCTTCAACTTTTTGTACCTATTTCCCAAACTCTAGGTATTTTAATATCAAACTAGAATTATTTTATAAACCCTTTTATTATTATTGAGCCTTAAAGCTTGGGACACTAGGGATATGACTGTAGTAAGTTGAGTTAGTTTTATTTGAGAAAGTGAGTCTTTGGCTTGAGTTTGATTGTGGTTTGTATTTACCCTATGTGGGTCAGGTCAGCTATTGGAGACCTTTGTTGTGAGCCAAGATCAAGTAAGCTCCTGCATAAAACCTGTTTGATGAAAAATGATTTTTTTTTTATGGCAAGTCAAATGTAGAGTGCATGGTCGCTCATTTCTGTAAAGGCAATTGAGGATTATTTCCATTCTCATTTTAGACAAATAAATTATTTGCAAATCAAGGGGCGATTTTACTCAAAATCTAAAACTCTTTCTAAAACCAGTTTTGCCCCAAACATTGGAAAACCTTAATTGCCATTTTCAAGTGGTAATGTGTTTTGTTCATTTTCTCCCCAAGTGGGATGTGTTACGTTGAGTACTCAACAGGGGTAGGCTAGTAGTACTAGTTTTGAAGAGCAAGAGTGAGTCTTCTGGCAGGAGGCCACCTCCAGAAGATAAGCTCAACTTAGAGAAAAGTCAGTACTACTTAGTCAGGCCGGTCCGAGCTAGCAGTTTATTTTGTTTCAGTCAAGTGATTGTGTTTTTGCCAGAATGGACACCCGGCGGTTGTTTGGGTATAGAGATGGAGGAGTATCTTACCCAATAGGCCGATCACCTACTTTTGTCAGTCTGCACAAAGTGTTAGGCATTCTGACTGGTTATGGGGCCCAACGTGTGGTAACCCATAATCCTTTCTTTCGAGTGGTTGATCTTATAAATTTTGTACGGCTAGATAAGCCTAAAACGCCACTCTTATTTTTGAACATCATTCATTGTTTGCCAGTATTTCTTTTGTCAGTCTGCACAAAGTGTTAGGCATTCTGACCAGTTGTGGGGCCCAACGTGTGGTAACCCATGACCACCTTTATGAGTAGTTGATTTTATTGGGCACTTGTATGGTTTCAAAAAGAGGAAAACACCACTCTTGCTTTTGACTAATATTTATTGCTTGCCAATATTTCTCTTATAAAGATTTCACACTTTGCATCCACGAACTGTTTTCACTGAACACCCAAAGCACACACGGACTTACTGAGATTTTTGTCTCATCACCTTTTTATCATGATTTCAGGCCGATCCTGCTGTGGGGATGAGTAGCTAGTGTTATCTGCCTTGGAAGAGAATGTGTCTTTTGATTTTATGTATTGCTTTGGGGAGACGAGAATGGATAATTTTATTTATGGATTTGTTTCCTTTTGGGAATTCGTGGATTTATTCTTGGGTTGTAATAAATCTTAAGTTGAAGTATTATTTTTATTATTTTTATTCTGCTATTTTATTTGTGTGATCTCGTTATAAAGACCCCTTGTCCTTTGGACGGGGCGACATCCCCGGCCCCGGCGGGCCTAGGTAGCGGGGTGTTACAAGACTTCTCACAGCCGAAGCGTAGGGAATCCTACTCATTCTGTCATTTTCTTCTTGAGACTTAGAACAGTCCCTTGAAGAAAGTGACAACCCATATCTGTAAGGGATTAGAGCTCCTTTGCATGAGTCCATGCTGTACTTGGCCAGCATCTTATCAATGTATGCCACTTGGGATAATCTTAACATTCTCTGCTTCCTATTTCTAAGAAGTCTAATCCCGAGAATGTAGCTGGCTTCTCCTAAGTCCTTATACTGAATTGACTAGACAGTCAAATCTTTGTAGATGACATTGACCCTACATCATTTCCAATGAGTAGAATATCATCCACATACAAGAGAAGAAAAACCACATTAATGCCTTCAAGTTTCTTGTATATGCATGGTTCATCCTCCTTTTGAGTAAAACCATAAGACTTTACAGTCTCGTCAAAACGAATGTCCCATGCCCTCGATGCCTGCTTAAGTCCATAAATGGACTTCTTAAGCTTGCAAACTATATGTTTTTGGCCTTCAGCAATAAAACCTTCCGGTTGGGACATATAGATATCTTTGCTAAGTTGGCCATTTAAAAATGCCGTCCTAACATCCATTTGCCATATCTCGTAGTCATAATAACATGCGATGGCAATGAAGATACAGATGGACTTAAGCATGGCTACTGGGGAAAAGGTTTTCTCATATTCGATTCCCTCTTTTTGAGTATACCCTTTCATCACAAGCATAGCTTTGAAGGTTTCCACCTTCCCATCTACTCCCTTCTTCCTCTTGTATACCCACTTACACCCAATCGATTTTATCCCTTCAGGTGAAGCTACAAGTTCCCAAACCTGATTGAAGTACATAGACTTAATCTCGGCTTTCATTGCTTCATGCCATAGATTTGCAACGGCATCAGCAATAGCCTCCTCGTATCTAGTGGGATCTTATTCCTGATAGTCGGAGACCAGCTCAAAAGCTTCTCCAATCCATTTTTCCGGAACCCTAGGCACTCTCCCACTATGACGACGCTCCATTTGTACAGGCTCTTGAGGCTGTGCCTCTTGTTGTTCCATAATCGGGTCAGAAGAAGTTGATTCCGAAGATAACCTTTCCTCAAGTTCCAACCTAGTTGAACCTTTCGTGGAAGTACTTTAATCATCTTCTAAGTATCTAGCATTGGTACTGACTAGTACATTCTGCTCCTTAGGATGATAAAACTAACCACCTTTAGTCCTTTTTGGATACCCAACAAAATAGCGTAATTATAATCTTGGTTTCAACTCATCTCTCTTGACCAGTACATAAGCCAAACAACCCCATATCTTGAGATGATTCAGATTTGACTTACGCCCAGTCCACATCTCATAGGGAATCCTATGAACTGACTTGGAAAGTACCAAGTTTAGAATGTATGCCGCTATTTCCTGGCATATCTCCAAAGAGTGTTGGGAAGTATACCCTCTTAGACTAGATTTCTAATATAAAAATCGAATGTTTTAATAAAAGAATTTATTTTCAGAAATCCTTTGTGAATTTTGTGCACAATTTTCTTTGGAAAAGACCCATTGTGTTTAAGGAAGTGGTCCATGTGAATGGAGGTCTTTCACAGTAAGGTATGAATCATAGGTTACTTAACACATAAACATTTGTTCTTAACCGATTGATGAGAATGAGAATCTTATCATGTTTAGGTTATTATGTTGTGAATTCTAAATGGGGAATGGCTTACCTTTAGCCGGTGAGTAGTCCACACACTTCATGATATAAGCGTATTTCGAATACGTAGAATATGACTTATAGTAGTGGTTTCTTAAAAGTACTATATGGTAGAAACCTAGACTACTACTGCTACAGCACGAACTAGTACTCTATGACTTGAGTATGAGTTGGTGGTCTGACGAAGCTGGAAGCATATACTTTGATACTCTATAGTTGAGGTTCTATTATCGGGTCAATATACTTGCATGTTGGGTATGTGTGACTATTAGTTAAGACAAACTTGTACAAGATAGTTTCTATGCTATATCGCCCCTTGTAGTTGTCTGAATGATCTAAATATCCAGAACCCTGGGAAACATGACTTGGATGTTTGCTTTAGGGTAGCTCCCTTGGAAAGCGGAAATAATCCAAGAAGTCATGGATCATCGGACTAGAGGCCTAAGGATGGTAGATGTCATTTAGAGAGGTGTTAGTACACTTCTTCCTCTCTAAATGTATGACGATGTATAGAAGGGTATTTTAGTCATTTCACTTGTAGGTCAGAGACTTTGCTAATGTAGCATTGTCCTTGGAGTCAATATTTCCTTATGGTAATATTAGAAAATATTTAAAATGCAAAATATAGCTATTTATATAGCAGGGGTATCTTGGTCATTTTAGTAGCCAAGGCGATATGTCTTTTTGGTCCTCGGAATAGCCCGTAAGTCCTAATTAATTTTAGGTTGAGGAATTGGTCGCAGTTAAAGAGGAATATATACTCAAAATATTATTTGATAACATAGTGGGGTTTATTGCGAGAAAGAGAAGTTGCTGTGGCCAAATTATAATTAGTTATAATTGATGGGTTCCAATTGCAATTAGAGAATTGTTTGGAATTCTCAGATGTGGTTTTGTAGAGGCTTTTGGTTATATGAAAAGTGGTTTTATTGTTGAGCTTTTCGTGTGACTTCAATGGTCATACAAGGAAAACAAAGACATGAAAACCGAAGATCATATGATCAAATTCTACAAAAACTAAAGGTCACAAGAGAATATGATATGATATGATCATTTTTGTTCTCTTTACACTCTCTCAATCGTGGGTCTCTTCAAGAGAAACACCAAGGGTCTTCTTCTTCTTTTTCATTCTCTAGTTTTTTTAAGAACAAGAAGAACAAGAAAAACCCCAACTACTATTGTTGTTTTTCTGCTCACCTTTTGGTTCACCAAGAAGGTTGAGAGGATTTTCCCCCTCAAGGTTTTTGTTTTTTAGAAACAAAAGAGAAGGTTGAAACCATTCATTCTTTCTCTTAAGACTATTCCTCTTCACCATTTATTTCATCAACAAGAATTTAGGCAGCGGAATATTCCGACAACCAGAAAGCTTTCTGCGTTCATTGTTCATACATGCTAAGACGGAGTAGGAGGGTTGCAGGAATCGCAGTAGAGGCTTCCACCAGCACACCTACCCCGATTGCACACATTTCGATCAGCCAATCCTTAGAACGAGGAAAAGAGGTAAGAAATTTTTAAACCTCGGAGTTCGTACAGAGGGCAGCCGACTAAGGCTGCCAGAGCCGGCACCGCCTCTGTTCTGTTCCCTTGTTCTTGAGTTTTTCCAGTTTTTTATTGTTCGCTTCCGCTACTTGCTCCGTGTTTCCCGTTTTCACGCATTCAAAAAGACACTGGAAGAATAGCATGAGACATCATGCTCCAGATCATTTCCATTAATGTCCTGTTCATTTTCTCAATTTCTCTGTTCTGCTAGGGTATCCCCGGTGCAGAGAGCTGGGATACTATCCCATAAGTACTATGTAGTTCTTGAATTCACTCAGGCGGTACTCTCCACCATGATCCGATTGTAAGGTCTTGATTAATTTACCTGTCCGATGCTCCACTTCAGCCTTAAACTCCTTGAATTTATCAAAAGAGTTAGACTTGCGCCTTATCAGGTAAATATAACCAAACCTTGTGCAATTATCTGTGAATATGATGAAGTGCTTAAAACCTCCTCTAGCTGGTGTAGATAAGGGACCACACACATCAGTGTGAACAAGACTCAATATTTCCTAGGCTCTATCCGCCTTCGGTGTAAATGACCTTTTGGTCATCTTTCTAATCAGATAGGATTTACACTAAAGCCAATTTTTCAATCTCAATGAGTCCAAAGGCCCATCATAGATTAGCCTCTGAATCTTGGTTGAGTTGACATGACCCAACCTCAGATGCTAAAGATATGAGTCATTGGCATTGGTTTTTATTTTCTTAGTTAAAGGTTCATATTGATCGTTATTTGATTGAATGTGAATAGATTTCCATACATGTGCCTTGAATATAAAATTTCTCCATTTCTACTAATAGAAATACCTGAATGGAAAGAGACAGAATATCCTTGATTTATCAATTTTACAACTGAAATCAAATTCTGACGAATATCAGGTATATATAAAATATCTTTTAAAACTACTATTCTATTACAATAAAAAATAAGTTCCAGCTCTCATACTGCAAGGGCCCAGACTTATGCTCTATTTCCCACGTGTAGCCCATGTTCGCCTTTCTTAAGTCTTCTAATCTTTCTAAACACCTGTAAGGAGTTACAGATATGATTAGTGGCTCCTGAATCAACAATCTAAGTGGAAGTTGATTTAACCATTAATATATACTCTAGATACAAAATATTACCAGTGGGATTTTTTTTTGCTTGAAGATCTCGACACTCATTTTTTCCAGTGTCCCTTTCTCCCACATTTGAAGCACTTGCCCTTTGGTTTATCTTTGGGCTGGGTCTTGGGTTGGGCCGCTGTGTTTCCCTTCTTTCTTTTAACTTTTTGGGCTTGGGCCCAGTTCTTGAGGAAGAAGCTTTTGTAATCATTGCCTTTGATTGAGGCTTCATGACCTTCTTGCCATCTGGAGTTCCTTCATTAACTCAGTTAAACCCATGTTCAACATGTTCATATTGTAATTCAACTTGAACTAAGTAAAGGAACTCAATAGAGACTCGAGAACCATATCCACTTGGCTCTCAGGGTCAATGATAGCCCCTAAGATTTTCGCTTCCTCGAAAGCAGCAATCATCTTGAGCATGTGTTTTCTGACTGATACTCCCACAACCATCTTAGTGTTGATTATAGTTCGATGAGCTTCCTGTGTAACACCCCGAAAAACCTAGGCCCGCCAGGGCCTGGGATGTCGCCCCGCCCAAAGGACAAGGGGTCTTTATAACTAGGTTACAAATAAAATTGCTGAAATAAATAATACTCAAACTAAAAAAAAGAATTTATTACAACCCAAAATACTTCAAAAGTACATCCATGAAATTCCAAAACAAAAACCATAATTAAAATCATCCACTCTCGTCTCCCCAAAGCAATACATGAAATCAAAAGACACATTCTCTTCCAAGGTAGCTACTCACCCACAACAGGATCAACCTGAAATCATGATAAAAGGTGGTGAGACAGAAATCTCAGTAAGTCCGTGTGTGCTTTGGGTGTTTAGTGGAAACAGTTCGTGGATGCAAAGTGTGAAATCTTTATAAGAGAAACATTGGCAAGCAATAAACATTAGTCAAAAGCAAGAGTGACGTTTTGGCTCTTCTAGACATACATAAGTAATGAAATCAACCGCTCGAAAGAAAGGGATATGGGTTACCACACGTTGGGCCCCATAACCGGTCAAAATGCCTAACACTTTATGCAGACTGACAAAAGTAGGTGATCGGCCTACTGGGCAAGATACTCCTCCTTTTCTATACCTAAACAACCGCCGGGTGTCCATTCTGGCAAAAACACAGTCACTTGACTGAAACAAAATAAACTGCTAGCTCGGACCGGCACGACTCACTGGAACTGGCATCTTATCCAGGAAGGACTCACCCCTCAGAGGTGGCCACCTACTGAGTGACTTACCCTAACCCTTCAAAGACTAGTCCTAGTAGTCCACCCTTATTGAGTACTCAACGACATTCCCCACTTGGGATAAAATGAACAAAGCATTGTTCTTCATGAAAATAACAATTTGAGGATTTCCAAAGCTTTGGGAGAAATTAGTTTTAGAAAGAGTTTCAAGTTTGGAAAAATCTGCTCAAAGACTTTTAAATAATTTAAGCGTTGGAATTAATGATGAATTCAACCCTCAATTGCTTTCAAATAACTGAGTGTCCTTGCACTCCACATTTGGCTTGCCATAAGGAAATCATTTCACATCAATCAGGTTTTATGTAGGAGTTTACCTGATTCTTGCTTACAACAACAAGGTCTCGAACAGCTGACCTAACCCCACATGAGCAAATACAAATCTTAATCAGATTCAAGCCACAATCCACTTCCTCAATTTTAAATCAACTCAATTCACTACTACCATGATCCTAGTGTCCCAAGCTTTAAGGCAAAACAATAATTGAATAGGTTTATAAGCTAAGTTTAATTTTTTATATAAAATAATTAATGGATTAGGAAATAAATTCTAATAAGTTGAAATTTTAAATCTTGTTAAGAAAAATTTAGAGTTTATTTGATCAGGAGTCATAGGTGTTACTAGGTAAAATAGTGATTTAATGATAGCTTAGTTGTTAGAAAATAATTGATAGCTAAAACTAGTTAAGATTAAATTTAATTAGTCTTTCTTGGAAAATAATAAGTAAATCTTTAAGGGTTTTGATTTAGTAAATATTTTATTAAGTATAAATCTTTTCCATAAAGGCTTTAATTAATTTCTTTATTTTAAATAATATATATTTATTTTATTTTCTAGAAAAGTTATTATTTATTTGACTAAAATATCCTTTACATACATTATAATTCCAAATCTACCCTTCTTAGGGTTTTCGAAATTCTCTAGCAAAAATTATTAGTAAATATTTTATTCATGAAATAAAATTTGCTTAGAGACAACTAGATCATGATCAAGATTCCATGGTCAACCATAATCAATAACATACTCAATCCTTCAATTCATCAAATCATCCAAATCTTGCACATAGGCATAGATCTAAATTTATTAAGACATGCTTTAACCTCTACTAGTATAAACATGATCATGGCTTCAAAATCTAATCATGCATACAAATCATATTCACCAATGGTGACATAATCTCTAGCATGCTTCATCACAAATACTACCTATGACATGCATCAAACCTCAACTCATCATTCAATCCACCAATATAATCCTTCCATGCATAAATCCCATCTCCTTCACAATCATCCATATACTCATGCTTCAATCTCGACAACAACACAAACACAAACCCATCGCCATTCATCTTCTCACAACATCAACCTAGAGACATGATTCTAAAGTTTAAAGAGAGGATTAAAGGTACTTACTTGGTTGATGAATGACTTGAAGGAGTTTAGAGAAGATCTCAACTCCTAGATGGCTAATCTTGTTCAAGAAAGGTGGCGAAAGCATGGTCATGGAGGAAGAGACCATTCGGCCAAGAGAGGGAATTTTGGTCCATGAGAGAGAGAGAGAGAGAGAAGAAGAAGAAGAAGTCATTAGCATGATTATTTATATAGATTCTCACTAGAGATCAAGTTTGAAGAGGATGATGTTGATAGAGTGAATTTACCTTGAAGATGCTCTTGTTCAGAAATTTCTGCTTTGATCCGAAGCAGCAAGATGTTTGGAGGAGTTTGATGTTAATAATGGTGTTAATGGATTCACAGCAATGAGTAGACTAAATCTGGAGATTTTCGTGAGGGTTTGTGGTGGTTTGGAGGGGTATTAGGTGTAGAGAAGAAGTGGGTGTTCTTGGTGTAGTGTGTGTGTGTTCTTGATGCTTGAAGAAAAATCGAGAGAGGGAGAGATGGTTTGTGCAGTTGCCGATTTTTCTGTGGGAATAGGCCTGGCCGAATTCTAGTAGGGTTTAGGGAGTTGATTCTCTGATTTGGAAAGGAAAAGGAAAGGTTAGTTGTTACAATCCTTGAAGAATATTTTTGGGAAGTGAATTTGGAAAGTAGATATCCTAAGAATATCTTGATTTGTTTGGACAGCTTGAAGTCTCCTATGGCCGACTGGATTGTGCAGCTCTTCTGGGGAATTAAAGCTGGTTAAAGGAGGCTTGTGATGGCTGAAACTAAGGTGCACAATGGTGGAGAAGATGTCTGATCAATTGAGCAAAATTTATGGAAAGTTGTTAAACAAGATGGCTGAAATTTTGGAAAGTAATCAAGCTAAATTGCAGGGATTTGGTTGAGGGATTTTCGGACAGCCATTTCTGCCTTACGTCCAGAAGCTTGAGGGAAACAATGTAGCTCTATTAATGGAGGTTTAAGGGAGGTTTTGACAGAAGTAGGTTGGGGTTTTCGGTTGGAACAAAATAGGAAACAAGCTGGACAAAAAATTTTGCACAGAAATTTCGCTGCACAGTGATTTTTCTGGCAGATTTTCGTTTGCTATTTAGAGCCATTTTGCAGCGAGTTTTGAAGGGGATTTCGGGGGTATTCAAGGCTGGTTTCCAGCCTTCTTTATGGAGGAAAACATAGCTAAGGTGCTGCACAAAACCTGGGAGAAAGCAGCTTGGTTTTGAGCTCCCAAAACTGATTTTCGTACAGGAATTTTTCCTGCTTTGCTCCAGCTTGAGCAGTCCGAAATTGGTCAAGAATTTTCAGGTTTCAAACTAATCCTAAAGACCATTTTTCTGGAAGCATTTGGAAGGGAATGTGAGCTAGAATTTTTGACCTTTTGAAGGTACAACAAACTGAAAAATTTCAACTCATTCCATAAAGATAGATGAACTAAGATAGAGGAAAATTTCAGCAAGCTTTCAAGAGGGATTTTCCTCTTGAATTTTCCCACAAATCTACCATATTTTCCAAACCAAAAGAAGTCTTTTGCCAAGACATTTTGATCCTAAAAGACCTCAGCACTCTACTGGATTTTCTGGAAAAGAAAAGGCTAGAACACCTTGATCAAACTAATGAATTGAAACTAAGGAAAACTAAAGATCAAGGGAACAAGAATTCCCTTTGGGAATTTCGAGTAGGCGAAGGAGTGGAATGAGAATACTCCTAACATGTCTCTCCTAGGACATCATCACCACATTAATCTAGGCCCTTAAGGCTGAAACCATTCCTTCCCAAGCAAAAATAAAATTTATTCAAGTTAAAGCTTCTATGATGGACTTTGAACCCAAGACCTCAAGAATTAATTCTAATGCTTTAACCACTAAACCACAACAACTCTTGTTGCTATTTCTACTAGAAAAATTATTTCCTATTCAATCCCCAAGCTATTTCCTTTTTTTCACCTTAGGTAAAAATTACCATTTTGCCCTTCCCACTCAATAATCACAATCAAGCCATCTAGACTATAAAACACAAATTCAATGCACATAAAACCATATAAAAATATATTTAAACATGAAATAAAATTTGATATGCATCCCAACCCCCGTACTCTAAAGTTGGTAGGGTTTCACATCCTGCCTTGCGGGCCGGCTCTTATCTGTGAACATAGTGGCCAGTGACTGACTAATATCATACGCAGAAGCCATGTGCTCTTTTTTTTACTGAAGCATATTAGACATGGAGGCTAACATATAGTAGCTTGCCATTTCGTCAGCCTTCTTCCATGCCTTCTCAGCCTCTCGCTCTTCGGCGATAGAACCTTCCCCGATCACAGGGCCAGTCTCGTAATGGACATACTTATACTCCTCGGCTGTGAGTATTATGTCCAGGTTCATCTTCTAGTCCATATAGTTTGGTACCATTAGCTTAATCTCCCTGAGAATAACGGCCAATGGACTAAAAGAACCTCCCACCATTTCTAAAAAATCGAAAATAAAAGAAAGAATTTAGTTTGTGTAAGCAAAATAAATTTGTGCACTATAATTAATTTGGCTTTTAGGAAAACTGACATAGCTTCTTAGAAAGATTAACAGTTTTCTAAGCTAAGTGTATTAACCACTATAAATTAATTTCCCTTCTCGGTATGATCTAGAGGATAACATCATTGAGGGGATGGACGTTTCGTTAGTGTTGTGCTCTAGAGGCAATCACTTGTAACATGTATATTGCATATTAAATTAATAAGATACATTCTTTATCTTTCAGTTTGATTGTTATATCTAAATTAATGTGTACAAACCATTAGATAAAGTCCCTAGTACAACACAGTGTTAAGGAAATCATGATAGAGATCAAGATGTGAGATTCCTACTACACTATGTAGTGTTAGTACTTAAATAATCCCCAGTCATAGTATTAATAAGATGGGACATTATTAATACGCCAAGACTAGCACATGTTATATCTCTTGATTGGATCAAGTGGTGGTTCTCATATCCGTAAGTATTGGGATACTCAGGAT
Source organism: Voacanga thouarsii (assembly GCA_026120185.1). Classification (NCBI taxonomy): domain Eukaryota; kingdom Viridiplantae; phylum Streptophyta; class Magnoliopsida; order Gentianales; family Apocynaceae; genus Voacanga; species Voacanga thouarsii. Next base: position 213,512 of record JANUWF010002174.1, read on the forward strand.
TAACGTATGGATGCTTGTTTTGGAACAAGTTCATTGGATGACCTAGCTATGAGATAATCACTTGGATAACTATTTAGTGCCAGTGATAGAATCTCATTATAGCAAGTGTGCAAGTATCCTTAGACTTGAGATCTCCAAGGTACTTTGTTTAACGAGCGTTGTACTTTGATTCTAATCTTTGGAGTCTTATCTTAGACTGCCTATGGGATGGATATTGGGTACAACGTAAAGTAAATGAAAGTAGTTGAAAAGGTCAATAAAGGATTCACCACTCATAATAGTAGGAGAGTATATCTCAAGGCCACTTGTAGAAATCATTACTCATGAAGTCCTTGGCCAAGACGACTATGTGATGGAAATGGTTCCAATTGATATGTATATTGAGTAATGGATTTCTTGAACAAGTACTAAAATAGTCGGGCCAGAATTAATAATATTCTGGAGAGAGTTGGCACTAATTCCATGCTCTAGACCGAATGAGATATTGTATGGTGAAAGGAGTTTATTGCACTGATAATTTGCTATTGAAAGGTTTATGTCAAACCACTTGACTTTCTGGACTTTTGGGTGGTCCAGAGTCATTTTTAGATGTCGCTCTTGATATGCTAAATATGGATTTATTAATCATAGAATTAATAAATCTAATCCTTTATTTTATTAAGGATTATTAATTCTAATATTGTTAGAATTAATTCATATTATGCTACCAATAAGACCAAGAAACCTAATGGGTCACACACAATAAATGTTTGAATGTTCAAATATATTATTTGATAATATTGTGGGATTAATTAAGAGAAGGGAATATATTTATAGGTGAATTATAAGTTTGTTATAATTCATGGTACCTAATTGTAATTAAGTAAACTTCAAGGACCAATTTTGTTGACAATTGGACTTGAAGGACTAAGTTGCAATTTATGTAATTATAAATCTATAAATATAAGGAAATGGTTTTCTTAGGGTTAGATATACAGACTATTCACGCAATAACAGAGAAACCGTTTCTCTGCCTCTCTCTTGATCAAACCCTAACCGTCTCTCTCTTATTAATCAAACCCTAACCGTCTCTCTCTTATTAATCAAACCCAAGCCTCCTAAATTCTACTAGCATAGAATTGTGAGATTGTGAGCATTCGACCTTGTGTGGATTATCATTAGAGGGTGTTCTTTCTTAGACTTCAGTTGAGCTGCTGTGAACCGGTTTTGTGATCTAGATCGCGCCTGCGTTCTTGGAACAAGAAAAATTTAAATTCCGGCTTCAAGAGGTAATAAGCCTGATCTTCTCTTTTTCCCATTTCTACTGCAAACCTGTGATCCATGGCTTGGATTTCTTGCTATTTTCTGCTGCGTTTAATCTAATTAATTACTTTAGAAATCCTACAGTTTCCTCTCATTTCCTATGGACATACCTCACACTTATAACCTCCAACGTGGACTGGCCGATTATAGTACGTGTCCCGGGTTATTAATTATATCCTTCCATTAGATCTAGATCGTTGTGATATCCCCATCCTATACGGGTTCATTCCCAGGGTGACGCGAGGGGACCCACGATCTCTAATGAGAATCATGATGAAAGCCATGGGACTGTTGGAACCCCTCTCCCACTTAGTCTTTTAAAATAAAGGTTTTCTGAAAAAATATCCTTTTGAAATTTCCATTATGTTTTTTCTTAACTCAAAAATAAAATATCTAAATCCATTAAAATCTCTATATCAATGTTTATTTCCTTTGAGAGATTTTTCCATGAACTAATTTTATTTAAGTTAAAACTTAATGATTTCAAAAAAATTTCAATTACAAATTTCTAGAGATTTTGGTCTCAAGTTTATTTGACAAAATAATTTTTCTTGTGCCAAAATTAAAACAAAATGGCTTTCTATTTTAACTTAAAAAATATCTAAATCCAATATATTTTCTATATCAAGGATTAAATCATTTGAGAATATATCTAAGGATTAATATTTGTTCAAGTTAAAATAACCATTTAATTTTTTAAAGAAAAATATTTTTCTTGTCAAAAATATTCCTAAAGACTTTGGTCTTTGAGAAAATATGCACATAGGTACTCAAAATAAATAACATGCTAAAAACCAGTAAACGTTTTCATGCTATTCTGTTTTTAAACCTAAGTGCCCAAATAATAGAATTAAACACATTATTAATTAAATTTTTTGTTTAATCATAAAAACTCTTACTAATATTTTTCATGCAAATATATTCCTCGAATATTAACTGTTGAAATATATTAACTTCGCTTCGTATGGGACCCAAAACCAAAAGAAAATTGCAAGAAAAATTACAAGGAAAAATTAAAAAATTTCTCTTTGGTCCACTGCAACCGCCACACTGGATCATGCACCAATCTGCATTGTGGTCCACTACACCCGCCGCACAAAACCAGGACCTACAAGAAAACTAGTGCGCGGACGACCTTCCAGACCCTAGCCGGTGCAATTCTATCACCCCAGGCCGACGCCGGTTCTGGTGTAGAGGCCAGGACTGGCCCTCTAGACCTTAGCCAGCGCCGATTCTAGCACCCCAAGCTGGTGTCAGTTCCAGTCTAGACGCCAAATCTTGTAGTTTTTTTTGTGAATTTCTTCTGCACAGCCTTCGGCACTTGCCCCTGGTTTTTCCTGCTCAGTTTTTGGCTTCAATAGCTCTCCGATTTCAAACTAAATACAATGAAATCAACCAAAACCAACAATCGCCTATTCCCTTCCAAATTGGGTTTACACGATTGTTCTATCAAAGAATGAAAATTACAAAGGGCCTATGCTTCTACTGTGAAGCTTACAAAAATACCTATCCCATACCAAAACAGCGAAGGATCACAGCATTAAGCACCAAACAATGATCTTCTCCATTTTTATTAAATAACATGCTCCCTAAGTTAATCAAAGAACATGCTCTGATACCAATTGTTGGTTTGAAAGAAAATAGAGGAGCATGCTAGCAGAAACAGAGAACACACAAAAAGCAAAGAAAAACCATGAAGAACAGCAGCATGGAAGCATTTAAAATATACCTCTGGGTGCCATAAACCTCTTAAGCTATGAAAGAAAGGATTGAACCTTAGGGATAGCCCCTTCTTGCTCGCTTGATGAAGCTTCTGATTGAAAACCTGCCAACCTCCAACTCCGCCTTGTTTGCAAGAACGAAGAATGCCAAAGCTTTCCAGTTGTCGGAATATTCCACTGCCTAATTCTTGTTGGTGAAAAAAAAAAGGGTGAAGAGGAATGATCTCAGGAGGAGGAAAATGAAAGGTCTCAACCTTCTCCTTATTTTTCTGCAAAAATGTTGAGGAGGACAAAACCTCTCAACCTTCTTGGTGAACCAAAAGGGGAGAAGCAAACTTGTTAACCTTTTGGATTCTTTGCTAATATATAAAGAACAAGAAAACCAAATATCACAAGAGAAAGACTGCTCTTTCGTTAACCAAAACAAGAAGAGAACCAAAGGGTCACACGAGAGAGAGAGAGAGAGAGAGAGAGAGAGAGAGAGAGAGAGAGAGAGAGAGAGAGAGAGCCTCAAACCACATCTGAGAACTAAACATCTGAGAATTCCAAACAATTCTCTAATTGCAATTGAACCCATTAAGTTTTTAGAATTATAAATTGGCCCATCAACTTCTTTTTCTGGCAATAAACCCCACTATATTATCAAATAACATCTTGAGTATATATCCCTCTCTAACTGAGACCAATTCCTCAACCCAAAGTTAATTAGGACTCACAGACTATTCCGAGGACCAAAAAGACACATCGCCTTGGCTACTAAATTGACCAAAATACCCTGTTACATAAATAGCTGTATTTTGTATTTTAAATATTTCTTAATATCACCATAAGGAAATATTGACCCCAAGGATAACGCTGCGTTAGCAAAGTCTCCAACCTACCGGTGAAATGACTAAAATACCCCTCTATACATCGCCGTACATTCAAAGAGGAAGAAGTGTACTAACACCTCTCTAAATGACATCTACCATTCTTAGGCCTCTAGTCCAATAATCCGCGACTTTTTGGATAGTTTCCACTTTCCACCCTAAAGCAAACATCCAAGTTATGTTTCCCAGGGCCCTGGGTATTTAAATCATTCAGATAACCACAAGGGGCGATATAGTATAGAAACTATTTTGTACAAGTCTGTTTTAACTAACTAGTCACACATACCCAACATGCAAGTATATTGGCCCAACAATAGAACCTCAACTATAACATATCAAGGTATATGCTTCCAGCTTCGTCAGACCACCAACTCGTACTCAAGTCGTAGAGTACTAGTCCACGGTATAGCTGTAGTAGTTTAAGTTTCTGCCATACAGTACTTTTAGGAAACCACTATTATAGGTCTTGTTCTATGTATTCGAAATACGCTTATGTCATGAAGTGAATGGACTACTCACTGGCTAAAGGTAAGCCATTCCCCATTTAGAATTCACAACATAATAACCTAAATATGATGAGATTCCCATTCTCATCAATCAGTTAAATACGAATGTTTATGTGTTAAGTAACCCGTGATCCATACCTTACTGTGAAAGACCTCCATTCACATGGACCAATTACTTAAACACAATGGGTCCTTTCCAAACGAAATTGTGCACAATTCACAAATGATTTTTGAAAATAAATTTTTTTATTAAAATATTCAATTTTCACATCAGAAACATAGTCTAAGATGGCATACTTCCTAACAAAGGCATCTTGTGCCCCTTTGTCTTTGTAGAGTGGTTTCATGTGACCTTTAGTTCTCATGTTTAGTTTTTTGTGTGACCCTTGAAGTCACTCGAAAATCTCAACATAAAACCTTATATGAGAATTCTAAACAATTAGAATTCTCTAATTTTTAATTGGAACCTCTCAAGTTCACAGAATTATAAATTGGCCCATATATTATAACTAATTACAATTTGACCACAACAACATCTCTTTCTCGCAATAAACCCCACTGTATTATCAAATAATATCTTGAGTATAGAATCCTCCACTATGTGTGACTGATTAGGTTTCCCGATCAATTGATAGCGAATATGAATTAATCTAAATGTCTTTGAGATTAATAATCCTTAATTAATTAGAATTCATGCGAAACCCCAGCTAAAACTAACCAAAGAGTAAAGGGGTTGGGATGCATTTCATATTTTCTTGCATGCAAAATATATTTTTGTGTGATTTTATGTGCTTTACAGTCTAAAGGGCTTAATTGTGTTTATTGAGTAAAAAGGGCAAAATGGTAACTTTGATTGAGGTGGAAATAGGGAGATAGCTAGGGGATTAAATAGGAAAAATATTTGGGACAGAAAATAAGAACAAGAGTTGTTGTGGTGTAGTGGTTAGAGCTTTGAAATTAATTCTTGAGGTCCTGAGTTCAAATTCCATCAATTGATTTTTAGCATGATTAAATTTTATTTTTTGTTTAGGAAGGTTATATTTCGGCCCTTGCATGCTTTATGGAAGAGTAGGAGTGTTGTCCTAGGGGAGACATGATAAGAATGTCCTAACTCAACTCTTGTGCCCTACAAAAATTTCTAAGGGATTCATACCCTTCTTGATCTCTAGCTTTCCTTAATTCTTAATCAATTAGGTTGTTTGATTTATCCAAGTCAATCTTATTCCAAAAAAATTCCAGCAAAGTTCTGTGATATCGAGGTTTCGAAAATGTCCATGTGAGGTATCTTGTTGACCCAAATGGGGAAGAGATATGGAAGGTTCCCAAGAGAATGAATCTCCATGGTTGAACCTTCAAAACTCCAACCTATTTGTGTTCATCTTCTTCATATAGTAAACTGGAATTCTTCCAGCTTCTTGATCAGTCCAATTGTCGAAATTTTCAGCCACCTCTCCCTCTCAAATGCTGCCAGAAAAATGACCATTTCACTTAGCTTGAGGACTGAACATTCCAGCCAAAACCGAGCTGCCAGGAAAATTTTCTGGGCAGTTTCGCAACTTGAAGAGCCAAAAACCAAGCTGCTTCTTCCAGCTTTTCAACCAGCAATGAAGCCTTGTTTTTCCTCCATAAAGAAGGCTAGAAACCAGCCTTGAAGGACCCTCCAAAACCCCTTCAAACCTTCTGTAAGTTAGATGAATCATGGCAAAAAATTCTGCCCAAGAATTTCCAGCAAACTTGCGAAAGAAACTGATCAGATTTCCAGCTTTGTTCCTTCTTCACCCTTGTCCGAAACTTCCTCCATTTTTCTGTACCAACTCTCTTTGAAAAACCATGAACTGAGCTTCATCATCTTCTCCACTATTCTTCTCGAAAAAGAACTCCATGGCTGCTCATAAAATCTCTCCATCAATCACTCCAATCAAGCCATTAATTGAAGACCAAAATTCTAGCAAAATAATTCAGCAAACTACCATAGATTACACCTCAAACAATAGAAAATTCGTTCACCATTGCACACCATATTTTAGCAATCCTTAAGCTCTTTCAAACACCTTTCATCCCAGCAAAAAACCCCAATCAATCGGCCGGCCATTGAAGCTTTCAAAAGCTCTCCATCAACCAAGATCTTCATACCATATTTGTTTCCAAAATTGATTCCCTAAAATATTCCTTTTGAATTTAAAAAAATCAGCTTTCCTTTTCCTCTCAAATCTAAAAATGTAATTACCAAAACCCTCCCAAACCAATCGACCACCCTTTCCCCACAGAATTTCGGCCAGCTCTCTCTCTATTCTCTTCATTCTCTCCAAACCTCCAAGAACACCTAGTGCCATTCTCACGCCTAAGGCCATTCTAAACCACTTCAATCTTCTCCAAAAACTCCAGATTATACCTACTCATTCTCATAAATCCATTCCTGCAATTTTTAACAGCAAACATTGAAATCAAAGTCTCACTTTTGGATAAAAAACCAGAATTTTCTTGAAGGCTCAAGAACATCTTCAAGGTAGGCATGAACAATCATCTTCCTTTTCTTCCATCTTCAACCTTGATGAGTTTATACTAATGAACTCTCTTTTCCTCTTTCTCTTTCTCTCTCTCTTTCTCTCTCTCTCTCTCTCTCGGTCGAATGGTTACTTCAACCATGGCCATATTTTCTTCCTCTCCTTGGGCGGATCAAGCTTTCCTAGTGAGAGGATTCTCTTGGATCGACTTCAAGGTCTTCATCATTCAAGTAAGCTTCTTCAACCTTCTCTTTAAATCCTATATTCATGTCTCTAGGATGTAGTTGGATGAAGAAGGAATATATTTGGAGATTGATTATGTGTTTTGTGATGGAGTTGGGATTGAAGTATGAGAATGAATGTGTTTGTGTAATGGTGATGGGATTGATGCATGAGGTGACTTGTCTTGGTTGAATGTATGGCGTTTTTAGGGTTTGTTGCATGCTTTCATGTCGTGAGTAGTATGAATGATCAAGTATGTTAGAGATTGTGTCACCTTTGGTGAATATGGTTTTATGATTGTGTATTCTTATTAAAGCCTTGAATATGATTATGTTGATGGAGTTTGACTCATGTGTTGGTAGATTTGGATTTATGCTTTTATTCATGATTTGGATATTTTGTTGATTGGTGTAGAGTATATGTTCGTGATTACGGTTAGCAATAGGGAATTTGAGCATGACCTTGTTGTCCCTAAGTTAATTATATTTCATCAATAAAATGATTAATACTGTAATTCCTTCTAGTGATTTCGAAACCCTAGGAAAAATGTGGATTTGAACTCTTATATAAAATAATGATATTTTAGTCAAATAAATGATAGCTTTTATTAAAGAAACAAAATATATAGATATTATATAAAGTAATAATATCAAATAAATATTTTTATATAAATAATCATAATATGTAAAATATTAACCTTATAAATTATATATTCATAAATACCATTAAATTTTATTTATTATTTTTTTAGCAAAATATATTAAATTTTTCTTATTATTAATTTTATTAATCCAATTATTTTCTAACCATTAAGTATTATTATCTCAAATAATATCATCTTGGTCCTAGGACTCTTTATCAAATAAACCCTAATTTATTTATTATAGCAAGATTTAAACCTTCAACTTATTAGTACCTTTTTCCCAAACTCTAGATATTTTAATATCAAGCTAGATTTATTTTATAAACCCTTTTATTTATTGTCTAGCCTTAAAGCTTGGGACATTAGGGTCATGATTGTAGTAAGTTGAGCTAGGATTAATTGCGAAAGTAAATTTTGGCTTGAGTTTAATTATTGCTTATGTTTACCCCAGGCGGGGTTAGGTCAGCTTTTGGAGATCTTTATTTTATCTCAAGCAAAGGATCGGGTAAGCTCTTGCATAAAACTTGTTTGATGCAAAATCGTTAGCATGGCAAGCCAAATGTGGAGTATGTGGACACTCGTTTCTGTAAAGGCAATTGAGGATTGTCTCCTTTCTCATTTCAGACAAACAAATTATTTGAAAATCAATGGGCAGTTTTATTCAAACCCTAAAACCCTTTCTAAAACCAGCTTTGTCCCAAACTTTGGAAATCCTTAATTGCCATATTCAAGTGGAGCTTTGTTTTATTCAATTGTCTCCCAAGTGGGATAAATTACGTTGAGTACTCAATAAGGGTGGACCGTTAGGACTAGTCTTTGAAGGGTTAGGGTAAGTCTCTCTATAGGTGGCCACCTCTGAGGGGTAAGTCTATCCCGGATAAAATGTCAGTTCAATAGGTTGCGTCGGTTCGAGTTAGCAAGTTTCAGTCAGGTGGACCGTGTGTTGCCAGAATACACAACTGGTTTTGTTTGGGTGTAGAGAATGAGGAGTATCTTACCCGGTAGGCCGATCACCTACTTTATGCCAGTCTGGACACAGTATGGCATTCTGACCGTTGTATGGTTATATGGCCCAACGTGTGGTAACCCATGACCTTCCTTTTGAGTGGTTGATTTATTTGTGCTTGTATGGTTGGAAAAGCCAAAACGACACCCTTGATTTTGACTATTGTTTATTGCTTGCCATTATTTCTTTTATGAAGTTCTTACACTTTGCATTCACGAACTGTTTTCACTGAACACTCAAAGCACATACCGACTTATTAAGATTTTTATCTCATCACCCTTTTTACCTTGATTTCAGGTCGATCCTACTGTGAGGATGAGTAACTAGTTGTTGCCTGCCTTGGAAGATAATCTGATATTTATTTTCTGTAATGCTTTGGGAATTGAGAGTGAACAATTTTTATTTCAGAACTATTCATGAATTTTGGGTTGTAATAAGTTTCAAATTTTAATGTATTGTTTTATCTTTGTTGTATGTCCTAGTTATAAAAACCTCTTATCCTTTCGACGGGGCGACATCCCCGGCCCTGTTAAGCCTAGGTAGTGGGGTATTACAAGTGGTATCAGAGCTTAAGTTTATGCAAATATTGATAGTATATGTTCTATTTATTTAAGTTCAAATCTTCTTTATCTAACCTATCTTGTTTATGCTGTAGGATGGTTAGAATGTTAGAATTGCAAGGAAAGGGCAGTAATGGCATCCTCCTATCCCTATCTACCCAGAAGACCTTCCAGTAACTCAGCCTGCTCCTCAGCCAGTTATTTCGTTAGAAGATAGCAGTGATGATGAGGTCCCGATCCATGAGCCATCCCTAATCCCAGTGATAGAAATAAGCTCTGATAGTGAAGATAAGGTGGTAGTCAGTTATTCCGTTGGAAGATAGTAGTGATGATGAGGTCCCGATCCATGAGCCACCTCCAATCCCAATAATACAAATTAGTTCTGACATTGAAGATGAGGTGATAGCCATGGAGCATGTTCCCCACCCTCCTAGTCCTGTAGTGGATTTATCAACAGATAGTGATGATCCGGGGGAGATAGATTATGAATCTCCACCTAGGCCTTCTTTCATTCCTCCTCCCAACCGAGTTGAGCCCGGGGAGAGTTCTAGGCGACCTGGGAAGGAGCTAATAGATGGGTTTGCAAATGGGGCTGGGATAGACTTTCGTAGGAATTCTGGGGGATGGTTATATGAGGCCGACTTTGAAGATTCTGATGGGGACTAGAAGGGCTAAGAGCTGTTAGGATTAGGATGTTTATTTACTGCTTTCCGTAAACTTCTATGAGTCTTATTTCTGTTTACTGTTTTAGTTTCAAATTTATGCAAATAAGAGTACTTAGAGTACTCTAAGGTTTGAAAAAATTTTATGCAATTCTTTATACAAAAACTTGCATATGATTTTCTTCTACTTGAACCTGAATGTGAATGCATGCTTAAATAAAATGTTTTAAACTTGAATGCATAAACTCATTATCTGGGCATAGTTTAGAATGGCACCCAAGTGCCGTGTAGCCACATCAAGCAGAAGAGTTCCAAAAGCAGAACCTGTAACACCGGAGTTGGAGACCACTCAAATGCGAGGGGAATGAAAGCAAGCCAGATTTGGAAATGGGGTCAGAAGAACCTGTTGAAGTGATAATGGGGCAAGCATTCAGCAAGATCACTGAAATTCGAAGCTTCTTAGGACTGGCTAGTTACTATAGGAGGTTCATCAAAGGATTCTCGACGCTCGCATCGCCTATGACTCGACTACTGAGGAAAGATGTTCCATTTGTTTGGAGCGAAAAGTGTGAGAAGAGTTTCCAAGAGTTGAAGCGAAGGCTGATGACAGCACCTGTGTTGAGTCTTCCAGAGGAAGACAAGCCTTACGTGCTATATACCGATGCCTCGAAAGAAGGATTGGGAGTAGTATTGATGCAAGACCAGAAAGTGATCGCTTATGCTTCTCAGAAGTTGAGACCTCATGAAGTCAACTACCCTACGCATGATCTAGAGCTGGCAGCCATTGTGTTCGCTCTAAAAAAATGGCGACACTACCTGTACGGAGCTGAATATGAAGTGTTCACCGACCACAAGAGTCTGAAGTACATCTTCACTCAGAAGGATCTGAATTTGAGGCAACGAAGATGGATGGAATTTTTGGAGGAGTACCGTTGTCCGATCAATTACCATCCCGGGAAGGCCAACGTTGTAGCTGATGCCCTAAGCAGGAAAGTTGGTATGGCCAGACTAAGAGTGCAGGAGATTTAAGTGGTTCAGGAAGTGTTGGACAAAAGGGTGGAAATGCAAGAAAAGAGAATTGTTGTTAGCAAGCTAAAACTAGTACCGGATCTAAGATGGGAAATCATGGAAGCTCAAGAAAGCAACATAGAGTTTCAGCTTTTCAAGGACAATGAGCTTAAATGACCAAGCAGTGAATTTCGATAAGACGATGTGGGAGTTTTGCATTTCAGGGATCGGTTATGTGTACCCGGAGAGTGTCAGTCAAAGGATAAAATTTTGGAAGAGGCGCACAAAAGTAAGTACGCCATTCATCTAGGGGAAGTCAAGATGTACCAAGATTTGAAAAGGGCCTATTGGTGGCCTGGACTAAAGCGGGATGTGGTCAACTATGTTTTGACCTATCTCACCTGTCAGAAAGTTAAAGTAAAACACAAGAGATCAATGGGACTATTACAGCTATTGCCAGTACCTGAATGGAAGTGGGAAGAGGTGACCATGGATTTTGTCACTGGACTCCCTATGTCAAGGACCCAAAAGGATGCCATATGGGTAGTGGTGGATCGACTGACCAAATCGGCTCATTTCATACCGGAGAATATAAGAGACTTTATGGAGAAGCTGGCTCAAACCTATGTGCGCGAAATAGTCCATCTTCATGGAGTGCCTTCAAGTATCGTGTCTGACCGAGACCCGAGGTTTACGTCTCGCTTTTGGGGCAAGCTTCAAGAATCAATGGGGTCGAGTCTGAAGTTCAGTATGACGGCGCATTCGCAGACCGATGGGCAGTCAGAAAGGGTTATACAAATATTAGAGGATATGCTGAGGGCCTGTGTTCTGGATTTCGGGGATAAGTGGATCGAGTGTGTGCCATATGCAGAGCTATTATATAATAATAGCTATCAAGCTTCAATTGGGATGGCACCGTATGAGGCTTTATATGGACGCAAGTGTCAGGTACCGCTACACTAGAGTTGGTCGGAAGATGGTCACGTAAGCAAAATCGGAGAAGTCTGTGTTCAGAAAATGTTAGACAAAGTTAAGTTAATCAGGGAAAGGTTAAAGGCAGCTCAAAGCAGACAAAAGAGCTATGCAGATAATAGGCAGAGAGAATTGGAGTTTCAAGTAGGAGATAGTGTATTTCTGAGACTAATGCCGAATAGGGGAATCGTGAAGCATCCAAAGGGTGGAAAGCTGAATCCGAGGTATTTGGGACCGTTCTCGATAAATGAAAGGATTAGACTGGTAGCATACCGATTGGACTTGCCAGATGGGTTGACGGGAATTCATGACGTGTTTAATGTGTCACAGCTGAAGAAGTAAAATGCCGATCCCGGCCATGTTCTGAATAACGAGCCGTTGGTGTTGCAACCCGATCTGAGCTATGTGGAGAAGCCAGTGCGAATATTGGACAGCAGTATCAAGAATCTCCGGAACAAGCATATTAGAATGTTAAAAGTTTAGTGGGAGCATCATGGCATGCGAGATGCCACTGCGAATCCGAAGAGTGGGTTAAGCGGAAGTATCCCGATCTAAAATAGAGGTATGTCTGAATTTTGGGAGGAAATTCTTCTAAAGAGGGGAGGATGTGAAACCCCAACTAAAACCAACCTTAGAGTAGGGGGTCGGGATGCATATCATATTTTTTTGCACGCATAAATATATTTTTGCACGATTTTATGTGCTTTAGATATGTAATTTATAATCTAGAAGGCTTAATTGTGTTTATTGAGTAAAAAGGGCAAAATGGTAATTTTGCTTGAGGTGGAAATTGAGAGATAGCTAGAGGATTAAGTAGGAAAAATATTTGGGAGAGAAAATAAGAACAAGAGTTGTTGTGGTGTAGTGGTTAGAGCTTTGAAATTAATTCTTGAGGTCTTAAGTTCAAATTCCATCAATTGAGTTTTAATATGATTAAATTTTATTTTTGTTTAGGAAGGTTATATTTTGGCCCTTGCATGCTTTAGGGAAGAGTAGGAGTGTTGTCCTAGGGGAGATATGATAGGAATGTCCTAACCCTACTCTTGTGCCCTGCAAAAATTTCTAAGGGATTCATACCCTTCTTGATCTCTAGCTTTCCTTAATTCTTAATCAATTAGGTTGTTTAATTTATCCAAGTCAATCTTATTCCAAAAAAATTGCAGCAAAGTTCTGTGATATGGAGGTTTCGAAAATGTCCATTTGAGGTATCTTATTGACCCAAATGGGGAAGAGATATGGAAGGTTCCCAAGAGAATGAATCTCCATGCTTGAACCTTCAAAACTCCAACCTAGTTGTGCTCACCTTCTTCATGTAGTAAACTGGAATTCTTCAGTCTTCTTGATCAGTCCAATTTTGGAAATTTTCAGCCATCTCTCCCTCTCAAATGCTTGCATAAAAATGACCATTTCACTTAGCTTGAGGACTGAACAATCCAGCCAAAACCAAGCTGCACAAAAATTGTGCAAACTAGGAAAATTTCCTAGGCAGTTTCGCAGTTTGGAGAGCCAAAAACCAAGCTGTTTCTTCCAACTTTTCAACCAGCAATGCAGCCTTGTTTTTCCTCCATAAAGAAGGCTAGAAACTAGCCTTGAAGGACCCTCCAATATGCCTTCAAACCTTCTGCAAGTTAGATGAATCATGGAAGAAAATTCTGCCCATGAATTTCCAGCAAACTTGCGAAAGAAACTGATCAGATTTCCAGTTTTGTTCCTTCTTCACCCTTGTCCGAAACTTCCTCCATTTTTCGGTACAAACTCTCCTTGAACAACTATGAACTGAGCTTCATCATCTTCTCCACTATTCTGCTCAAAAAAGAACTCCATGGTTGCTCCTAAAATCTCTCCACCAATCACTCCAATCAAGCCATTAATTGAAGACCAAAATTCCAGCAAAATAATTCAGCAAACTACCATAGATTACCCCTTAAAGAACCAGAAAATTCCTTCACCAATGCACACCATATTTCGGCCATCCTTAAGCTCTTTCGAACACCTTTCATCCCAGCAAAAAACCCCAATCAATCAGCCAGCCATTGAAACTTTCAAAAGCTCTCCATCAACCAAGATCTTCTTACCATATTTGTTTCCAAAATTGATTCCCTAAAATATTCCTTTTGAATTTCAAACAACTAGCTTTCCTTTTCTCTCAAATTTGAAAATCCCATTACCAAAACCCTCCCAAACCAGTCGACCACCCTTTCCCCACAGAATTTCGGCCAGCTCTCCCTCTATTCTCTTCATTCTCTCCAAACCTCCAAGAACGCCAAGAACACCTACTACCATTCTCACATCTAAGGCCATTCAAAGCCACTTCAATCTTCTCCAAAAACTACAGATTATACCTACTCATTCTTGTGAATCCATTCCTGCAATTTTTAACATCAAACATTGAAATCAAAGTCTCACTTTTCGATCAAAAACCAGAATTTTCTTGAAGGCTCAAGAACATCTTCAAGGTAAGCATGAACAATCATCTTCCTCTTTTTCCATCTTCGACCTTGATGAGTATATACTAATGAACTCTCTTTTCCTCTCTCTCTCTCTCTCTCTCTTTCTCGACCTAATGGTTACTTCAACTATGGCCATATTTTCTTCCTCTCCTTGGACGAATCAAGCTTTCCTAGCAAGAGGATTCTCTTGGATCTACTTCAAGGTAGTCATCATTCAAGTAAGCTTTTTCAACCTTCTCTATAAATCTTAGATTGATGTCTCTAGGATGTAGTTCAATGAGGATGGAATATATTTAGATCTCGATTATGTGTTTTGTGATGGAGTTGGGATTGAAGTATATGAATGAATGTGTTTGTGTGATGGTGATGGGATTGATGCATGAGGTGACTTGTCTTGGTTGAATGTAAGGCGTTTTTAGGGTTTGTTGCATGCATTCATATCGTGAGTAGTATAAATGATTAAGTATGTTAGAGATTATGTCACCTTTGGTGAATATGGTTTTATGATTGTGTATTCTTGTTAAAGCCATGAATATGATTATGTTGGTGGAGTTTGAATCATGCGTTGGTAGATTTGGATTTATGCTTTTATTCATGATTTCGATGTTTTGTTGATCGGTGTAGAGTATATATTCATGATTGTGGTTAGCAATAGGGAATTTTAGCATGACCTCGTTGTCCCTAAGCTAATTATATTTCATCAATAAAATGATTATTACTATAATTCCTTCTAGTGATTTCGAAAACCCTAGGAAAAATGTGTATTTGGACTCTTAGATAAAATAATGATATTTTAGTCAAATAAATTATAGCTTTTATTAAAGAAATAAAATATATAGCTATTATATAAAGCAATAATATCAAATAAAGCTTTTTATATAAATAATAATAATAGGTAAAATATTAACAACAACAACAACAAACTAAGCCTTAATCCCAAGTGACTTGGGGTCGGCTACATGAACCAACGTCAGGTAACGTGTGGTCATCCACATGAATCCTTTCTCGCCATTTTCTTCTATCGAACGCTATACTTTCATCCAAATCTAACAAAGACATATCTCTCTTAATTACCTCTATCATTGTCGTTTTAGGCCTACCTCTACCTTTCCCTCTGTCTAACCTATCCTACCTCACTCTCTCCATCGCCCTAACAGGAGCATCCCTTAGTCTTCTTTGAACGTGTCCAAACCAACGCAGGCGACTTTCTCTCATCTTTTCCTCAATAGATGCCACACCCACATTTTCCCTAATGATCTCATTTCTAACTCTATCCTTCCTAGTATATCCACATATCCACCGTAACATACGCATCTCAGCTACTTTTATTTTTTTAATATGACACCTTTTAGCTGCCCAACATTCCGTACCATATAACAAAGCAAGTCATACGACTGCCTTGTAAAACTTTCCCTTTAAATTCAATGGTGCATTACGATCACAAAGAATACCAGTTGCACTCCTCCATTTCAACCAACCCGCCTTAACTCGATGTGCAACGTCGCTATCGAGCTCTCCGCCTTTCTGAATAATAGATCCTAGATAGCAAAAATAATCAGCTAACGGTATATCTCTACCTTCCAAAGTTACACTCTGGGCTATGTTTCTGCTACCACTAAACTTGCATCTCATATACTCTATTTTACTCCGACTAATTCTGAAACCCTTGGATTCCAATGTCTGCCGCTATAACTCAAATTTAGCATTTACACCGACTCTAGTCTCATCAATTAATACAATATCATCCGCAAACAACATACACCATGGCACAGCCTCCTGTATAGTGCAGGTCAACTCATCCATAACGGCTGCAAAGAGGAAAGGGCTAAGCGCTGATCCTTGATGCACCCCGATATTAATAGGGAATTCTGCAGTCATTCCGGCGCCAGTCCTTACACTTGTACATGCTCCCTCATACATATCTTCAATGAGAGTAATATACTTTATTGATACACCTTTCTTGGCCAGCACCCACCAAACTACTTCTCTAGGAACCCTGTCATAAGCTTTTTCCAGGTCAATAAATACCATATGTAAATCTTTCTTTCTTTCCCTATGATATTCAATCATCTGCCGTAATAAATGAATTGCCTTCGTAGTGGAACGCCCAGGCATAAAACCAAACTGATTATCTGAAATTTGTATAATGCCCCGTAACCTCTGTTCAATCACTCTCTCCCAAAGCTTCATAGTATGACTCATGAGTTTAATCCCACGGTAATTGGCACAATCCTGGACATCTCCTTTATTTTGGTACAGAAGAATCAGAGTACTCTTCCTCCACTCTGTAGGCATCCTATTAACTTTATATATCTCGTTGAACAGACTTGTCAGCCACGTAATACCTATATCTCCTAAACACTTCCAAACCTCAATCGGTATACCATCCGATCCTACAGCTTTTTTTGGACTCATACTCTTAAGGGCATCACGGACTTCATGCTTCTGAATACGACGAATCCATGCACGGTTAACCTCTTCGTTCGAAAGCGCCAGGCTACCTATACTCGGAACTTGGACTTGACTCCCGTTGAATAACTTATCAAAATATGATCTCCATCTCTCCTTTATTTCTTCATCCTTAACTAAAACATTGTGGTTTTCGTCCTTTACACATTTCACTACACCTATATCCCTCGTCTTCTTCTCCTTGTAACGCGCTAGTCTATATATATTCTTCTCTCCGTCTTTGGTATCTAACTTTTCATATAAATCCTTGTAAACTATGGCTCTTGCGTTTCTGACAGCTTCTTTAGCTTTTCTTCTCACAACCTTGTATTTCTCAAAATTTTCATCACTCATATACCTTCCTAAGTTTCTATAGCACTCTCTTTTACTCCTTACGGCTTCTTTCACTTCGTTGTTCCACCACGACACATCCTTGTTAAGAGGTATTTTTCCTTTAGATTCCCCAAGCACTTCCTTAGCTACTGTCCTAATACATTGAGACATCTTTCTCCATATAGTATCTGGATCCGAATCCATATCAGAAGACCAATTATCCGCCTCAACTACCTTATTGACAAAGGCTATTCTTTCATCCCCCTGAAGCCTCCACCACCTAATCCTAGGGTCAACTCGAAAATTCTGATGCTTACTCTTTTTCCTAAAATTAAAATCGAGGACCAATAGCCTGTGTTGCGTAACTACACTCTTACCTGGAATAACTTTACAATCCATACACCCACTACGAAACCTACGCCTCATAATAAAGAAGTCTATCTGACTGGCATTTAACCCGCTTCTAAAGGTCACTAAGTGAGAATCTCTCTTCTTAAACCAAGTATTTGCTATGGTCAAATCATAGGCCAAGGAAAAATCAAGAATAGTAGTTCCTATTTCGTTTTTAGCTCCGAAACCCTTACCTCCATGAACACTCTCAAACCCGCTTTTATCAGTACCTACATGTCCGTTTAGATCACCACCAATGAAAAGCTTTTCTACACACGATACACTCTGGACAATCTCATCTAAATCATCCTAGAACTGTTGCCTAACCGAATCATCAAGTCCTACTTGCGGCGCATACGCACTAATAACAGTGGCAATCTCGCCGCCAATCATGATCTTGATGCTCAAAATCCTATCACTCTTCCTCTGTACTTCAACCACATCATCAATAAATTTACGATCAATAATAATCCCGACTCCATTTCTATTTCTAACTCTACATGAATACCAAAGCTTACAACCCCATGGAGCGACTACTCTCGCCTTCTCACCTACCCACTTGGTTTCCTGAAGACACAAAATGCTAATCTTTCTCCTCCACATTACCTCAACTAGCCCTGTCAATCTACCGGTTAAAGATCCTATATTCCATGTAGCTAGACGAATCCTATCCCTGTAGACTGTCTTTTTAACCCTACACCCATGCATATTTGACACCGCATCCGGGGACCGACACGGCGCGTTGCTTACGGGCAACGACCTAGCAACCCTCGCATATTTATCAAATAATATCATCTTGGTTCTAGGACCCTTTATCTAATAAACCCTAATTTATTTATTTATTGCACGATTTAAACCTTCAACTTATTAGTACCTTTTTCCCAAACTCCAAATATTTTAATATCAAGCTAGATTTATTTTATAAACCTCTTTATTTATTGTCTAGCCTTAGAGCTTGGGACACTAAGGTCATGATTGTAGTAAGTTGAGTTAGGATTAATTGTGAAAGTAAATTTTGGCTTGAGTTTAATTATGGCTTATGTTTACCCCAGGTGGAGTTAGGTCAGATTTTGGAGATCTTTATTTTATCTCGAGCAAATGATCAGGTAAGCTCCTACATAAAACTTGTTTGATGCAAAATGGTTAGTATGGCAAGCTAAATGTGGAGTGCGTGGACACACACTTCTGTAAAGACAATTGAGGATTGTCTCCTTTCTTATTTTAGACAAATAAATTATTTGAAAATCAATAGGCAGTTTACTCAAACCCTAAAACTCTTTTTGAAACCAACTCTGTCCCAAACTTTGGAAATCCCTAATTGCCATATTCAAGTGGGGCTTTGTTTTATTCAATTTTCTCCCAATTGAGATAAATTATGTTGAGTACTCAATAAGGGTGGACTGCTAGGACTAGTCTTTGAGGGGTTTGGGTAAGTCTCTCAGTAGGTGGCCGCCTCTGAGGGGTAAGTCCTTCCCAGATAAGATGTCAGTTCAGTGGGTCGTGCCAATCCGAGCTAGTAAGTTTCAGTTAGGTGGACTATGTGTTGCCGGAATGGACAACCGGTTTTTTTTGTGTAGAGAAAGAGGAGTATCTTACCCGGTAGGCTGATCACCTACTTTTTGTTAGTTTGCACAAAGTGTGGCATTCTAACCGTTGTATGGTTATGGGGCCCAACGTATGGTACCATGACCACCCTTTTGAGTGGTCGATTTATTTGTACGTATATGGTTGGAAAAGCTAAAATGCCACTCTTGTTTTTTACTATTATTTATTGCTTGCCATTATTTCTTTTAAGAAGTTCTTACACTTTGCATTCACGAACTGTTTTTACTGAACACTCAAAGCACACACGGACTTACTAAGATTTTTATCTTATCACCCTTTTTACATTGATTTCAGGTCGATTTTGCTGTGGGGATGAGTAGCTAGTTGTTGCCTGCCTTGGAAGATAATCTGATATTTATTTTGTATAATGCTTTGGGAGTTGAGAGTGAACAATTTTTATTTCGAAATTATTCATGAATTTTGGATTGTAATAAGTTTCAAATTTTAATGTATTGTTTTATCTTTGTTGTGTGTCCTAGTTTTAAAGACCCCTTGTCCTTTAGACGGGGCGACATCCCCGGCCTTGTTGAGCCTGGGTAGTGGGGTGTTACAATTCATCATATTAATTCTAATCAGGATTGGTTTATCAATTCGTCAATTAATAAACCTATATCTCTAGATCATGAGTGATATCTAACAACACATCATGACCATCCAAGAGTCCAGGAAGTTAAGTGGGTTGACAAAAACCCTTCAATAACAAACTACATTGCAATTAACTCCTTTCACCATACAATATCCCATTCGGTGTGGAGTACAGAATTAGTGCCAACTCCCTCCGGAATATATATTAATTCTGGCTCAAATATAATTATACTTGTACCACGAACCTACTACTCTAGATGTGTATCAATTAGAATTATTTCCAATACATACGCCTTGGCCAAGGACTTCTCGAGTAGTAATTCCTACAAGTGGCTGTGAGATATTCGCCCCTACTATGAGGAGTGGTGAATCCTTTATTGACCCTCTCAACTACTTTCCTTTACCTCACAATGTACATAATATCCATTGCATAGGTGGCCCTTGATCGAGCTCCAGAGATTAGAATCAAAGCATAAGGTTCAGTAAATAAAGTACCTTGGAGATCTCAAGTCTTAGGATACTTGCACGTTTGCTATATTGAGATTATATCACTGGCACTAAATAGTTATCCATGTGATTTTCTCATAGCTAGGTCATCTAATGAACTTGTTCCATTAATAAGTATCCATGTGTTAACTTTCAGTATCTCAATACTTACGGATATAAGAACCTCCGCCTAATCAAATCAGGAAGTCTAACACATGCTAGTCTTAATGCATTAATGATGTCCTGTCTTATTAATACTATGACTAGGGACTATTTAAGTACTAACACTATACAGTGTAATAGAAATCTCATATCATGATCTCTATCATGATTTTCTTAACACACTTGATGTGTCCGGACCTGGGTGTAAAAATCATACAAAAACTAAGCTCATTCCCAATCAAGTTTAAATTAAAACGTTCAACCCAAATCACACATACGAGGATGTGTACTCATCATTAACAGAGGATAGGGTCCAAACGAGTGTCGATCCTCAAGGAACAAGTAGACATTAATTACCTTTCTTTCATTGTTTAACCAACTCGATAAAGTGAAAAATAGATAAAAAGGAAAATAAAGTAAAATAAAATAAAAATATACATGTCAAGGATGGAGAAGTATGTAACTCAACCATTGTTTAAACAAACATGATCCTAAAGTACCTAATTGTTATCCTAGCTAATCATTCTTTTGGCACCATGAAGGATTAAAGTAGACTCACTTCTTTCCCAATCCATAAATCCCTATCTTCTAGGTAACTTAGCATCACATGCTCTGTCTCAACCAGTCTTACTCAAAAGATGCATTAAACAAAATCCTTTGATTAAATTTTCATACTTTGGCAAACTTAAAACATAAAATTAACTAATGAATCCACGCTCTGACAAACATCAATTAACCTTTAATTACTTTGTTCTTAGCAATTAACCCCTTTCCCAAGCAAGTTAAAGACAAAAGATATGAAATCAATGCATTGAATCCACCATCAACCCCTTTCCCAAGCAAGTCAATGGAAAGAAACAACCAATCAATCTCATCATTAGTCCAAGTAATTAAATACAAAAAATAATGATCAATTAATCAAAAGAACAAATAACTCCAAAAACCATGAATATCTACACAATGTCAAATTACAATAAAACAATTAACATATCATTGTCAAGAAAAGAAAAAGAAAGTAAAAAGAAAGCACTCATAGACAAGCCTCCCTCTTCTTCCTTTAAAGACCTTCTTGTACAATCCTCCTTGAATTGAAGAATTCCTCCTTTGATTGAGTGATTTTCTATGTTGATCAATGAATTCTCCCCTTTTCCCTTGTGTTTTTAATCTATTTATAGGCTTAGGAAGTGCTTAAACTCGTAGGTACCCTGTTCTTGGCCGAGTATAAGTTGGAAGATACTAAAACTCCTCAAATTACCAAAAACCGCATAGAAAAATCACAGCATCGCTTGAACTCCAAGGCCCAGCCGGTGCTGCTTCGGCTCTCGAAGCCGTCGCCGGTTGTGTTCTGCTTCTCCACTTGTTCACCGATTTTTCTCCAAATTTTGCACAAGGTATTCCAAAATGCAGCCGGTCGCCGATTCCAACTTCACAGCCGGCGCTGCCTTGGTTCTATTCTGCTCTGTTTCAACAATTTTTCCATCACTTCGAAGTCCGTTTCAACCGTGCACAGCCGGCGCTGGTTCTAGGGCCCTAGCTGGTGCCGCCTCGCCTCTGTTTTGCAACGTTTTTGCTCGTTTTACCCCAAAAACCTAAAATAAAGAACAAAATACCTTTCCAAGGGTAAAATCTCAAATATGAAGGAATGTGACTAGTTATTGAACAAAATGTATTGCAAAAGAACCTCAAATAACTAGAAAAAGTATGACTAATTCGGCCCCTATCATATTCCCGCACACTTAGCTCTTTGCTTGTCCTCAAGCAAAGTATCAAGAACAAGTAGGAAAACACAAGGTTAAACAAATCACTCAATTAATTTCAAAACCATATCTTCAATTCTTTCTTTATTCAAGAACATAAAACACATGCTACTATATCTTTCACAACCAATGCAAGACTTGTGTAATGATAATTGACTTAGTAGAACCATCACAATACTTCACAACATTCTCAAACCATTGGAAAGAATGTAGTTCAAAAAGAATATGCATTCCATAAGCTTACTTTTTATACACTCTCTCCACTAATCAGAGACATATCATAGTTCTACTTAGATCAAGTAGGACTTTTAGGCTTGTAATGTAAGGCTAAAGACTTGTAATGTAGCTTATCAAACGAATGATATAGGAGAATAAAAAATCAAAGAAACTGAGAGTTTGCAAGAAAAGGATAAACAAAATGAATCAATAATTTCCAACTCCTCTTGCTCTCCTATTCCAAGAATCAATCAAACCATAACCTTATTTAGCAATTCCTATGCCACTCAAGCAAATCTGGCATTTTTCTTTTTCTCAACTCTTCTCATCAACTCTTTTTATTTTCACAAGATCACTCAAATTTCTAGCAATGGTGTCAACTTTTAATATGAACTTAGCTTTTTACAGCTAAATCACTATCCCTTTTGTGATCTTTCTTTTATTTATTTTTTCTTTCAATTTGTCTTACTTTCATTGCTGCTGTGTTTTTTTTTTTTTCTTTCACTTCTTCTTTCATTCTTTCTCGCAACTTTTTTCTTTCTTTTATTTTTTTTTAATCTCTCTCTTCTTTTCTTTCCTTGTTCTCAATCTCTCTTTTCTTTTTCTTCTCCTTCTTTTCTTTCTTTTCTTTCTCCTTCTTTTCTTTCTTTTTTTTTTCCTTTCCAGCTCAACTTGTTATTGATCCATGACTGAAAGTAACAAGTCATGATCTTTATCCCACCATTCTTCCTCAACATTTTCTTACATACACTTTCATCCATCAAGAGCATAAAGATTTGGAAAATTATTCAAACTCTCCAAGCAAGCAATGGATAAAATATCATGACGGGTTTTAAAGAAAGAAATCAACCATTTAGGCTCAAAATAGGTACTAAGGATATTATGAAAATTGGTAGGCTTGAAAAGCTCAAACTATCCAAAGAAAACATATTACCGTCATCCCTAAGTTAAATCATGATTGTCTTTCTTATTTCGCCTCGAGAAGTATTCAAGTAAGTTCTAGAATGCTCTATGAATTTTAGTAGAAAAACAGGTTTAAGATCAATGCAAATCAATAAATCAAGAACTACTTCGTCCAAGTGAGTGCAAAAAATCATGCATAAGCCATAAATGATCTAGAACATATGCTCTATAATCCCATCATAAAGACATGCAATACAAATATTGCTTGAAACCTCAAGAAATATGCACCAAAGTTTCAAAAAATTTTGCTCAAAATTAGCTCAAAAGAAAAAGAAATTTTCTCCCAAGAAGGCTAAAATATATGTATAGAAGACTTGTCAATCAAATCACTCCCCCACACTTAAACTGGACATTGTCCTCAATGACCAAATAAATAAAACAATGAATAAACCATGCCATGGGACTAAAAATATAAAAGAGAAGAGATAAGAAAGACAATACTTCCATCCATTGTGCACTTTGTTGTACAAGAGCTGAATTCCTGAAGAAATTGGCATTGGCAAAGTACCTAAAAAGGAAAATACAAAAGAAACACCAAAGCATAAAAACTAGAAAAGAAAAATAAATCAACAACAAAAGAAAATAGTAGGAAAAAGAGAAGTACAAGAAAAATAATAACGAAAGCAAAACACACAAAGATAAAATAAAACAAACTAAAAATCCTAGAAAGCAAATAGACGTGACTTGACAAATAATGATACAAACTCTTTCCACTTATTATGCTTCCTCATTAAATCTTTTGAAAAAAAAATTAAAGCTCCAAGTAGAAGATAGGCATAATGAATGTAGAAAGAATGGAGGATTTTAAAAAAATGGAAGGTTAAGGAAAACGATTTGTCTCAGAAAAACCAAACATATAAACCTCATTCTCTAACATTCCTTTAGACACATAAATATCTCTTTCAATATATGAGTGCATATGGTATCTAACGGATGCATCAACTTTGATATCAGCAATTCCTTATTCAAAAGAATTTGTACAATTAAAATTCCACTTAAAACTTAGAAATTGTGTTCTTAAAGATAGGGTCAAGAAATCCTTACTTTTCAACACATCTACAAAAAACTAAGTTACCTCCCATTGAATGGGTGAAGGGTAGAAATTACCACCATCCTCCAAGGACTTTTTATGATGCAGTACTGAAAAATCCAACTCTTTGAAGTATGATAAATTCAACACATCATTATTTGGACCCATATTCTCTGAGAAAAGAGAGGAACCTAGGAAATCATGTGACAAAGAGAGGTTAGGAATATTAGCATATAGAGAAGAATTGAATACCTCCCTTCCCACATTGGATAGTTGTCCTTCATAGCATCTCTTCTCTCTTGGGAGATTCTCTTGATCGAGTGCATGTGCCAGCATAAACTTATGATTCTCCTCAACAATCTTAACTAAGTGTTTCTTTTGATCGCACAATTGTTGGGAAGCTTGTTCATGCCTCTGAACAAATGAATTTGTATTGGCAATAAAAGAATTCACTAATGCTTCTAATGACGTGTCACCAAAAACATCAATGCAAGCTTGTAATTTTGCCAATTAATACACTAATGCTTTTTTTTTTTTAATGCAAGAAAAATGATGAACATGCAGTACTGATGACTAATGCAATTTAATTCATGAAGACAAGATAAAAACAACAAAACAAAACGACCAAAATAAAAATTGTATCAAATAGCAAAAATGACTTCACTGCTTTTCACGGCCTACACCTATAAAAGACAAGAAGAAAGTTAGATACCAAAAAACAAAATTACAAGAAGAAAAAGTTGGTCAATTAAACATTGTCAAAGTTAGTAGGTTAGATTACAAGGATATACAAGATACACAAAGTACAAAAGATAGCACCTTCTTGCACAATGAACAATTTTACATATTTACATAATTACAAAATTACATATTTACATATTTATAAATTTACATGGTTAAATCAACAAAATTCAAGCTTTCATGCTATTGTTCCCCGGCAATAGCGCGAAAAACTTGATGTTTTTGGCACGAGGAAAAAAAATTATTAAACAAATAAACACAAAATTATCCCCGGCAACAGCGCCAAAAACATGATATGTCTGGACTTCGGTGTAAAAATCATACAAAAACTAAGCTCATTCCCAATCAAGTTTAAATTAAAACGTTCCACTCAAATCACACATATGAGCAAGCGTACTCATCATTAACCGAGCATAGGGTCCAAACGAGTGTCGATCCTCAACGAACAAGTAGACATTAATTACCTTTCTTTCATTGTTTAACCGACTTGATAAAGTGAAAAACAAATAAAAAGGAAAATAAAATAAAATAAAATAAAATAAAATAAAATAAAATAAAAATATATACATGTCAAGGATGGAGAAGTATGTAACTCAACCATTGTTTAAACAAACACGATCCTAAAGTATTAATCGTTATCCTAATTAATCATTCTTTTGGCACTATGAAGGATTAAAGTAGACTCACTTCTTTCTCAATCCATGAATCCCTATCTTTTAGGTAACCTAGTATCACATACTCTGTCTCAACCAGTCTCACCTAAAAGATGCATTAAACACAATCCTTTGATTAAATTTCCATAATCTGGCAAACTTAAAACATAAAATTAACCAATGAATCCATGCTCTGGCAAACATCAATTAACCTTTAATTACTTTGTCCTTTGCAATTAACCCCTTTCCCAAGCAAGTTAATGGAAAGAAATAACCAATCAATCTCATCATTTGTCCAAGTAATTAAATACCAAAAATAATGATCAATTAATCAAAAGAACAAATAACTCCAAAAACCATGAATATCTACCTAATGTCAAATTACAATAAAACAATTAACATATCGTGGTCAAGAAAAAGAAAACAAAGTAAAAAGAAAGCGCTCATAGATAAGCCTCCATCTTCTTCCTTTGGAGACCTTCTTATACAACCCTCTTTGAATTGAAGAATTCCTCATTTGATTGAGTGATTTTCTATGATGATCAATGAATTATCCCCTTTTCCCTTATGTTTTTCATCTATTTATAGGCTTAGGAAGTGCTTAAACTCATAGGTACCATGTTCTTGGCCGAGTAGAAGTTGAAAGATACTAAAACTCCTCAAATTACCAAAAGCCACGTAGAAAAATCACATCACCACCTTAACTCCAGAGCACAGCTGGCGCCGCATTGGCTATCAGAGCCGGTGCCGATTGTGTTCTGTTTCTCCACTTGTTCGCCAATTTTTCTTCGAATTTTGCATAAGGTGTTCTAGAATGTAGCCGGTCACCGGTTCCAGATTCACAGCCGGCACCGCCTTAGTTCTGTTCTGCCCTATTTCAATAATTTTTCCATCACTTCGAAGTTCGTTTCAACAGTGCACAGCTGGTGCCGGTTCTAGGGCCCTAACCGGCGCCGTCTCACCTCTGTTTTGTGACGTTTTTGCTCATTTTACCCCAAAAACCTAAAATAAAGAACGAAATACCTTTCCAAGGGTAAAATCTCAAATCTAAAGGAATATGACTAGTTATTGAACAAAATGTATTGCAAGAGAACCTCAAATAATTTGGAATAGTATGACTAATTTAGCCCCTATTAGTGTTGTACTAGGGACTTTATCTAACAGTTATATTACACAAAAGTAATCAAAAGAAACTGTAAGATAAATAATGCCTTTTTTCAAAATAAAATGTGTCATATATAAGGTACAAGTGATTGTCTCTAGGGCATAACACTAACAAACCCGCTATAGGATAGATTTTCATAAGAATCTAGAACTAACGGAGGATTATAACTATAGCCTACGATATGTGCTAGTGTCGATGATGTGTCTGAACTTGGGTGTAAAAATCATACAAAAACTAAGTACATTCCCAATCAAGTTTAAATTAAAACGTTCAACCCAAATCACACATATGAGCAAGCGTACTCATCATTAATCAAGCATAAGGTTCAAACAAGTGTCGATCCTCCAGGAACAAGTAGACATTAATCACATTTCTTTCATTGTTTAACCGACTCGATAAAGTAACAAATAAAAAGGAATCTAATAAAATAAAAATATATACATGTCAAGGATGGAGAAGTATGTAACTCAAACCATTGTTTAGACAAACATGATCTTAAAGTACTTAACAATTATCATAACTAATCTCTCTCTTAGCACCATAAAGGATTAAGGTAAATCAGCATCACTTAGTCTGTCTCAACTAATTACTACCTTCTAGACAAATTAGTATCACTTGGTCTATCTCAACTAATTCATCTAAACGATGCATTAAACACAATCCTCAATTAAATTTCCTTGGTCTGGCAAATTTAAAATATGAAATTAATCAATGAATCCTTGGTCTGGCATCAATTAACCTTTAGTTACTCAATCCTCAGCAATTAACCTCTTTGGTCTAGCAAGTTAACAGCCAATAGATATGAAATTAATCAATTGCAACCACCATCAACCTCTTTGGTCTAGTAAGTTAATGAAAAGAAACAACAAATTAATCTCGTAATACGCCCAAGTAACAAAATACCAAGAGGAACCATCAATTTATCAAAAAATCAAATAACTCTAAAAACCATGAATGTTTAAACAATATTAAATTACAATAAAACAATTAACATATCATTGTTCAAGAGAAAAAAAACAAAGTAAAAGAAAGCACTCATAGACAAGCCTCATTCTTCTTCATTTGAAGACCTTCTTGTACAACCCTCCTTGAACTTGAAGAATTCCTCCTTTGATTGAGTGATCTTCTATAAAGATCAATGAATTCTCCCCTTTTCCCTTGTGTTTTTCATCTATTTATAGACTTAAGGAGTGCCTAAACTCGTAGATACAATGTTCTTGGCCGAGTAGAAGTTGAAAGATACTAAAACTCCTCAGATAACCAAAACGCATAAAAAAAAAAAAAAAAATCACAGCACTGCCTTAACTCTAGGGACAGCCGGCGTCGCCTTGGCTCTCGAAGCTGGAGCCAGTTGTGTTCTGCTTCTCCACTTGTTCGCCGATTTTTCTCTGAATTTTGCCCAAGGTGTTCCAGAATGCAACCAGCGCCGGTTCTAGCTTCACAGCCAGCGCCGCCTTGGTTCTGTTCTACTCTATTTTACCAATTTTTCCGTCGCTTCGAAGTCCATTTCAACAATGCACAGCAGGTGCCAGTTCTAGGGCCCTAGCCGGTGCCGCCTTTCCTCTGTTTTGCAACGTTTTTATTTCGTTTTACCCCAAAAAAATGAAATAAAGAACAAGATACCTTTCCAAGGGTAAAATCTCAAATATGAAAGAATATGACTAGTTATTGAACAAAATATATTGTAAAAGAACCTCAAATAGCTAGGAAAAGTATGACTAATTTATCCCTTATCAGTCGACCACCTTATTGTTGGAGGCATTAATGTTGTATAATCCATAGGTGGTGAGAGTAATGACCATCCTATCGATGGAACTATTTCTTGATCATTACCTATTAAGGAAGTTTTATTTGTGATGCTTATACACTTAACTTAGAAAATTTTTAACCTTCCTACGAAGCTCCGTCAATTTTTCTAAGGCCAAAATTTTCATTTTTTTTATAATGGTTTTAATAGGTTAACCATATCATGAAAATAATATTACATATAAAATTAATAGTAAATAAATTATTCTCATATAAATAATATTTAAGAGTGTAAATAAAATTTTTTTTGTAAGGCTAACTAATAATAATATAAATATAAAAGACATTTGATCTTAATTCCAATATATTATTATTTATATATAATAAAGTTTAATAAAAATATTCTATTTCTTTATCTAATAAAATACTAATATTTTAAATAATTATTATTTTTTAAAATATTTGTGTTCGCCAAAATTAGCCAATTAAATTAAACAATAACATTAATTATATTATTAATAATAATGATAGTGAAAATAATACTAAAAATAATAAAAGTAGTTCTTATAATAATTTTTAATGACTATAGTGAAAGACTAGAGAAAATTTATATATTCATACACAAATGGATCCAACAAATAACATGTCGATTTATCCAAAAATAGGCTTGTATTAACATACATCAAAATAATGGTGATCTTCTACTAGCCATAATATTATTTATGGATTTTTTGAAAAATATAACATCATGAAGGCATAATCAATAATGATGGTTTAACGTCTACCATACATCAAGCATCCATAAACTCTTAATCATAATGAACATACAATGGTCTTAAAGCATAATCCATACTTCTTGAGTCACAACATCCATTTAATACTTCATGTCTTAAATCTATTCCCTTCACCCACATACATATCTCCAACCCCACATTATTCTATCAACCTATCAAATCCCTCATCTAAGAGTCTTGATTTTGAAAATTTAAAGAGGAGATCATGAAAGAAATACTTGATTTGATGAACGTTTGATGAAGGTTGCGCCTTGCTTAGTGGAGATCCTTGAGTGCTTGACGGCTTTTAGTGATCCGGAAATAGTCCATGGTTAGTCATCAATATTTTGGCCAAGAGAGAGGGAGAGAGTGAGAGGGGAACGAATGAGAGTAGAAGAGGAAAATAGAAGTTGAATAAAAGAAGAAGAACAAGAAGATTGTTCTTATTTTACCTTTTTGGTGTTCTTCGAATCATAAAAAAAAAAAAAGTGGTTTGATCCAGTTGAAGGTTCAACTTTGTGTGTTTTGGTGTTATAAAGTGCACCAATGAAGAATATAGATTGAATACTAATGGTTTAGAGTGTTTGGGAGTGATTGAAGGTGTTTAGAGGTGATTTAGGCTTGAAGATGTGAAGTGTGTGTTCTTGGTGTTCTTCAGAGAGTTAGAGAGGAGATGAATTTCGTGTGTGTTTATGAGTGTGATGGCCGAATGGCTTAGCCTAGGGAGAGCCTTTGGTTATCCAAGAATGAGAGAGAGAGTTTCAAATTTTTTTAAAATTCAAATTGAGAGAAAAGTGAAGTTGTTTGAGGTATAGGATTGGTTAATGGTGTTTGTTCTTGGAAGGTTTCTTGTTCTTCAACGTTGTATAGCTGAATTAGCTAAGCTTCAACCAAAGAATGAAGAGTTGTTTCAGACTTAAGGCTGGCCGAAAATAGCTATGAAATGGAAGAGGATTTTCTGGTTTTATCAATTACCTAAAGGAGTGTTTTAATGGAACAAAATCTGGAATTTTAATTTGAAGTTTGAACAGGTTTGGATAGAGTGAAGATAGGAGCTTTTTGAGATATGATAATGGAGTCCTATTACTCAAGGTTGGTGGGAAAACCAAGATGTTCAGTTCATGGATGTACAAGGGCCAAAATTCAGTGAGGTTTGCTGAAGAATTTAGGCCTTAGCATTGAAGAGAAAAAGCTGGAAAATTTTCTGGAATTGAAGCTCAAGAACATTTGCAATTGAAATGATTTTGGTGCAGAATTTTTTGTCCACTTTGGCACAATTTTGCAGCTGGATTTTAAACGTATTTGAAGGTATTTTAATGGTGGTCTTCCAGCCTTCATCTCAAAGAAGAACAGAGGAAGTTCCAGCTGTTCACATGTTCTAATGGGTGGCTCCAAGTTCATGTTCAATGTTGCTAGTTTGCTGGAAAAAAATTTCTGGTTTGGCATTATTTGTAAAGCTCTGAAAATTCAAGGAATTTCTAGCCTTCATGCTCACATAAAATGTTTGGTTTTCTTGCAAGAATTGGTTAAGAAAGCTTGCTGCAATTTTCAAAAATAGTCTTGTAGGAAATCTAGAAAATTTTCCAGATTTTTAACTAAAACATGAACAAGATGAAGATGGAGTTTTGAAGGAATTACTATGGTCTATTTTCCCTCCTTACTTCCGGCCATCTCTATCCCACAAGAGCTGGGATTTTTATCTCAGAATTATCTCAGATTTTTTATGATTTTAAAGGGATTAAAGAATCAGGAGTAGTTTAAATTTCAAAGATGTTAGGACAAGGCTAGCAAAATAAATGGAGACAAGAATTCTTCTGGAATTCTTTTTAGGACAATACCACATAGTCAATACATTACCACTATGTCTTCCTTAAGACAACATTCCTATCTTTAAGGAATGTAAGGAAAAAAAAAATTTAAACATCGCTAGGATAAATATGAATAAAACTTAAGTGATATGATTTGAATTAAAGACTTTAGAGATTAATTCACAAGGCTCTAACCACTTAACCATACTAACTCTTGTTTTTATTTTCTTAACCAAATATTCTTCTTATCTAAACCTCAAGCCATCTTCCTATTTCGACCACAAAAAAATTACCATATTACCCTTTCTACTCAACAAGCACAAATAAATCATATCTCCTATAAACCACAATTCTAAGGCACATAAAAATCCTTCAAGTGATTTATTTTATGCATGATGACATGATATGCATCCTATCCCTCTTACTCTAGGGAAGGCTTTAGGTGGGGTTTCACATCCTCCCCTATTAGAAGAATTTCGTCCAGAAATTTAGCCGTACCTTTCTCTCAAGTCTGGATATTTCTGTTTCATCCATTCTTCCACTTTCCACGTGGCATCTTATGTTCCGGCACAAATCAAAACCCATAGTTATTGGAACTTTTCCCAGGCTACGATGTAGACCTTGGTTCTTGGTTAGAGACAATACTTGAGGTTACCTCATGCAACTTTACTATTTTCCATACATAAGTCTTAGCTAACATTTTCATAAAGTACCTTGCACTTATGGGGATAAAATGCACTGCCTTTGTTAGTCGATTAACCACTACTCAAATGGCATCCTTTTGGGTCTTTCATATGGCTAAGTTGGTGACAAATTCCATCGCTACCTTCTCCCATTTCCATTTTGGTATTGGCTATGGTTGCAATAATCTAAGTGGCTTCTTGTATATCGTGATGCTCCCATAACACTTTCACATTTGGTATCTGCTTATTTTGCAGAGTCTTGATGCTTCAATTTAGAATTTTAATCAGCTTCTCTATGTAACTCAAATCAGGTTACAATAGTAAAGGCTCATTGTTAAAGCATATTTCGGATCAGGATCGCACATCTTTAGCTGAGATATATGAAACATGTCTCGTAATCTCCATAAAATGCCTGGTAAGTCCAATCTATAAACAACAGTTCCATTATTCTCTTCCTAACATTCATATAGCTCTTCTGCCGACTTCGAGTCATCTTCAGTCTTTCTCTTATTACTTTTACCTTGTTCGCCTTTTCTTGAACACGAACTTCATTGGATTTGATATTCTGTCTATCTTCCATTTATCCCTACTATAATGGTACTTGACACGTTTGGCTTTCCATTGCTTCTTATAGGGCCATCCCAATAAAAGATCGGTAATTGTTGTTGCAGGCCTATTTTCATACGGCACGCATTCAATCCATTTATCAACAAAGCCAAGCACGCATGCCCTAAACATGTCCTTCAGTATTTGAATAAGTCTCTTCGACTGGCTATCAATTTTGGAGGATATGCTACAGTACAGAACTTCCAAGTTGATCTCAGTATTTCTAGGAACTTAGTCTAAAATCTTGTAGTGAACCTAGGATCCCATTTAGATACAATACTCGATGACATCTCATGCAGCCTCTACTTGGGCTAGGGATATCTTAAAAGAACCCCTGAATACCGCTCATTCCAAAAATAGAACCATGCTCAACTAAACTTTCACTTACCAAACTTAACGGAAATTTATACCATCTGCACTTTCTAACACCAATTATCCTCATGTCCTTTACGGAATTCAAAATACATCTGGTGTTATTTGAAAAGGCACCATAAAACTATCCAAGTAGGATTGAAATCCTATGCATCTACTCCATAAGAATTAGAGCATTTGTCAATTAGTATGGCATCATCGCCCATCCTTGGTACCTATTCCTAATGTTAGTCGCAATCTCAAGTATATCTTCTTCTCAAATTCACACTTAATATTATCCTTGTCTCAAGTCTAACTTAGGAGTAACTGTATATATCTTTGATGACCAAGCTATCCAATATTCTCTGGTCTATACATAGCTTTAAAATTCCAACCTTTTCTTATACCATTACTACTGGGTCTTGCAGGCTACAACACTAGGCTAGATATCTTTAATATTCCTTCAAGCACGGTTTATAAACCTTCACTCTTAGTATTATGCTCTACACTTCCTTCACCTCACCTATTCTAAAATTTAATCATACCTATTTGATCCTCAAAAATGCATTATTCTATCTCTATAACCATCTTAACTCCTTGCTTCGACAATCAATCATTGTCTAATATGCTACCATAATCCTCAAAAGAAAATAAGGTAGATTCCCAATAAATTTTACTTCTCCAGCTAATTTCATATTGCAAATCAAACCCATTATTCCCTACTTTCTTGTATGATGAGGAATACTTAAACAATTAATAAGAAAATCTATAACTATTCATAGCTAACAGATTTGACTCTTATAGTCTAGCTTAACACTACTCTAATGAATAGCACACTACACAATATATACAGGCTATGTAGAACAAAGACCGAAGAGCATATGCTTTCAAGAGAAATAAATAATTAACCTGGCACCACGGATGCATCTGATCTCATGTCCTCTTTGCTCAACCAACTTGGTCATCACCTATAGCCTTAACTTATTTCCTCCAATAACTACATTTCCTCAGCTGGCTGAATTCAGCAGTAGGGTCTTAATCAGGCCTATCCAACTGTCATCTTAGAAGATCCCTTAGATTCTGTCTCTTGCTCTTCTTTGTGCTCTTTTCTCACATTTGGTTGCGAGTGCTTTGTTGTCTCATCTTCAAGTGCTGAAGGTTTCTTGACATGATCAATTCTGCCTATTACTGAAATTTTACGACTAGGTGACATCTTCGATCATCATCACCACAATTATAGATCGGCAAATATATATGTATGAATGCAAATATATAATGCAAAGATAATATATATAACTTTTGCTCACTTATTGAACATATAAGAGTATTATATTTTTTTTTCTTTTTGACAGAAATGAAATACTCAAAAGGTTTATTCAAAATAAACCATACTTTAACATAAAGAAACTGGATATCATAGTTGATATCTCTATAGGAATCAGATACTCATTAAACTAAATCCCTAATCAACAAATTACATCACAAATCTACTATGTCTTCTCGCTGCTCTAGTCGTCACTCGAGTAGTCGGAAATAGATTCTTCAAACCATCATTCTTTTCTCTTCTTGCAGATTATTTCTAATCCAAACCTAAGTGTACCACCATTAGTTCTACTCTTCCTAGGACTCTCCTCCACCGTCCCTTTTCCCTTGTCCATCGCCCATAAGACTGAATCCTTAAGTGCTCTCATACCCAGGTGAGTCTATCATTCTGACTGGATCCCTCATCACCAAACTCCTTAATGTCAAAGCCAAAAAGGGATAATGTCAAACTCTCCTATTGGTGGAGTCTGAGGAGCCACAACTGCCTCCCCCTCCTCCCCATTAGACTTTTCCATCCTCCCTTCTATTTTCCTATCAGAATTATCCATCACTTATCCTCCCTCTTCATCAGCATCACTCAATTCCTCACCTCTCTAACCATTAGCATCACCCATCTCCTTTTCTCCCTCACCACCTAAGTCAAGATCAGGAGCTTCTTCCTTAACCCTGCTATCTGAGACTAAATCAACCATTGGTATGGGAGGGTCCACCACCAACACATCCTCAACACCTTCCTCCCGCTCGGGTAACTCTAGTGCAACAACCTCAACCTCTATATTCTCTTCCTTACCATTATTAGGCACAATAGGGTTGGAAACCTCAACCTCAATCTCACTGTCACTTCTCTCTAATTCCAACCAATCTGACCTAAGTTTGGGTTCCATGCCCGAAAAGGATTGGTCCACTACAGGAACTAGAGTAGGTGTTCTACCAGACATAAAAGGCCAATCTCGGGTAAAAGGCATGAATCGCCTAACTATCATGCAAACAGGACACATAGATTAGCATTAGAGATTATAAAATTTAATGTAATAAATCCAAATATTACCAATAGCAGCCTAAACCTAGGCTCTGATACCACTTATAACACCCCGCTACCTACATACCCCAAAAAGGGCGAGGATGTTGCCCTGTCCTTAGCACAGGGGGTCTTTATAACTAGGCAATAGAAAACATAGAAGGAAAATAACTTAATAATGGACTTATTACAATCCCAAAATAATACTTTTACAAGTCTTGAAACAAATAGAGGGTAACTAAAATCTCTAACAAATAAATAGATCAGGATAAATCTTCTAAGCTCAAGGCAGCATAAGTAAATCGACCTTCCAAGCAGGATCGACCTGAAGATATGATATAAAAGATGTGAGAAATATTTCTCAGCAAGTCCTGTGTGTGCTCATGGTATTTCAGGAAAAACAGTTCATGTATGCAAATTATGAACAAGTCATAATAAAAAGTCTGCAAGTCCATTAATTTATCATCGAATTTTGAGTAGTGTTTTATTAGCATTTTGTAAAGTAAAAATTCTCAGCCGGAAAAGAACACCTTGTATGAAGTCATGTATCATGAATGGACATGGCACCACACTTTGTGCACCATGTCAAAAGAACGGTCAAGATGCCACACTTTGTGCATGTTGATACAAGGTGTGTGTACGGCCCACCAGGTGAGATACTCCTCCATCTCTACACCCAAACATACCAGTTGTCCATTCCAGAAAAAAATAGTCCTCCTGAACTGTACTGTAAGCTCAGACTGACCTGACCAACAAGAACTGTCGTCTTGTCTAGAAAGGGTTCTCCCCTCAGAGATAGCCTCCCACTGTGAGACTTACCCAACCTTTCAAAGACTAGCCCTAGTAGTCTACCCTTATTGAGTACTCAACGTTATATTTATTTCACTTGCAAAATGTAAAATCAATGGAGAGCTTTCTTTGAAGTAGCAATTATGGTTTTCAAATAACTTTAGGTAAAATATTGTTTAAGAAAATATTATTATTTTGCTCAGAAAATTATTTACTTGGCAAAAATTATTTTATTTTAAAAGGAGGAATATATTATCCATAGTTTTATCTCAAGGTACATCTTTCACGACAATCGGTTCATTTGACATGCAGAAAAGCATTTGTTCACAAATATCTTTTATGCAATGACTTACCTGATCTATTACTTTTTCTTGATGCAATAGCCTTCCAAGATAGTTCAAGGCAACCTAACCCCGCTTGGGGTAAATACAGGGTATAAGTCCTAACATCTAGGCAATACTTACTTTAAATAAATAATTCCTAACCTAACATGCTGAAGCTCAACTAGATACAACAACATCTAGTTATGACAACAATGCCTTAAGCTTTAGCACTAGTTCATAAGGTATTTTATAGAAAAAGATTAATTTGATTAGTTAAAATAAATAGGTGTTATAAATAATAAATTATAATTTTAACTATTTATTAATAAACAATAAATAATGAGTAATATTAATAAATAAAATTAGTAATAAATAAAGAGTATTATTAATAATAAATCCCAAATAATATTGGTAATAAGTAATAAATAATATTATTACAAATAATAAGTAATATTAATAATGGATTGTAAATAATTTTAGTAGTAAATAACATATAAAATTAATAGTAAATAAATTATTCTCATATAAATAATATTTAAGAGTGTAAATAAAAATTTTTAGTAAGGCTAACTAATAATAATATGAATATAAAAGACATTTGATCTTAATTCCAATATATTATTATTTAGATATAATAATGAATATAATATTTTATTTAGTTATCAAATAAAATACAAATATTTTAAATAATTATTTGTTTCAAAAATATTTGTGTTCACCGAAATTAGTCAATTAAATTAAACAATTATATTAATAATAATAATAATAATAATAATAATAATAATAATAATGATAGTAAAAATAATACTAAAAATAATAAAAGTAGTTCTTATAATAATTTTTAATGACTATAGTGAAATACTAGAGAAAATTTATATACATATTCATACACACATGGATCCAACAAATAACATGACGATTTATCCAAAAATAGACTTGTATTAACATACATCACAACAAGGGTAATCTTCTACTAGCCATAATATAATTTATGGATTTTTTGAAAAATATAACATCATGAAGGCATAATCAACAAGGATGGTTTAATGTCTATCATACATCAAACATCCATAAACTCTTAATCATAATGAACATACAATGATCTTAAAGCATAACCCATACTTCTTGAGTCACAACATTCATTTAATACTTCATGTCTTAAATCTATTCCCGTCACCCCCATACATATCTCCAATCCCACATTATTCTATCAACCAATCAAATCCCTCATCTAAGAGTCTTGATTTTGAAAACTTAAAGAGGTGATCAAGAAAGAAATACTTGATTTGATGAACGTTTGATGAAGGTTGCGCCTTGCTTATTGGAGATCCTTGAGTGCTTGATGCCTTTTAGTGATCCAAAAATAGTTCGTGGTTATTCATCAGTATTTCGGCCAAGAGAGTGGGAGAGAATGAGAGAGGAACGAATAAGAGTAGAAGAGGAAAATAGAAGTTGAATAAAAGAAAAAGAACAAGAAGATTGTTCTTATTTTACCTTTTTGGTGTTCTTCGAATCATAAAAAAAAAAGGTGGTTTGATTCGTTCGAAGGTTCAACTTTGTGTGTTTTGGTGTTATAAAGTGCACCAATGAAGAATATAGATTGAATACTAATGGTTTAGAGTGTTTGGGAGTGATTAAAGGTGTTTAGAGGTGATTTAGGCTTGATGATGTGAAGTGTGTGTTCTTGGTGTTTTTGAGAAAGTTTGAGAGGAGATGAATTTCGTGTGTGTTTTTGAGTGTGATGGCCAAATGGCTTAGCCTAGGGAGAGCTTTTGGTTATCCAAGAATGAGAGAGAAAGTTTCAGATTTTTTAAAATTCAAATTGAGAGAAAAGTGGAGTTGTTTGAGGTATAGGATTGGTTAATGCTGTTTGCTCTTGGAAGGTTTCTTGTTCTTCAACGGTGTAAGGTTGAATTAGCTATGCTTCAACCAAAGGATGAAGAGTTGTTTCAGACTTAAGGCTGGCCAAAAATAGCTATGAAACTGTTGGATTGTATGCCCTCTTAGACTAGGTTTCTGATGTAAAATCGAATTATTTAATAAAAGAATTTATTTTCAGAAATTGTTTGTGAATTTACTTTTTGTTTGTGCACGATTTTCGTTTGGAACAGACCCATTGTGTTTAAATAAGTGATCCATGTGAATGGTGGTCTTTCACAGTAAGGTATGGATCACGGGTTATTTAACACATAAACATTTGTTCTTAACCTATTGATGAGACTGGGAACCTCATCATGTTTAGGTTATTATGTTATGAATTCCAAATGGGGAATGGCTTACCTTTAGCCAGTGGGTAGTCCACTCACTTCATGACATAAGCGTATTTCGAATACGTAGAACAAGACCTGTAGTAGTGGTTTCTCAAAGTACTATATGGTAGAAACCTAGACTACTACCGCTACAGCGTGGACTAGTACTCTACGACTTGAGTATGAGTTGGTGGTCTAGCGAAGCTGGAAGCATATACTTTGATTTGCTGTAGTTGAGGTTCTATCATAGGGCCAATATACTTGCATGTTGGGTATGTGTGACTAGTTAGTTAAGACAGACTTATACAAGATAGTTTTTGCACTATATCGCCCCTTGTGGTTGTCCGAATGGTCTAAATTATCCAGGGCCCTGGGAAACATGACTTGAATGTTTGCTTTAGAGTAGCTCCCTTGGAAAGCGGAAACACTCCAGGAAGTCGTGGATCATTGGACTTGAAGCCTAAGGATGGTAGATGTCATTTTGGGGGGTGTTAGTACACTTCTTCCTCTCTAAATGTACGGCGATATGTAGAGGGGTATTTTAGTCATTTCACCTGTAGGTCGGAGACTTTGCGAATGCAGCATTGTCCTTGGGGTCAATATTTCCTTATGGTGATATTAGGAAATATTTAAAATGCAAAATACTGCTATTTATATAGCAGGGGTATTTTGGTCATTTTAGCAGCTAAGGCGATGTGTCTTTTTGGTCCTCGGGATAGCCCGTAAGTCCTAACTATTTTTGGGTTGAGGAATTGGTCTCAGTTGAAGAGGATTTTATTTTATTTTGTTTTATTTTATTTTATTCATGGAGTCTAATTTATTATTGGACTGGAATAAAATAAATAAATAAATAAATAAAATAGGAGTTGAGAGAAATTAATTATCTAGTTTATTTGGTTAATTAATTATTCAGGGCCTAGGTCCAGTATGAATAATTAAGAAATTAACCTGGGCTTAAACTAGGGGAAATAATTAATGTTTAATTATTTATTGGGTTATTTATGTAGGCCCAAGAAATAAATAATTAAAGATTAATTATTATGGTTCATTTGGGCTCATTAATTATTTATTGGGTTACTTATATAAGCCCAGAAAATAAATAATTAATATTTATTATTTTGGGCCTTTTGGGTCCAAGAAAAATAATAAATATTTATCTGGCCCAATAGCTTGGACCTTAGGGTTTTTTCTAGATACGGTTAAGAGGAGTTTAATGTTAGGCCAAACTGTTTCTCAGGATAACATCCGGGTATTTTGAAATCCCGGGGAGATGTTTATCAGAGATTGAGAGACCTAGTTTAGGCTAAACCAAAACAACTCTTTGAAAAGGAAAAACCCTAATTTTTCCTTTCCCAAGCCACACCTCACGTGGGTCTCTCTCTCTCTCAAGGCCTCTCTCCTTCTTGTTTTTCTCTTGTTCTTTGCTAATCAATAGCGAAAGAACTAAGGAGTTTTGAGATTGTTCCTCTTCACCATAGTGTTCACCAACTAGGGCTTAGGCTGAGGAATATCCCGAGAGCTGGAGAGCTAAGCGTTAATGCAAACAAGGCGGAGTAGAAGGCTAGCGGGTGTTCAACCGGAAGCTCCTTCAAGTGGACAAAGTGAGGCGATTCCAGTCGTTCAATCCACTCTTACTCAACCTAGAAGGGTTAAGGAGCGCAAAAGTATGATCTTCACGCTTCCACATGGCCTTTATGGCTCGTGTTTAATTTTTTTTTTCTCTGTTTTTTTTTCCCGTCCATGGCTCCCCTGTTTCTGCATTTTCTTTCAAAGTGGTATCAGAGCCATTGGTTTTGATCAATATAGGGAGCATGGTAGTTAATAAAATGGAGAAGATGATTATACCTATGATCCTTCGCTGTTTTGGTATAGGATAGGCTTGATGTAAGCTTCACCGTTTGAAGCATAGGAGCATATTGTAAATTTTTGGCTTTGATGTTTTAATCATGTAAACCCAATTTTAATGGGTATAGGAGGTTGTAGTTATGTTTTGGATGAGTTTTTATAAGTAAAAATGTCCAAAGAAGCCAAAGAAGACAGAAAAAATCTGGAAAAAATGGTCTACAAATTCGCGCGGTGAAAAACGAAGAAGAAGAAAACTGTTCTTAAGCTGCGGAGCTGCAGCCGAGCCGCCGAGCCGAGCCTGGTTTTCTGTGAGAGCAGCCTCTGTTCCCGAGCCGTGAAGCCGAGCCAATTGCTAGTGAATTCGAGCCGGTTGCTGCGAATTTGCAATTGCAAATATCTTCAATTGGCACGCGGGTCAGCGGGGCTCCGGACGCGCGGATGCGGGCGGGAAGGCGGAGAGGGTTCTCGGGCGGGCGGGCGCTCCACGAGCTGAGGCAGCGTCTGATCTGGTGCGGCTGGTGCACCGGGGGGCGCGGTGGACCACAGGCATGCTGGCGCAGATCCTGTGCATCTGGTGCAGTGGACCTCCAGCGATTTTTGCAATTTATTTTATATTTTTTTTCCTTTTTCGTTTTGGGTCCCATACCAGGCGAAGTTAATATTTTTGCAATATTTATATTCTTAGAATATATTTGCATGAAAAATATTAGTAAGGGATTTTAGGATTAAACAAGATCATTAATTAATTAATTAATGTGTTTAATTCTATTATTTGGGCACTTAGGTTTAAAAAATAGAAAAGCATGAAAACGTTTATTGTTTTCTAGCATGGTATTTTTTTATGTACCTATGTGTGCTTTTCTCAAAGACCAAAGTCTTTGGGAACCTTTTGTTTTGGCAAGGAAAAAATATTTTTCTTTAAAAACTAAATGGTTATTTTAATTGGTACAAAAATTAATCCTTAAATATTTTCTCAAATGATTTAATCCTTGACATAGAAAATATATTGGATTAGATATTTTTGTAAATTAAAATGGAGAGCCATTTTGTTTTGTTTTGGACTAGAAAAATGATTTTGTCAAATAAACTTGAGACCAAAGTCTCTAGAAAGTTTTAATTGGAAAATTTTTGAAATCATTAAGTTTTAACTTATATAAAATTAGTCCA
Source organism: Voacanga thouarsii (assembly GCA_026120185.1). Lineage (NCBI taxonomy): Eukaryota > Viridiplantae > Streptophyta > Magnoliopsida > Gentianales > Apocynaceae > Voacanga > Voacanga thouarsii. The sequence continues at coordinate 255,152 of JANUWF010002174.1, forward strand.
TGGAGGAAATCTCTCAAAGGATATAAGCCTTGACATAGAGATTTTATTGGACTTAGATATTTTATTTTTGAGTTAAGAAAAACTTAATGGAAATTTCAAAAGGATATTTTCCAGAAAACCTTTATTTTAAAAGACTAAGTGGGAGAGGGGTTCCAACGGCCCCACGGCTTCCATCACGGTCCTCATTAGAGATCGTGGATCCCCTCGCGTCACCCTGGGAGTGAACCCGTATAGGATGGGGATACCACAAGGATCTAGATCTAATGGAAGGATGTAATTAATAACCGGGGCACGTACTATGATCGGCCGGCCCACGTTGGAGGTTATAGTGCGAGGTATGTCCATAGGAAATGAGAGGAAACGGCCATCCCACGATGGAGTTATTCTCTAGACCATTACCTAGAAAGGAAATTAATTTGTGGTGGTTAATACACTTAGCTTAGGAAGCTGTTAATCTTCCCAAGAAGCTATGTCGGTTTTCCTAAGAGCCAAATTATTTTCGGTGCACAAATTTCATTTTGTTTTCACAAACTAATTTCTTTCTTTTATTTTCGATTTTCAGAAATGGTGGGAGGTTCTTTTAGTCCATTGGCCGTTATTCTCGGGGAGAATAAGTTAACGGAGTCCAAACTATGTGGATTGGAAAAGGAACCTGGACATAATACTCACGGTAGGAGTATAAGTATGTCCTTTACGAAACACCTGCCTGTTATCGGGGAAGGTTCCACCGCTGAAGAGCGAGAGGCTGAAAAGGCATGGAAGAAAGGCGATGAAATGGCACGTTGCTATATGTTAGCTTCCATGTCTAATGTGCTCCGGTCAAAACACGAGCACATGGCTTACGCATATGACATAAGTCGATCGTTGGCAACTATGTTCGCGGACAAGAGCCGGCCCGCAAGGCGGGAGGCTCTTCGAACAATTGTAAACACTAAGATGGGTGAGGGAGCATCGGTCCGAGAGCATATGCTCAAGATGATTGCTGCTTTCGAGGAGGCGAGAAATCTTAGGGGCTGTCATTGACCCCGAGAGCCAAGTGGACATGGTTCTCGAATCTCTACCGGGCTCTTTCACTCGGTTCAAGTTAAACTATAACATGAACAAGTTGAACATGAGTTTGGCTGAGCCGATGAAGGAGCTCCGGATGGCGGAGAAGGTCATGAAGCCGCAGTCTAAGGCCATGATTGCTAAGGCCTCTTCTTCAAGAAGCTGGGCCTAAGCCCGAGAAAGTTCAAGAGGAAGAAGGGGAATGCGACGGCCAGCCCAAGAACCAGCCCGAGGACAAACCAAAGGGCAAGTGCTTCAAGTGTGGAAAGAAGGGACACTTGGAAAAAGAGTGTCCGGATCTTCGAGGCCAAGAAAAACCCCACGGGTAATGTTTACTATCTAGAGTCCATATCAATGGTAGGATCAACTTCCACTTGGATTGTTGATTCGGGAGCCATCGATCATATACGTAACTCCTTGCGGGGGTTTAGGAAGATAAGAAGACTCGAAGGGCGAACATGGGCTTCGAGTGGGTAATGGAGCACAAGTGCGGGCCCTTGCGGTGGGAGAGTTGGATCTTATTTTTTATTGTAATAAGATAGTGGTTTTAAAAGACATTTTATATGTACCTGGTTTTCGTCGAGAATTTGATTTCGAGTTGCAAAACTTATTAATCAAGGATATTACGTATCTTTCCATTACGGTATTTCTATCGGTAGAGATGGAGAAATTTTATGTACTTGGGCACATGTATGGAAATTTGTTCTTTTTAAACCCTATTAACAAACAATCAAATAACGCTCGATCCGAACCTTTAACTAAGAAGAGAAAGACCAATATCAATGATTCATACCTTTGGCACTCGAGGTTGGGTCATATTAACTCAACCGAGGATTCGAGAGGTTAATCCATGATGGGCCTTTGGGCTCATTGAGATTGGAAAGTTGGCCTCGGTGTGAATCCTGCTGATGGGAAAAATGACCAAAAGGTCTTTTACACCAAAGGCGGATAGAGCCGAGGAGGTGTTGAGTCTTGTTCACACCGATATGTGCGGTCCGTTGTCTACACCGGCTAGGGGAGGTTTTGAGTACTTCATCACGTTCACGGATGATTGTATGAGGTATGGTTACATTTACACGATGAGACGCAAGTCGACTCTTTTGACAAGTTCAAAGAGTTTAAGAGCGAAGTGGAGCGTCGGACGAGTAAATTAATCAAAACCTTACGATCGGATCGTGGTGGAGAGTACCTCCTAGGTGAATTCAAGGACTACATGGTACATCATGGGATAGTATCCCATCTCTCTACGCCGGGAACCCCCGGCAGAACGGAGTAGGCGAGAGAAGGAACAGGACGTTGATGGAAATGGTCCGAAGCATGATGTCTCATGCTACTCTTCCGATGTCCTTTCGGGGATATGCCCTGGAAACGACGGCATATATTCCGAACTTGGTGCCTTTCAAATCGGTACCTAGGACTCCCTATGAGATGTGGACTGGGCATAAGCCAAGTCCGAATCATCTCGGGATTTGGGGGTGTCCGACTTATGTGCTGATCAAGGGAGACAAGTTGGAACCAAGATCAGAATTATGCTATTTTGTTGGGTATCCAAAAAGGACAAAAGGAGGCTACTTTTATCATCCTAATGAGCAGAAGGTACTAGTCAGTACCCATGCTAGATACTTGGAAGATGATCAAAGTACTTCCACTAAAGGTTCAACGAGGTTGGAACTGCAGGAGAAGTTATCTATGGAATCAACTTCTACTGACCCGATTTTGGAACAAGAAGAGGCACAGCCTCAAGAGCCTGTACAAAAGGAGCCTCGTCGTAGTGGGAGAGTGTCTGGGGTTTCGGAAAGATGGACTGGAGAAGCCTTTGAGCTGGTTTCCGACCATCAGGAACAAGACCCCGCTAGATACGAGGAGGCTATTGTTGATGCCGATGCAAATCTGTGGCATGAAGCAATGAAAGCCGAGATTGAGTCTATGTACCTCAATCAGGTTTGGGATCTTGTAGCTTCACCTGAAGGGATAAAACCCATTGGGTGCAAGTGGGTATACAAGAGGAAGAGAGGAGCAGATGGGAAGGTGGAAACCTTCAAAGCTAGGCTTGTGGCAAAAGGGTATACTCAGAAAGAGGGTATCGACTATGAAGAAACCTTTTCCCCGGTAGCCATGCTTAAATCTATTCGCATCCTCCTTGCCATCGCCTGTCACTATGACTACGAGATATGGCAAATGGACGTCAAGACGGCATTCTTGAATGGCCATCTTAGCGAAGACATCTATATGTCCCAACCGGAAGGCTTCATTGCTGAAGGCCAGGAACACATGGTTTGCAAGCTTAAGAAGTCCATTTATGGACTTAAGCAGGCATCAAGAGTATGGAACATTCGTTTTGATGAGACTGTAAAGTCTTATGATTTTATTCAAAACGAAAATGAACCATGCGTATACAGGAAACTTGAAGGCATCAATGTGGTTTTTCTTGTCCTGTATGTGGATGACATTCTACTCATTGGAAATGATGTAGGGACATTGTCATCTACAAAGGTTTGGCTGTCTAGTCAATTCAGTATGAAGGACTTGGGAGAAGCCAGCTACATTCTCGGGATTAGGCTTCTTAGAAATAGGAAGCAGAGAATGTTAGGATTATTCCAAGCGACATACATTGACAAGATGCTGGCCAAGTACAGCATGGACTCATGCAAGGGAGCTCTAATCCCTTGCAGACATGGGTTGTCATTTTCTTCGAAGGACTTGTCCTAAGTCTCAAGAAGAAAATGACGAGAATGAGTAGGATTCCCTACGCTTCGGCTGTGGGAAGTCTCATGTACGCTATCTTGTGTACTAGGCCGGATATCCGTTTTGCCGTGGGCTTAGTTAGCGAGATATCGGTCAAACCCAGGTGGAGGTTCATTGGCAAGCTGTAAAGCATATTCTCAAGTACCTCAAGGGAACGAGAGATTATATCTTTGGTTTACGTGGTCGATGATTTGGTTCCTACGGGATACACGGACTCGGACTTCCGGGCGGATAAGGATGAGAGAAAATCCACTAGTGGATATGTCTTCACCTTGTCCGGAGGAGCAATTTCATGAAGGAGTATCAAGCAATCTTGTATTGCTGACTCAACCATGGAAGGCGAGTATGTGGCGGCTTCGGAGGCGTCCAAGGAAGCGATCGACTCCGGAAGTTTCTTTCGGAACTTGGAGTCGTACCACATATGGATAGGCCGGTTGTGATGTATTGCGACAACACTCGGAGCGAGTGTCACAATCTAAGGAGCCTCGGAACCACAAGAAGGGGAAACATATCGAGAGGAAGTACCACCTGATCCGGAATTTCATCCAGAGACGGGAAGTCGTGGTGGAAAATATTACCTCAGAAAACAATCTAGCAGACCCATTCACCAAGCCTTTGGCTGAGAGAGTCTTCAACAGACACTTAGACGCCATAGGGGTGGGCACCTATGGACTTACCTAGTCTTAGAGTGCAAGTGGGAGATTGTTGGATTGTATGCCCTCTTAGACTAGGTTTACGATGTAAAATCGAATTATTTAATAAAAGAATTTATTTTCGAGAAATTGTTTGTGAATTTACTTTTTGTTTGTGCACGATTTTCGTTTGGAACAGGACCCATTGTGTTTAAATAAGTGATCCATGTGAATGGTGGTCTTTCACGATAAGGTATGGATCACGGGTTATTTAACACATAAACATTTGTTCTTAACCTATTGATGAGGCTGGGAACCTCATCATGTTTAGGTTATTATGTTATGAATTCCAAATGGGGAATGGCTTACCTTTAGCCGGTGGGTAGTCCACTCACTTCATGACATAAGCGTATTTCGAATACGTAGAACAGGACCTGTAGTAGTGGTTTCTCAAAGTACTATATGGTAGAAACCTAGACTACTACCGCTACGGCGTGGACTAGTACTCTACGACTTGAGTATGAGTTGGTGGTCTAGCGAAGGCTGGAAGCATATACTTTGATTTGTTGTAGTTGAGGTTCTATCATAGGGCCGATATACTTGCATGTTGGGTATGTGTGACTAGTTAGTTAAGACAGGACTTATACAAGATAGTTTACGCACTATATCGCCCCTTGTGGTTGTCAGAATGGTCTAAATTATCCGGGGCCCTGGGAAACATGACTTGGATGTTTGCTTTAGGGTAGCTCCCTTGGAAAGCGGAAACACTCCGGGAAGTCGTGGATCATTGGACTAGAAGCCTAAGGATGGTAGATGTCATTTAGGGGGTGTTAGTACACTTCTTCCTCTCTAAATGTACGGCGATGTGTAGAGGGGTATTTTAGTCATTTCACACTGTAGGTCGGAGACTTTGCGAATGCGAGCATTGTCCTTGGGGTCAATATTTCCTTATGGTGATATTAGGAAATATTTAAAATGCAAAATACAGCTATTTATATAGCAGGGGTATTTTGGTCATTTTAGCGACTAAGGCGATGTGTCTTTTTGGTCCTCGGGATAGCCGTAAGTCCTAACTATTTTTGGGTTAAGGAATTGGTCTCGGTTGAAGATGATTTTATTTTATTTTGTTTTATTTTATTTTATTCGGGAAGTCTAATTTATTATTGGATTGGAATAAAATAAATAAATAAATAAATAAAATAGGAGTTGAGAGAAATTAATTATCTAGTTTATTTGGTTAATTAATTATTCGGGGCCTAGGTCTAGTATGAATAATTAAGAAATTAACATTGGGCTTAAACTAGGGAAATAATTAATGTTTAATTATTTATTGGGTTATTTATGTAGGCCCAAGAAATAAATAATTAAAGATTAATTATTATGGTTCATTTGGGCTCATTAATTATTTATTGGGTTACTTATGTAAGCCCGGAAAATAAATAATTAATATTTATTATTTTGGGCCTTTTGGGTCCAAGAAAAATAATAAATATTTATACGCCCAATAGCTTGGACCTTAGGGTTTTTTCCGGATACGGTTAAGAGGAGTTTAAGGTTAGGCCAAACTGTTTCTCAGGATAACATCCGGGTATTTTGAAATTCCGGGGAGATGTTTATCAGAGATTGAGAGACCTAATTTAGGCTAAACCAAAATAACTCTTTGAAAAGGAAAAACCCTAATTTTTCCTTTCCCAAGCCACACCTCACGTGGGTCTCTCTCTCTCTCAAGGCCTCTCTCCTTCTTGTTTTTCTCTTGTTCTTTGCTAATCAATAGCGAAAGAACTAAGGAGTTTTGAGATTGTTCCTCTTCACCATAGTGTTCACCAACTAGGGCTTAGGCTGAGGAATATCCCGAGAGCTGGAGAGCTAAGCGTTAATGCAAACAAGGCGGAGTAGAAGGCTAGCGGGTGTTCAACCGGAAGCTCCTTCAAGTGGACAAAGCGAGGTGATTCCAGTCGTTCAATCCGCTCTTACTCAACCTAGAAGGGTTAAGGAGCGCAAAGGTATGATCTTCACGCTTCCGCATGGCCTTTATGGCTCGCGTTTAATTTTTTTTTTTCTCTGTTTTTTTTTTCCCGTCCATGGCTCCCCTGTTTCTGCATTTTCTTTCAGAAACGACAAAGGATTTTCTGGTTTTATCAATTACTTAAAGGAGTGTTTTAATGGAACAAAATCTGGAATTTTAATTTGAAGTTTGAATAAGTTTGGATAGAGTGAAGATAGGAGCTTTTTGAGATATGATAATGGAGTCTTATTACTTAAGTTGGTCGGGAAGCTAAGATGTTCAGTTCATGTCTGTACAAGGGCTGAAATTCAGTGAGGTTTGCTGAAGAATTTTGGCCTTAGCTTTGAAGAGACAAAGCTGGAAAATTTTCTGGAATTAAAGCTCAAGAACACTTGGAATTAAAATGGTTTTGGTGCAGAATTTTTCGTCCAATTTGGCACGATTTTGCAGCTGGATTTTATGGGTGTTTGAAGCTCTTTTAATGGTGGTTTTCAAGCCTTCATCTAGAAGAAGAACAGAGGAAGTTCCAGCTGTTCATATGTTCTAATGGGTATCTTCAAGTTCATGTTCAATGTTGCTAGTTTGTTGGAAAAAAATTCTGGTTTGGCACGTTTGTAAAGCTTTGAAAATTCAAGGAATTTCCAGCCTTCATCCTCCCATAAAATGATTGGTTTTCTTGCAAGAATTGGGTAAGAAAGCTTGCTGCAATTTTTGAAAACAGTCTTGTCGGAAATCTGGAAAATTTTTCAGATTTTTAACTAAAACATGAACAAGATGAAGATGGAGTTTTGAAGGAATAGCTATGGTGTTTTTTCTTAGAACCTCTACCTATTTTTCCTTCTTACTTTCGGCCATATCTATCCCACAAGAGCTGGGATTTTAAAAATTCTAAGCTAGGGAATTACCTCAGAATTTTTATG
>JANUWF010002174.1:867500-1036023 GCA_026120185.1 Voacanga thouarsii
TCGGTGATCTCTTTGAACCAAACCATAATTTTATATTTAGTCCTTTTGTCACACGATATCCAGATTAAGCATAAGGCACGGAGCTTGTCATCCTTATTAAGCTTAATCAATTCTTTCTTGATTTTATAGTAGACTGTTCAAACAAATGATATCAATATCTTAGATTGATATATTTGAGCACGACCATGCATTTTTAACAGTCTAACTTATCAAGGGGCCCATGGATATCTCTCCCATAACTGAGAGGGACAAATTCCTTCACAATCAATCATATTCCTCTCCTTGATTTATTCTATATCCAACAGTAGTCTAATTTATTATCTGGTTAAAGACAACTTTAGACAATGTCAAAATATAGAATTTATCAAGTAAGAAACTATGACGAATTTAGGTCGAAGGACTTTCAATATTATTATGGCTAGAAAGTACTTATGACATATTCCATGAAGTACTCTCACAGTGGGTCATGTCCAATACAATGTTCTCTAACATTTATTTATGTCTTGACTCGATATCACAAATATCCATGGCCAGTAAAACATAGCCATCAAGTCACAAACATACTAATATTAATTTATTATTATTCCAATAATAATAATCGATCAGGGACAGTTTTAGAATAGTCATTGTATTCATTGTACGGTTTTACTATCAAGTCACGTACTTGATGACCAACAAAACAAAACTCACTATTCATGGAAAGGAAAGCCTCATATTATTATATAAAACATAATGACAATTGTATAAGTACAAATTGACTCTAGGGCATATCCCCAACAAATCCTTCAAATATTAGTCCTAGTAGTCTACCCTTATTAAGTACTCAATGTTGTTTGTCCCACTTGGGAGAAGAACGATCATACAATGAATCACTTGGAAATAGCAATTATGGTTTCCAAAATTCTTGTCAAGGTCAGGATTTAGGAAAAGTTTAGCATTTTGTGTAAAATTATTTGCTTAATTTTAAATGATTTGCTTGACTGAAACGAAAGGAAAAATTATCCATAATATCCTTTACAATACATATACTCGTATATATTGAGTTTGACTTGCCACAATAACTTTGGTCTTCAAACGGTTTCACGCAGGAATTTACCTGATCTTTAGCTCTTCTTCAATTCAAAAATCTTCCAAGGTCAACGTAACCCCACCTGGGGTAAACACAAGGTATAAGATAATAGCCAGACCATATTTGCCTTAAATAAATAATTCATAGTTCAACTAGCCACAATAATGACTAACCATGACCGAAATGCCTTGAGCTTTAATACTAGTTGATAAAGTATTTTATAAAATAAAATTAGCTTGATAAGTTAAAATAAGTCGGTGTTATAAAATAAATAATAATAAGTTATACGTTTAAATAATAAATAATGAGTAATATTGCTAATAAATAAAACTAGTGTTAAATAATGGATAATAATAAGTCCTAAATAATATTGGTAAATAGTAATATCAAAATAGTATTATTATAAATAATAAATTATACCTAATTTTAATTAATAATTATTAGATAATAAATAACAAATAAAATTAATAATAAATTAATTATACTTAATTTTTAATTAATAAATAAATTTTAATATAACTAATATTTATGGGTATAGATAAAAGTTTTAGTAAGGCTAACTAATATTATTAATATGGTCTTCAAAGTCATTTGATATTAATTAATTCTAATATTTTATTATTTATTTTTATTAAAAAGATTTTATTTATTTAACTAATAAAATAATAATATTTTATATAATATTCTTTTCGAAAACCTACCTAATTTTATTTGAATTTTATAGATTAAATTGAATAATAGTACTAATTAAATTAATAGTAATAATGTTAGTAAAAATAATTTTTGAATCAATAAAAAAAAAAAATTGTTCTTACCACAATTTTCTATTGTTAGAGAAGGTCTATGAACACATTCTTACATAATACATGTTAATCTATCCATGAACTTAGACTTGAATTAATATACACTACAACATGGATGATCTTCTACTAGGCATAATATTATCTATGGCTTTATTGAAAACTAATATCATGAAGGCCTAATCAACAATGGTGGCATAATATCTAACATGCATCAAAACATCCCTACCTCTCATTAATCATGATGAACATATAGTGATTCTAAAGCAAATTCCGTAAGGCATAACATTCATTTCCATTCTCATGTTTTAACTCCATCCCCTTCACCCACATACACATACTCAACCCGTACTTTATTCAATCAACCTATCAACATCTAGGGGTCTTGATTCTGAAAATTAAAAAGGGAGATTAAGGAAGAAATACTTGATTGATGCTCGTTTGATGAAGGATTCTCCTTGGTTTGTGAAGATCCACGAGTGCTCAATGGCCTTTAGTGGTTCAAATGTAGCCCATGGTTGATCATCACCATTTTCGCCAAGAGAGAGAGAGTGTGTGTGTGAGAGAGGAACGAAAGAGAATAGAAAAGGAAATTAGAAGTTGAATACAAAAAGAAGAAAAAGGAGATTATTCTTATTTTATCTTTTTGGTGTTCTTCGAATCTTCAACAAAAAAGATTGGTTTGATCTGTTTGGAAATTCAACTTTGTGTGTTTTAGTGTTATAAAGTGGAGAAATGAAGAATAGGTTGAATATTGATTATGTAGAGAGTTTATGAGTGATTGGAGGTGTTTAGGAGTGGTTTAGGCTTGAAGATGTGAAGTGTGTCTTCTTGGTGTTCTTTTGAAAGAGTTTGAGAGAAGATGAATTTCGAGTGTGTTTGGAATTGTGATGGCCGAATGGCTTAGAGTAGAAGGAGCTTTCTGTTATCGAAGAATGAGAGAGAGAGAGAGAGAGAGAGAGAGAGAGAGAGAGAGAGAGAGAGTTTCAGATTTTAAAAAAAAAAAAAATTCAAATGGAGAAATAGATAGAATTGTTTGAGGTATAGGATTGGTTAATGGAGTTTGCTCTTGAAAGGTTTCTTGTTCTTCAATGGTGTATGGCTGAATTAGCTATGTTTCAACCAAAGGATGGAGAGTTGTTTAGACTTACGGCTGGCCGAAAATGATCATGAAATGGTACAAGATTTTTTGGTTTTATCAATTAGCTAAAGGTGTGTATTAATGGAACAAAATCTGGAATTTAATTTGAAGTTTGAACAAGTTTTGGATAGAGTGATAATAGGTGCTTTTTGAGGTATGATATTGGAATCCTATTACTCAAGGTTGGTGGAGAAGCCAAGATGTTCAGTTCATGGCTGTACAAGGGCTGAAATTCAGTAAGGTTTGCTGAAGAATTTCGGCCATAGCCATGAAGAGATAAAGCTGGAAATTTTCTGGAATTGAAGCTCAAGAACACTTGGAATTGAAATGGTTATGGTGTAGAATTTTGTTAGTATTATCCCCTAGAGGCAATCACTTGTACATTGGATATGACACATTTTATTTTAATAAAATGCATTATTTATCTTACAGTTTTTTTGTTTACTTTTTAAGTAATATAACTGTTCGATAAAGTCCCTAGTACAATACTGTGTTAAGAAAATCAGGATAGAGATCATGATATGAGATTCCTACTACACTGTATAGTGTTAGTACTTAAATAGTCCCTAGTCATAGTATTAATGAGACATGACATCATTAATGTGTGAAGACTAGCATGTGTTAGTTTCCTGATTTGATCAGGCGGTGGTTCTCATATCTATGAGTATTTAGATCCTCAAAGTTAACACATGGATGCTTGTTAATGAAACAAGTTCATTAGATGACCTAGCCATAAGATAATCACATGGATAACTATTTAGCGCCAGTGATATAATCTCAATATAGTAAACGTGCAAGTATCTTTAGATCTCCAAAGTACTTTGTTTGCTTAGCATTGTACTTTAATTCCAATCTCTAGAGCTTGATCGAGGGCTGCCTATGGGATGGATATTGGGTACATTGTAAGGTAAACGAAAGTAGTTGAGAAGGTTAATAAAGGATTTATCACTCCTAATAGTAGGGGCGAATATCTCACGGCCACTTGTAGGAATTACTACTTGAGAAGTCCTTGGCTAAGGTGAATGTGTATTGGAAATAGTTCCAATTGATACACATCTAGAGTAGTGGGTTCTTGGTATAAGTATTATTGTATTTAGGTCAGAATTAATTCTGGAGGGAGTTGGCACTAATTTTGTACTCCAAACCGAATGAGATATTGTATGGTGAAAGGAGTTAATTGCACTGTAGTTTATTATTGAAGGGTTCATGTCAAGCCACTTGACTTCCTGGACTCTTGGGTGGTCATGATGTGTTGTTAGATACCGCTCATGATCTTAGAATATGGGTTTATTAATTGATGAATTAATAAACCAATCCTGATTAGAATTAATAAAATTAATTTTAATTAATTATGGATTATTAATCTCAAAGACGTTTGGATTAATTCATGTTCGCTACCAATTGATTGGGTAACCTAATAGGTCACACACAATAGAGGATTATATACTCAAGATGTTATTTGATAACATAGTAGGGTTGATTGAGAGAAAGAAAAGTTGTTGTGGACAAATTATAATTAGTTATAATTTGTGGTCCAAATTATAATTGTGAGAACTTGATGTTTCCAATTACAATTAGGGAATTCTAATAGGATTAGAATTCTATGTTTTGGTAGGGGATTTTCGTGTAACATATAGATGAGATACACTAAAACCCTAGCTAAGGTGTGACACCAAAAACCAACACAGGAAATCCTTCTCTCTTCCCTCTCTCTCTCTCGATTGTTCTTGTGTAACAACCCTAGCCGCCACTTAGTGTTTCTGTTAGCACAGAAAACTTCGTGCTTGAGTGTATCCTCTGTGTGGATTACTATTAGAGATAATAACACACTGTGATTATAGTTGTTAGATGTTTAACTCTCGTGGAGTTTGATCAAGAGGATTGCTAGATCGTGCCTCGACTTGAAGGAGAAATTTTTGTTCTTCGGATGATCAAAGAAAGGTAAAAATCTATTACCTTTGTTATCTTTATGTCTTTTTTTCCACACATATGAGGATCCTGGGATGATATCTTGTTTTATTCTTCCGCTATGCTGTATAGGATACGAGCCTGAGATACCCAACAAAATTTTGGTCCTTTTTGGCACGATTTTGCAGCTGAATTTTAAGGGTGTTTGAAGGTCTTTTAATGGTGGTTTTCCAGCATTCATCTTGAAGAAGAACAAAGGAAGTTCTAATTGTTCATATGCTCTAATGGGTGGCTTCAAGTTCATGTTCAATGTTTCTAGTTTGCTGGGGAAAAAAATCTGGTTTGGGACTGTTTGTACAGCTTCGAAAATTCAAGGAATTTCCAGCCTTCATCCTAACATAAAATGACTGGTTTTCTTGCAAAAATTAGGTAGGAAAACTTGCTGCAATTTTTGAAAACAGTCTTGAAGGAAATCTGGAAATTTTTCCAAATTTTTTACCAAAACATGAACAAGATGAAGATGGAGTTTTGAAGGAATAGCTATGGTGTTTTTTTTTTCTTGGAACCTCTACCTAATTTCCTTCCTTACTTTCAGCCATCTCTTTCCCACAAGAGCTGGGATTTTCGAATTCTAAGCTTAGGGAATTATCTCAGAATTTTTTTTTATTAAAAATGGATTAAAGAATTAAGACTAGTTTAAATTTCAAAGATGTTAGGACACGGGTAGCAAAATTAAAGGGGACAAGAATTCTTCTTGAAATCTTTTTAGGACAAGACCACATGGTCAAGACATTACAATTATGTCTTCCTTAAGATAACATTCCTATCTTTAAGAAATGTATGGAAAACAAAAATTCAAACATGGCTAAGATAAATATGAATAAAACTTAAGTGATGGGATTTGAACTCAAGACCTTAAGGATTAAATCACAATGCTCTAACCACTTAACCACAACAACTATTGTTCTTATATTCTCACCTAAATATTCTTTTTATCTAAAACTCAAGCATTCTTTCTATTTTGAGCTCAAGCAAAACTTACCTTTTTACATTTTTTACCCAACAAGCATAAATAAACCATTTAACCTATAAACCACAATTCTAAGGCACGCAAAATCATTTAAAAGGTATATTTTATGCATGATGACATGATATGCATCATATTCCCCTTACTCTAGGGTTGGCTTTAGGTAGGGTTTCACACAATGCAATAAAAACTCCTAACATCGTTTTGTCGAGTCAATTAGAAGAACTCGCATCAATAATCAATGATAATAAGTAATCAAACACTAAAGATGATAAAGAATTGATCAAATAAAGAAATTTACATAAAATCATGAATCTAAAATTAATGTTAAATTACAATAAAAATATTGAATACGTTATTGTTTAAGGAAGAGAAAACAAAAATAAAAGAAAGCACTTATAGACAAGCTTCTTTCTTCACAATTGAAGACTCTCTTGAACAATCCTCCTTGTTTGGGTGAATTCCTCCTTCAATGAGTAATTTTAATTTATGGTCTTGGGTCCACCTCTCTATATATCTTTTCAAATTCCACTCTTAAGTTCATTGGTAGGTATCCAATACCAATTATATCATATGTAACTACCGGATCATTGGGTGATTAACAGCTTTTAATCTTAAAGCCTTTTGGGCTACCCTAACTTTTCTTTTAAATTTCTTTATGCTTGAGTTTGCCCAACCATGATAAAGAATTTAGTTAAACCTGGCCCATTAATCAAGAATTTAATTCCATAGCTTGAACATGCCTAATGTCAAGTAGGCTTAGGTTTGCCCAATAACCTGGTCTCAAAAAAGGACTCTCGTTCTTACTATATTAACGGAAGGAATTAGGTTCAATATTAATTGAGGGATTTGTTCCTTTTAGTGATTTCATTGAATGACATGCATAAAAATTAATAAATCACATAATTGATAATCATGGTAATAAAGCGATTATGTGGTATGGTTATAGACTTTACCCTAAATTAATTTCTTTGAGCTATAAAAGAAATTAATATAGTTAACCTTATATTTTTATGCATGATTTAAGTAGAAAGTCTTACCTTCTCGCCTTGTTTTGGTTGCCATCTCTAGAATAGAATAATTCTACTCCTATCTAACCTATGTAAACTAATTACATAATTTCCTAAAGAGAGAAAACCTCAAGTTACATTCAAGGGGAGTCAGACGAGAAGAGAATTGCACAAGAATTCTAGAGAAGGCAGGACATGTAGGCCCTATTTTATAAAAAACCAAGATTGTAAAATGTATGAACAAATATAATTGTTTTTAGTCCATAACCATCCACCATGCCATTGACTATGCTTAAACAAAATAAATATATAATTTTTATTATTCCAAAATCACTATTTTGGAAAAATAAAACAAATTCTAAAATCAATATTTTAGAAAAATACATTAATTTTAAACTTCCAAAATCACTATTTTGAAAAATAAAATTGTTTATCTCAAAACTAATTTTGAGAAAATACTTTTAGGTCCCATCTCTTGCAGCGAAAATGGCGGTCACGTTGGCCGATCAGCGGGCGGGTCAGGGGGCAGCGCCCTCGTGGAAAAATTTTTATTTTACCACCTCTCATCAAATGAGATTTTCCTTTTCAAAATTCTATTCCAGGATTTTTTTTTTTAAATAGCTGGAATGTCACAAACAGAGTAGAACCGGCGCCGATTTGAAGGCCAGAGCCGACTTTGGTCTGGTTTTAAGAAAAATTTTCATTCGAAAATGATTTCTGGACGTTCGCGAAACAACACGGAACCAATGCCGACTTGGAGGTAGGAGCCAGCATCGGCTGTAGTTGGGAACAGTGGTGGCAATTTTGAAAATTTTCCAGAAACAATTTCTGGTGCCCTAATCTTCTACAACATATCAGTGAGAATAATTCTCAACAGAATTTTCTATTTTGGACCTCAAAACAACAACCAATTTGTTAGTTTAAACAAAACAAAAACAGAAAACTAAGATGAAACGGAAAGCAACAACTATGTTGCTAAAAAATGGTTTTCTGCAAAAAATTATTAGCACCTAAAGAAAGCATCTTTTCGAAATATGATGTGACTTTTACACAATTATATTGTGCTACGGACCCAACCCATACTGGTCGAAACGATTTCGACTCGAATGAAAATAATTTTTCACAGCAAACAAAAATAAACACGAATACATGAAAATAGTTTTTCATGCCAAAACAATATCCGTAAACCAAACATAGCATGGCTCTGATACCACTGTTGGGTATCTCAGACTCATATCCTATACGGCGCAGTGGAAGAATAAAATGAGATAACATCTTAGGACCCGCATATGTGTGGAAAATAAGACATAAAGATAACGAAGGTAACGACTTTTACCTTTCTTTGATTGTCCGAAGAACAAAAATTTCTTCTTCAAGTTGAGGCACGATCCAATAATTCTCTTGATCAACCTCCATATGAGTTGAACATCTAACCACTATAATCACAGTGTGTGAATATCTCTAATAGTAATCTACACAGAGGATACACTCAAGCACCAAGATTTTCTGTGCTAGCAGAGAAAGATGGCGGTTAGGGTTCTTCACGTTTTCAGCAAAACGAGAGAGAGAGAAAGAAGATCGTGTGTATTACGCCCAGCTAGGGTTGGCGGCCATATCATCATATAACACAAAAAACCCTACCAAAAATTGAGAATTCTAATCCTATTAGAATTCCCTAATTGTAATT
Source organism: Voacanga thouarsii (assembly GCA_026120185.1). Lineage (NCBI taxonomy): Eukaryota > Viridiplantae > Streptophyta > Magnoliopsida > Gentianales > Apocynaceae > Voacanga > Voacanga thouarsii. The sequence continues at coordinate 876,143 of JANUWF010002174.1, forward strand.
GGAAATATCAAGCTCTCACAATTACAATTTGGACCATAAATTATAACTAATTATAATTTGTCCACAACAACTTCTCTTTCTCGCAATTAACCCCACTATGTTATCAAATAACATCTTGAGTATATAATCCTCTATTGTGTATGACCTATTAGGTTTCGCAGTCAATTGGTAGCGAACAAGAATTAATCCAAACGTCTTTGAGATTAATAGTCTATAATTAATTAGAATTAATCCTATTAATTCTAATCAAGATTGGTTTATTAATTCATCAATTTATAAACCCATATTCCCAAATCATGAGCGATATCTTGCAACACATCATGACCACCCAAGAGTCTAGGAAGTCAAGTGGCTTGACATGAACTCTTCAATAACAAACTTTAGTGCAATTAACTCTTTTTACCATACAATATCTCATTCGGTTTGGAGTACAGAATTAGTGCCAACTCCCTCCAGAATTAATTCTGGCCCGAATACAATAGTACTTATACCAGGAACCCACTACTCTAGATGTGTATCAATTGGAACTGTTTCCAATACATAATCGGCTTGGCCAAGGACTTCTCGAGTAGTAATTCCTACAAGTGGCCGTGAGATATTCGCCTTTACTATTAGGAATGGTGAATCCTTTATTGACCTTCTCAACTACTTTCGTTTACCTTACAATGTACCCAATATCCATCCCATAGGCGGCCCTCGATCGAGCTCCGGAGATTAGAATCAAAGTACAATGCTTAGCAAACAAAGTACCTTGGAGATCTCAAGTCTAAGGATACTTCCACGTTCGCTATATTGAGATTATATCATGGACACTAAATAGTTATCCATGTGATTATCTCAAAACTAGGTCATCCAATGAACTTTTTCCATTAACAAGCATCCATGTGTTATTTTTGAGTATCTCGATACTCACGGATATGAGAATCACCACCTGATCAAATCAAGAAATCTAACATATGTTAGTCTTAATGCATTAATGATGTCCTGTCTCATTAATACTACAACAATGGACTATTTAAGTACTAACACTTTATAGTATAGTAAGAATCTCATATCATGATCTCTATCATGATTTCCTTAACATAGCATTGTACTAGGGACTTTATCGAACAGTTATATTACTTAAAAGTAAACAAAAGAAACTGTAAGATAAATAATGCCTTTTATTAAAATAAAATGTGTCATATCCAATGTACAAGTGATTACCTTTAGGGCATAGAACTAACACCTATCACAACCTTGAACAAACCTGTGGGCATCTTTGAACAGTGTGGGCCAATGGAATCCAGACTCCAGCACCTTTTGGGCAGTGTTGTTGGCTTAGTAGTGGCCTCCAGCAAGTCATTTATGACAGTGTCAAAGAATATCCTCTCATTCCTTAGAGTCCACACATCTTCTAATGATTTGGTCTGCACAACACTTAAATAGATATGGTCTTCCCAAAAGTAATCCTTATCTCAGAGAGAAATTTATTCTTTTGTTGTATTCTAAGAGCTTTTGGAATAATTCCTGCAACCAAGTAATTAGCAAAATCTGCGAACCAAGGGGTGTTTGGAATCTCACCTTCTATGAGCAAGAGTTGCTCAACCAGAAAGGTGTCATTGATGTCCTCCTCTATTAATGATTCCAAATGAGGATTATCCAGTCTTGACAAGTGATCTGCAGCCAAGTTCTCCGCACCCTTTTTGTCCCTAATCTCCAAATTAAATTCCTGCAATATTAATACCTATCTTATTAATCTTGGTTTGGAATCATGTTTGGTTAGTAGGTACTTTAGGGCATAATGGTCCGTATAAACAATGACTTTGGACAAAATAAGATAAGAATAGAATTTATCAAATGCATACACTATAGCAAGCAATTCTTTCTCTGTTGTTATGTAATTTTTTGCTCATCCGTTAAAGTCTTGCTTGCATAGTAGATGGGTTGGAAGTGCTTATTCTGCTTTTGTCCAAGTACTACACCAATTGCGAAATCACTTGCATCACACATTAGTTCAAATGGAAGAGACCAATCAGGTGTAATCAAAATGGGTGAATTGCCCAATTTCTCGTTAAGCATGATAAAAGCATTGAGACATTTTTTTTTTTATCAAAATTAAACACAGCATCATTTTCAAGTAAATAGGTAAAAGGTTTGAAAATTTTTGAGAAATCTAGGATAAACCTCCTATAAAAACTTGCATGACCAAGAAAGTTTTGTATAGCTTTCACAGAAGTAGGAGGAGATAGCTTCTCAATTGCTTCAATTTTTGCTCTATCAACTTCTATCCCCTTCCTTGAAATTTTAGGCCCTAACACAATACCTTCTTGCACCATAAAGTAGCATTTTTCCCAGTTAAGCATGAGGTTAGTCTCTTCACATCTTGCTAAGACCTTTTCAAGATAAGATAAACACAAGTTAAATGAATCACAAAAAATGGAGAAATCATCCATAAATACTGATACGTATTTATTTGGGTATAAAAATCATATAAAAATAAGCACATTCCCAATCAAGTTTAAATCAAAACGTTAATCCCAAATTACATATATGAGTAAGCGTAGTCATCATTAACATAGTATAGGGTTCAAACGAGTGTCGATCCTCCAGAAACAAGTATGCATTAATCACTTTTTTTTTTCATTTTTTAACCAACTCCATAAAGTGAAAAGAAAAATAAAATAAAATAAAATAAAATAAAATAAAATAAAATAATATATACATGTCAAGGATGGAGAATTATGTAACTCAAACTATTATTTTAACACACATGACCTTAAAGCACTTAACCATTATCATAACTAATTATTCTCTGGGTATCATGAATGATTAAAATAGATTCACATTTTTTCCAATCCATGAAATCACTACCTTCTAGATAAATTAGCATCACATTCCGGTCTCAACTAATCCACCCAAAAGATGCATTAAACACAATCCTTGGTTAAATTTTCATTCCTGGCAAACTTAAATATGAAATTAACTAATGAATCCATTCCTGGCAGATATCAATTAACCTTTAATTACCAGTTCTTAGCAATTAACCCCTTTTCCAAGAAAGTTAATAGACAACAAATATGAAATTAATAAATTGAGACCACCATCAACCCCTTTTCCAACAAGTTAATGGAAAGAAACAACCAACCAATCTTGTAGTATGCACAAGTAATTAAATACCAAGAATAACAATCAATTTATCAAAAGATCAAATAACTCCAAAAATCATGAATACCTAAAACAATGTCGAATTACAATAAAACAATTAATATATCATTATTTAAGAAAAGAAAACAAAAGTAAAAGAAAGCACTCATAGACAAGTCTGCTTCATCTTCCTTTGTAGACCTTCTTGTACAACCCTTCTTGATTTGGCAGAATTCCTCCTTGATTTGAGTGATTTTCTATTATGATCTATGAACTCCCTCATTTCTCTTGTGTTTTCCATCTATTTATAGGCTTAGGAAGTGCCAAAAGTAGTTGGTGTAGGGTTTTTGGCCGATTAGAAGTAGGAAAATACTAAAATTCTACAAATTACCAAAAATCGTGTGTAAAATTCAAGGTACCGCCTTATCATTAGGGCACAGTTGGCGGCGCCTTGACTATTGGAGCCGGCATTGGTTGTGTTTTGTTTCTTCAGTTGTTCGTCGATTTTTTCTTGATTTCCGCAAAATATTTTCCAGAGTGCAGCCGGTGCCGTCTTGGCTGCTGTGCTAGTGCCAGTTCTATTTTGTTTAGCTATGTTTCACTGATCTTTTGTTGCCTCAAAGTGCGTACCAACAGCACGTGGTCGGCGTCGCTTACTTTGGCCTGTCCAGTGCCGCCTCTATTCTATTTTGCGACGTTTTTATCTTATTTTACCCCTAAAATCTGAAATATTGCACAAAATACATTTCCAAGGGTAAAATCTCAAATATGAAGAAATATAACTAATTATTGAACAAAATGTATTACAAAATTGTTTCAAATAACTAGAAAAAATATAACTAATTTAGGCCTTATCAAATACCTTCGTGATGTCCCCCACGATTCCTTCAAATATTGCTGTCATGCACATTTGGAATATTCTGGGACCATTGCAAAGACCAAACGGCATTCGACGATATGCAAAAGTACCATATGGACATGTGAAAGTGGTTTTCTCTTGGTCCTCAGGAGCTATGAGGATTTGTAGGTAGCCAGAAAATCCATCTTAAAAATAATAATATTCATGTCCGGCTAACCTTTCCAACATTTGGTCAATAAAAGGGAGAGGGAAGTGATCTTTTCGTGTGGTTTTATTTAGCATCCTATAATTAATGCAAAACCTCCAACCCGTGACCAATCTCATAGGGACTAACTCATTTTTATCATTTGGGCTTACTGTCATTCCTCCCTTCTTTGGTACCACTTGAGTAGGACTTACCCAAATACTATCTGAAATAGGGTAAATGATGCCTGAATCTAAAAGCTTAATCACCTTTCCCTTTACTACTTCACTCATATGTGGGTTCAACCTACGTTGGGGTTGCATTACGGGCTTTGCACCTTCTTCCATCAAAATGTTGGGCGTGCAAAAGGATGGACTAATTCCCTTTATATTAGCGATCTTCCATGCTATTACTCCCTTATATTTTCCCAACACACTTACCAATTTGGTCTTTTGTTCTTTAGTGAGATCTTTGGCAATGATAACCGGCAATTTATGCCCTTCAGCTAAGAACACATATTCCAAGTGCTCGAGTAGGTCTTTTAAGTCCAATTCTAGAGAATCCTCTATGGATGATTTCATTTTCCCCAAACTGCATTTCTCAATTTCCAAACTCTTCCTCCCATGCTCCTCATGAATGTTCTCCAAAAATACTACTGATGTTTCCATCACCTCCTCCTTAAATGATTCTTGCATAAACTCCAAAATAGGTTCTTCAAGAATATCAACTTGTAAACAAGAATCATCAGAAGATTGAATGACTACTTTTTCCTCCCCAACCCTAAGTGTTAACCTCCCCCCATGAACATCAATTAGCGTTTTTGCTATAGCTAGGAATGGTCTACCAAAATTAAAGGGACTTTAGAATCTTCATCCATATCAAGAATAACAAAATCCACTGAAAATATGAATTTGTCAACTTTTACCAGCACATCTTATATTATTCCTCTAGGATATTTGATAGATCTATCGGCAAGTTGAATACTCACCCTAGTGGGTTGGGGTTTGCCTAGGCCTAGCTTTTTGAATATTTTATATGGTAATAAATTGATGCTAGCACTTAAGTCAGCTAATGCATTACAGAAATTAAAAGTGCCAATTAAACATGAGATAAAAAAAACTCTCTGGATCATTCTCTTTGTGTGGCAAATTCTGTTTATCCTGCAATATGGCTAAGCATTCTTCATTTAGTACCACTGTGGACAATTCTTCCAATTGCTTTTTACTTACAAGCATGCTTTTAAGAAATTTGGCATATTTGGGCATGTGGATTAAGGCTTTACTGAGTGGGATATTTATATACAGTAGTTTGAATATCTCAAGGAATTTGTCAAATTGGGCATCTTTTCAGGCTTTGTGTAGATGGGTAGGATACAGAATTTTAGGCTGAAAAGTGGGATTTCTAATAGGATTTTCAGGAGATGGGCAGGGTGTAGCTGGCGCTGGTTCACTTGGCTCAGTCAGCACCGGTTGCATGGTTCTCGGGTGTATAGGACGGCCAGCGTTGGTTCTCTTCCTTCAGCCGGCGCCGGTTGTAATCTGTAATGTCGGGCAACTCCTTTCCACTCCATAATGTGATAGCAGTTGTTTCCTCTTTGCCTATTGGTGCTAGTTCTTGAGATTTTAACACTATGTCAATTAAAAACTAGAATTGTCTTTCCATATTGTGAATCATCTCTTCAAACTTCTCAAATGTGGAATCTATTTCTTTGAAGTGCCTCATGACATGGACAGCAAATTTTCCAATCATAATTTCTAGCTCTGCTAATTCTAGTGCTTTCAGTATTATCTCAGAAGAGTAATGGGGGTACTGCCCCTCATTGGGCCTCCTCTAGTTCCAATTCGTCATTCCACCTAAACATTGAATCTAGTTAGATAACGGAATGCATGATTAACATAAAATTAAAAGAAGAAAAAGTTAGTTAATTAAACATTGTCAAAGTTAGAAAGTTAGATTACAAAGATACACATGATATAAAAGATACAAAAGATGGCACCTTATTGCGAAAAGAACAATTGTACATATTCACATATTTACCTATTTACATATTTACATGGTTAAATCAACACAATTCGAGCTTTCATGATATTGTTCCTTAGCAACGGCGCTAAAAACTTAATGCGTATTTATTTGGGTATAAAAATCATGTAAAAACAAGCACATTCCCAATCAAGTTTAAATTAAACGTTAGCCCCAAATTACACATATGAGCAAATGTAATCATCATTAACATAACATAGGGTTCAAACGAGTGTCGATCCTTAAGGAACAAGTATGCATTAATCACTTTTCTTACATTGTTTAACCGACTTGATAAAATGAAAAAGAAATAAAAAGAAAAATAAAATAAAATAAAATAATATATACATGTCAAGGATGGAGAATTATGTAACTCAAACCATTATTTTGATGAACATGATCTTAAAGTACCTAGCCATTATCATAACTAATCATTCTCTTGGCATCATGAAGAATTAAGATAGATTCACTTCTTTTTCAATCCATGAAATCACTATCTTCTAGATAAATTAGAATTACTTGGTTTCATCTCAACTAATTCACCCAAAATATGTATTAAACACAATCCGTGATTAAATTTTCTTGGTCTTGGAAAACTTAAAACATAAAGCTAACCAATGAATCCTTGGTCTCGGCAGACATTAATTAACATTTAATTACCCAGTTCTCATCAATTAACCATCTTGGTTTCGGTGAGTTAATAGACAACAAATATGAAATCACTAAATTGAAACCACCATCAACCCCTTTGGTCTCAGCGAGTTAATGGAAAGAACCAACCAATTAATCTCGTAATAAGCACAAGTAATTAAATACCAAGAAGAACAATCAATTAACCAAAAGATCAAAATAACTCTAAAAATCATGAATACCTAAACAATGTCAAATTACAATAAAACAATTAATACATCCTTATTCAAGAAAAAGAAAACAAAGTAAAAGAAAGCACTCATAGACAAGCCTCATTCTTCTTCCTTTGAAGACATTCTTACACAATTGATGCGTATGGATTTGGGTATAAAAATCATATAAAAACTAAGCACATTCCCAATCAAGTTTACATTAAAACGTTAAACCCAAATTACATATATGAGCAAGCGTACTCATCATTAACATAGCATAGGGTTTAAATGAGTGTCGATCCTCAAGGAACAAGTATACATTAGTCACCTTTCTTTCATTTTTTAACTAACTCGATAAAGTGAAAAAGAAATAAAAATAAAATAAAATAAAATAAAATAATATATACATATGTCAAGGATGGAGAAGTATGTAACTCAAACTATTATTTTGACATACGTGACCTTAAAGAACCTAACCATTATCATAACTAATCATTCCCTTGGCATCATGAAGGATTAAGATAGACTCACTTTTTTTTTCAATCCATGAAATCACTATCTCCTAGACAAATTAGCATCACATATTCTGTCTCAACTAATTTACCCAAAAGATGCATTAAACACAATCCTTGATTAAATTTCCATATTCTGGCAAACTTAAAATATGAAATTAACCAATAAATCCATATTCTGGCAGACATCAATTAACTTTCAATTACCTTATTCTTAACAATTAACCTCTTTTTCAAGCAAGTTAATGGAAAGAAACAATCATTTAATCTCGTAATAAGCTCAAGTAATTAAATACCAAGAAGAGCAATCAATTAGTCAAAAGATCAAATAACTCTAAATATCATGAATATCTGAAACAACGTCGAATTACAATAAAACAATTAATACATCATTGTTCAAGAAAAAGAAAACAAAGGAAAGAAATAGATACTCATAGACAAGCCTTCTTTTTCTTCGTTTGAAGACCTTCTTGTACAATCCTCCTTAAATTATTTATCTCGATAACATATTGGCGATGCACTCCAAAATAAATCTAAGTCCCTACATTGTGCACCTCCTTTCTCTAGGGTAAATTAGCCTTTATTTATAGGCCTACAAAGTTCCTGAAAGAATCCTAAATAAAAAAGAAGTAATTACCTAAAAATCAAAACCAAAAAGGATTGGTAAAAAGTCTAAATATAAACCTAAATAAAACGAGGTCCACCGCCTTTGACTTTAAGAATTAGAAAATTGGAAATCAATTTGGATTGGATTTTGTCGTTTTGTGCTGGAGGACAATTCTTGCTGAATTGGAATTGCTGAAGCCTTCAATTGATGTTTGTACTTTGTAATTGGAATTGTCTGATTTGGCTTCTAATTGAGCCATCCAAAATTTGCTGAAGCCACCAAAATTCTAAAGCAGATTTCCCATTGCTATTGGCTAAATTAAGCCGCCGACTGAATTGTTGCTTTCTGTTTCTTCTTGCATTGCTGACCACCAAATCTGCTTCTTCTTCTTTTGTTATCGCAGCAACTCAATTGAGCCACAGCTAACGAGCCTACCACTGCTTCCTTTTTTCTTCTTTGCATTGGCTCAATTGAGCTGTAAACCATCCAGAATCCACTTTCTTTCTTTTGTCCTTTTTGCTTTCCTTCATTGTTGACTTTGTTTCTCTTGGCCCACCGAATTTCTTGCTTGTGTTGCTCTTGCTGTAGGCTTAAGTGAGCTACGAAGTTACTTCTTGCGCAGCAGCCTTTGTTGACTTTCCTCTTTGTCCTCGGCCTACCGAAATCTGTCTTTTTTTCTTTCTTCTTGCTGTTGTTGAAGACCAAAGCTGCTTTGCTTTTTCCTTCTCCTTTTGCTTTTGTTCTTTCTTTGCTTAGCCATTTTTTGTTGACTTCTCTCCTGCTATTGCTGACTGAAATTCCTTCAATTGCTCTGCACTTCTCTGTTTTTCCAGTGGAAGACCAGCGCCGGCTCCTCTTCCTAGGCTAGTGCTGGTCTTGTTATGGAAAATCACCTAATTAACTCCAATTTTTCTTTATTTTTGCATAGAATTATAGAAAAGTATTTTTATAAAGGAAATATCAAATAGGAAGGAATATGACTAGTTATTGTATAAAAAGTATCTTAATTTAGCCTTAAATAACTAGGGAAAATATGACTAATTTAGGCCCTATCAACAATCCTCCTTGATTTTAGTGATTTTCTATTTAGATCTATGAATTCCCCCCCTTTCCCTTATGTTTTTCATCTATTTATAGGCTTAGGAAGTGCCTAAACTCGTTGGTGTAGGGCTTTTGGCTGATTAGAAGTAGGAAGATACTAAAATTCTAAAGATTACCAAAAATGGCGTGCAAAAATCAAGGCACTGCCTCAACATCAGGTCACAGTCGGCGCTGCCCTTGGCTGCCTAGAGCCAACGCCGGTTGTGTTCTGTTTCGTCAGTTGTTCGTCCATTTTTTCTTGATTTCCTCGCAATGTTTTCCAGAGTGCAACTGGTGTCGGTTCCAGCTTCCCAGTCGGCGCCGGTTCGGTTCTGTTTCGATTCGTCACATTGATTTTTTTTTATCACCTCGAAGTGTGTGCCAGCAGCATGTGGTCAGTGCCAGTTCCTCTGCCCTGTCAGGTACCGCCTCTGTTCTGTTTTATGACGTTTTTGCCTTGTTTTACCCCTAAAATCTGAAATAATGCAAAAAATACCTTTCCAAGGGTAAAATCTCAAATATGAAGGAATGTGACTAGTTATTGAACAAAATGTATCACAAAATAGCCTCAAATAACTAGAAAAAATATGACTAATTTAGGCCCTATCAAGTGGATTCCCCTATCACTAATGGGTACCTTTGGTACTCCAAACCGGGTGAAAAGTTTTTTGAGAAATTTTACTACAACACGCGTATCATTAATAGGCAAGGCTTGTGCCTCAACCCACTTTGATACATACTCAACCGCAACAAGATGTATTTGTTACCCATACAACTAGGAAAATGGCCTAAAAAGCAATCCCCCAATAAAAAATTTTACAAGCTTGAAAGATGTGAAATGGCGTCTCATTAGATTTTGAAATGTTACTTGTACATTGATATCTATCACAACTTTTAACAAACCTATGAGAGTCCTTGAAGAGTGTTGGCTAATAAAATTTGGACTCAAGTACCTTTCTTGCGGTGTTGTTAGCTTGGTAATAGCTATTGGGGATATGCCCTAGAGTCAATTTGTACTTATACAATTGTCATTATGTTTTATATAATAATATGAGGCTTTCCTTTCCATGAATAGTGAGTTTTGTTTTGTTGGTCATCAAGTACGTGACTTGATAGTAAAACACTACAATGAATACAATGACTATTCTAAAACTGTCCCTGATCGATTATTATTATTGGAATAATAATAAATTAAGATTAGTATGTTTGTGACTTGATGGCTATGTTTTACTGGCCATGGATATTTGTGATATCGAGTCAAGACATAAATAAATGTTAGAGAACATTGTATTGGACATGACCCACTTGTGAGAGTTCTTCATGGAATATGTCATAAGTACTTTCTAGCCATAATAATATTGAAAGTCCTTCGACCTAAATTCATCATAGTTTCTTACTTGATAAATTCTATATTTTGACATTGTCTAAAGTTGTCTTTAACCGAGATAATAAATTAGACTACTTGTTGGATATAGAATAAATCAAGGAGAGGAATATGATTGATTGTGAAGGAATTTGTCCCTCTCGATTATGGGAGAGATATCCATGGGCCCCTTGATAAGTTAGACTCGTTAAAAATGCATGGCCGTGCTCAAATATATCAATCTAAGATATTGATATCATTTGTTTGAACAGTCTACTATGAAATCAAGAAATAATTGATTAAGCTTAATAAGGATGACATGCTCCGTGCCTTATGCTTAATCTGGATATCGTGTGACAAAAGGACTAAATATAAAATTATGGTTTGGTTCAAAGAGATCACCGATCTTCATTTAACCTGGATAGTTATAATGTTTTGCTAGAAACCGCTTATAACTTGTGGGCCATTTAAATATGATTTAGGCACACTGCCAATATTAAATGAACCTATAGGGTCACACAATAAGCAAACTTGTTAGGTTATTTTTCTGGTGACCAGGTTCGATGAATCTGGATGATATCCAGATTATAAGAATCTGACTCGGTAAAATAATTAGTTAAATTACCGAGATAATGACAGAATCTTATCATATCAGTTTTAATTTAATTTGAATTTAAATTAGAATATGATAAGATATTATTAGGGTTGGACTCTAAGAGGTTCGAGGGTTTTTAAGAAAACCCTAGCCGTCTTTTCAATAGTCCAATTTTTTTCGGTTGAGAACATTCGTGCCATTCTCTACCAGAGAGAAAAAAAAAACCTCTCAAACCCTAGGCGCTAGCACTCCCTGGGTATCGAGTGAGTTCGCGGTGTGTATCCGATAGAGGACGTTCGCATACTGCAGCGTCTGGTGATTGTTCGGGTTGAACGTACAACAGCGCAACCAGAATCGAAGGGTTTCGATTACAGCAACCAGAGGTAATTCTTAAAACTTAGATCTTCTTAATCGTTTACTTGGGTCCTCGGGAGGGATTCGTAGATGTTTTCCACGTTTAGGAGTCCACGAATCCCAACAATAGCCTCCTGCAGGTTCTTCATGACAATGGTTCAAGATATTGATGGTTTCCATGGAATCCACACACCTTTGAATGATTTGATCCGCACAACACCAAAAGAAGTATGGATCTTCCCAAAAGTAGTGCCGTACTTTGGAGAGTAATTTCTTCTTTTGTTGGGTATTGTAATCTTCCGAAATAATTCCGGCCACCAAGTAGTTAGCATAATCCGCATACCAAGGTAGTTGAGAAACCTCACCATTCACAAGTAGAAGTTGTTTATCCGGGAAGGTGTCATTGATTTTACCTTCGGCTAATGGCTTAAGGTTGGGATTTTCCAACCTAGACAAGTGATTCGCAGCCAAATTTTCCTCTCCCTTTTTGTCCATAATCTCCAAGTAAAATTCATGCAACAATAAAACCCATCTTATCAATATTGGTTTAGAATTATGCTTGTTTAGTACGTACCTAAGGGTGGAATGATCCGTATACACAATGACTTTAGACAAAATAAGATAAGAACGAAATTTGTCAAAAGAAAACACTATTACAAGCAACTACTTCTCCGTTGTGGTGTAGTTCTCTTATGCCGCTGTAAGAGTTTTGTTTGCATAGTAAATCAGCTGAAAGTGCTTATTCCTGCTTTGTCCAAGTACTATGCCCACTGCATAATCACTTGCATCGCACATTAATTCAAAACGAAGAGACCAATCTGGTGTAATTAAAATTGGAGAATTGATCAATTTCATTTTAAGCACATTGAAATCATTAAGACAGTTTTCATTAAAATAAAAAATGGCATCTTTTTCAAGCAAAAAAGTAAGGGGTTTAGAAATTTTTGAGAAATCCAAGATAAACCTCCTATAGAAGCCTGTATGACCAAGAAAACTTCGAATAGCCTTCATGAAAGTTGGAGGAGGGAGTTTCTCAATTGCCTCAATCTTAGCTCTATTAACCTCAATACATTTCCTTGAAATTTTGTGTCCTAATACTATACCTTATTGCACCATCAAGTGACATTTTTTCCAATTAAGCATGAGGTTAGTCTCTTCATAATTTTGGAGTACCTTTTCCAAATTGGCCAAACACAAGTTAAAAGAATCACCAAACATAGAAAATTATCCATAAATACCTTCATGATATCTCCAACAAGTCCTTCAAAAATAGGCATCATACATCTTTGAAAAATTGTTGGACCATTGCAAAGACCAAAAGGCATACTTCGATAGGCAAAAGTACTAAAGGGGCATATAAAGGTGATTTTATTTTGATCCTCCAGTGCTATAGGAATTTGAAAGTACCAGGAAAAACCATCTAAAAAATAGTAAAACTCATGTCCGGCTAACCTTTCTAACATTTGGTCAATAAAGGAGAGAGGAAAATGGTCCTTCCTAGTTGCTTCATTCAATTTCCTATAATCAATGCAAACCCTCTAACCGGTTTCCAATCTCATTAGGATCAACTCATTTTTTTCATTAGGACTCACAGTCATTCCTCCATTCTTTGGTACCACTTGTGTTGGACTAACCCCAATACTATTAGAATTAGGATAAATGATGCTGAACTCTAACAGTTTAATCACTCACCTTTTATTACATCACTTATGTTTGGGTTTAGTCTTCATTGGGGTTGCACTACGGCTCAGGGTCCTTCTTCCAATTAAATTTTGTGAGTACAAATTTGGTACTAAATGGCAACTTTATCACTAAATCTGTTAAAAACCAAATTTTCCTTTCCATATTTCTAATCATGTCCTCAAATTTTGCTAATGTGTCATCTATCTCATGAAAATGTTTAGTTATGTGGGTGGCAAATTTTCCTAACACCCTTTCTAAGGCAATGGAGTCGGATAGTCAAACCTTACAATATAAAATCAAGTTAGTTAGTTAAGGTAGATGTTCACAAATTATGTTAAAAGTAATTATAACAAATAAAGTCGTTAAATTACCAGTATACAAGAAAACAACATATGACACCAATTCATACAAGGAACATATATACATATTCACATATTTATGTATTTACGTATAGATATATAAAAATATAAACATGGTTAAATTAACAAAATTCAAGCTTTCATGATATTGTTCCCCAGTAGTGGCACCAAAAAATTGATGCATAAATTTTGGGTGTATAAAAATCTATCACTTAATCAATTTTTAATCAAAATATTAATCCTAAAATACACATAGGAGCAAGTAAACTATCGCAAGCATAGCATAGGAAATTAACGAGTATCAATTTTCAAATGAACAAGTACATACTAATAACTTTTTATTCATTATTTAACCGACTCAAATAAAGTGAGAAAATAATAAAAAGAAAAATAAAGAAATATATACAACTCAAGGATGTAGTGTATCACCCCACTACCTAGGTCCATCAGGGTTGCGGATGTTGCCTCGTCCATAGGACAAGGGGTCTTTATAACTAGGTCACATAAAATAAAATAAAAGGAATACTTTAAAATTAAACTTATTACAACCCAATAATACATGAATAAATCCAAAATAAATTGTCTACTACAATCTCTCAAAAACACCAAATAAGGAAAACAACAAAGAGTTTTCAAAACCACAAGAAAGAATCTAGCTAATGACCTTCACAGTAGGATCAACCTGAAAACATGGCATAAAAGGTGGCAAGATAAAAATCATAGTAAACTCGTGTGTGCTTTAAGTGTTTCAGGTAAAACAGTTCATGTATGCAAGTTGTAAAAGTTTCATAGGAGAAAGTACAAGCAAGCATTAAATAAATGTTAAAAATAAAGAGTGGTGTTTTGCTTTCCAAACTATACATATGCACAATAAATACAACCACCCAAAGAGGTAGCCATGGCACCACACGTTGGGCCCCATGACAATATAATGGTCAGTATGCCACACGTTGAGCATGCTACCGGTTAGACTACCACACGTTGAGCATGTTAACAAAAGGTAGGTGTATGGCTTACCGGGTGAGATACTCCTCCATCTTTACACCCAAACTTACCGGTTGTCCATTCCAAAAACACACAGTCCACTTGACTGAAACTTGCTAGCTCGGACCGGTATGACCTACTGGATTGGCATCCTATCCGGGAAGGACTCACTCCTCAGAGGTTGCCACCTACTGAGAGACTTACCCTAACCCTTCAAAGAGTAGTCCTAGTAGTCTACCTTTATTGAGTACTCCACGTTGCTTGTCCCATTTGGGAGAAAATTAATCATACAATGTTTTACTTGGAAATAGCAATTAAGGGTTTCTAAAATGCATGTCAAAGTTGGGTTTTAGAAGAGTTTAGCATTTTGTGTAAAATTGCTTGTTTAGTTTTCAAATGATTTGCTTGACTGAAATAAAAAGGAAAAAAATAGTCCTTAATTGCCTTTACAAACGAATGATCATACACATTGAATTTGGCTTGCCACAATAATTTTTGGTCTTCAAATAACTCCATGCAGGAGCTTACCTGATCATTTGCTCTGCTTGAATTCAAAAATCCTCCAAGGTCAACCTAACCCCGCCTGGGGTAAACACAGGGCATAAGGTTACATTCGAACTATATTCGCCTTATCTAAATAATTTCTAACTCAACTAATTACAACCATGTCTAACCATGACCTTAATGTCCTAAGCTTTAAGGCTAGATGACAAAGGATTTTGTAAAATAAATCTAGCTTGGTAAGTTAAAATAACTAAAGGTTATAAAATAATTACTAATAAGTACTAGTTTTAAATAATAAAATTTTGGGTATTATTGCTAATAAACTAGTGTTAAACAGTGAATAATACTGAGTTCTAAATAATACTAGTAAATGGTAATATTTAAATAGTATTATTATAGATGAATAAATAATAAATTACACTTAATTTTTAATTAATAATTAGTAATAAATAATGAAATTAATAATAAATGAATCATATTTAATTTTTAATTAATAAATAATAAATAAATTTTAATATAGATAAAATTTATGGATATAGGTAAAAGTTTAACTAGGGTCTACAAGGTCATTAATTAATTCTAATATTTTATTTATTATTATTTATATAAAATATTTTATTTATTTTTATTATATATATATTATTTTTAATAAAAGATATTATTTATTTGACTAATAAAATATTAATATTTCATTTAATATTCCATTTCCAAATCTTCCTAGGAATTTTGAAACTCTTTGGAAAAATATAGCAACAATTCTAATTAAAGTAATAAAATTTGTTAATAAAAAAATAACTAGGATTAACAATAAAATAATCATAATTTTCCTACTGCTAGTAAAAGATTCATGAACACATTCTCCAACATCAAACAATAAACTAATCCATTCGTGAACATACACTTAAATAAACACATACTATTATATGGCTAAATCCCTACTAGGCATAATCATTAATCATGGCTTCAATGGAAAGCAAGAACATAAGAGCCTAATCATCTTTGGTGTCATAATATTTAACATGTTTCAAACATCCATAAAATTCACTAAGCATAATGAACATACATTGATTCCAAAGAAAATTCATATAACTTAGTCATATACATCAATCATCATGTCCTAACCCCAATCCTTTCCTTCACATGCATACACTCAATCCCCCATTCATATTCTATTCTTCCTATAAACATCTAGGAGACATAAATTCAGAATTAAAAAGGAGGATTAAGAAAAAAAAAAAAACTTGTTTGTCGATTTCTTTGATGAAGCTAAAGAAGGTCCACGCGCGATTGAGAGTCTTGAGTAGTACAAAGAAAAACTGCCATGGTTGATAGTTGATCAACCATTGAGAGAGAGAGAGAGAGAGAGAGAGCATTAGTATGGTCTATTGAAGATTGAATGAAAGAGGGTGAACAAGAAGGTTGTTCTTGATAATGAAAGAGTGTGAACAAGAAGGTTGTTCTTGATTTACCTTGATGATGTTCTTGAGACCTTCAAGAAAAAGCTGATTTTGATCCTATTGAAATTTCTTGTTTGCGTGTTTTTGTGTTATAAATACCAGAAATGAACAGTAGGGATTATGTAGGAGTAATATGGGGTATTTGAGAGTGATTGGAGGTGTTTAGGGTAGGTTTAGGCTTGAAGAAGTGTAGTGTGTATTCTTGGTGAGAATTGAGAGAATTTGAGAGGAAAGCTGTATGAAATCTAGAATGATGTTGGCCGAATGGTCTAGGGTGATTAGGGGTTTCAGTTTTCAATTAGAAGGAGAGAGAATATTCTGATTTTGTTTGAAATTCAAATGGAGAGAATTGTGGAGTTGTTTGAGGTAGGAGATTAGCTTATGGTGTTTGATTAAGAGTGGTTCCTTGGCTTTTCAATGGAGCCAGCTGGACTGGTCAGACTTATGGCAAGGAAATGAAGGCTGTTCAAGCTTTATTGCTTACCGAAATTCAGTGTTTAATGGCTGAGGAATTTCTAGTTTGGTTGCTTGATACAAGAGTGTTTTCATGGATCAAAATTCTAGAATTTTTTTGAAGTTCAAATATGTTTTGGATAGAGTGAAGTTAAGAGGTTTTTGAGGTATGATTATGGAGTCTAAGTACTCAAGGTAAGTGTGGAGGTTAATGGTGTTCAGTCCATGGCTAAACAAGGTCCATTTTGCAGAGGTTTGAAGGTGTTTTTTAAGCCTAGGCATAGGGAGACAAAGCTGGGAATTTTCTGGTTTCAAGTTGTTCAAAAGTTCAAATGGTTGATGATTTTTCTACGTAGAATTTCTGCATTTCTTCAGCCCGATTTGCAGATGATATTGAGAGGTGTTTGAGGGTCTTTTAAGGTTGGTTTCCAGCCTTCTTTCTGGAGAAAAATAGAGGAGGTTCTTGCTGGATTGACGACCAAAAAAAAAAAAAACAGCTTCAATCTCAGCTTGGAGTGCAGCGAATTTGCACAGGAATTTTTCTGGTTTTGTGTAGTTTATGCAGTCCGAATTTTGTACAGAAATTTTAGTCTTCAAGCTACATGGAATGACCATTTTTCTGGTAGTAAATGAGCAAGAATACTGGCTGATTTTTTTAAAAGCTGGACTGTCCAAAAATGTGGAAAATTTCTAGATTTTCTTTATCAAAAACATGAACAACATGAAGGTGAGTTTAAAGGTTCTACCGTGGTGATTTATTTCTCTTGGATTCTTCTCCCTAATTTCAGCCAATCCTCTACTTCCAAGATTGATTTTCAAAATTCAAGGCTAAGGAATTATCTCAGAATTTTTGGAATTAAAAGAAGAGATTTAATGAATTTTGAATAATTTAAATTGCGAAGATGTTAGGACAAAGCTAGAGCTAATAACAAGGACAAGAATTGCTCTAGAATTTCTTTTTAGGACATGATTATATGATTAAGACATTCTCTTCATGTCTCCCCTAAGAAAACATTCCTATCTTTAAGGAATGTAAAAAAACAAAAATTCAAACATAACTAAGATAATCATGAATAAAACTTAAGTGATGGAATTTGAACTCATGACCTTAGAGATTAATTCCAAAGCTCTAACCACTTAATCACACTAACTCTTGTTCTTATTTTCTCACCCAAATATTCTTCTTATCTAAACCTCAAGTCATCTTCCTATTTTGACCTTAAGTAAAATTACTGTTTTACCCTTCCCACTCAATAAGCATAACTAAGCATTTTAACCTATAAACCATAATTCTAAAGCACATAAAATCATTCAAAAATATATATTTTTATGCAGAATAATATGATATGCATCCCGACCCCCTTACTCTCAAGTTGGTTTTAGGTGGGTTTTCACATGTAGGATTGTGCAATTTATACAATTATCCTAGAAAACAAGATAATGAACCAACTAGGAATTTTCTCAATTAATTATCATCTTGGCATTATAAAGGAATATAAAGTAAAATTCAATTGTTTCCCAAGTTATGAATCTACGTAGATAAATTCCACTTCGTTTGTCAATCTATGGAATTACTATCTTTTGATTAATATTAACAGATTTGTTAATCAAGCTAACATAACCAAACATGCATTAAGCGAAATTCCCTATAGATAAGAAATTAGCTAATGACCCTTTGGTCGAGGTGAAATTAAGTACTCTTTGATCACTTAGTCCTATAATTTTAACTTCATCGTTCAAGTCTATTAAGATTTAACAAATACGAAATCAATGCAACGAAATTCCTAACATCATTTTGTCAAGTCAATTAGAAGAACTCGCATCAATAAACAATAATAATAAGTAATCAAACACCAAAGATGATCAAGAATTGATCAAATAACCAAATTAACACAAAATTATGAATCTAAAAATAATATTAAATTACAATAAAAATATTGAATACATCATCGTTTAAGGAAGAAAAACAATGATAAAAGAAAGCACTCATAGAAAGCCTCTTTCTTCACCATTGAAGGCTCTCTTAAACAATCCTCCTTGATTGGGTGAATTCTTCCTTCAATGAGTAATTTTAATTTATGCTCTTGGCTCCACCTCTCTATATATCTTTTCTCATGTGCTTTCTCTTGCTTTTATTCTCAGATGCTAAATTCGTTGCTTGAGGGATCTTTGCTGCATAGGAATTAAAAAATACTGAAATCTTTGAAAAATTCCAAATTTGTGCACAGGACTTTCACCTTACAGAACTGGCTTAGTGACGGGTAACTTCGACCCACCTAGCGCTAGGTACAATCTATTCTTCCTCTGGGTTTTTGCTCTATTTTCACTAGCCGAACAAAAAGGACCCGGTGTCTGGTCCACTTACCAGACCTGGTGCTAGGTCTATTTTATTTTTTTCCTGAAAGTTGATCAGTTTCCCCTACTTGACCAAAATGGACCCAGTGCCTAGTCCCTTGGCTTGGCCTAGCTCCAGCTTCATTCTGGAATTGTTCATTTTTTGCTCAAATTTAACTCAAATCTGCACAAATTTGTCAAAAACACCTTTTACAAGCAAAATGTCAAATAGGAAGGAATATGCCTAGTTATTATAACAATAGTATCTCAAAACAACCTCAAATAATTAGAAAAATAATGGTGATTTTAGCCCCTATCAGACAAGATTGTTGTGAAAATGATATTATACAGCTATATTCTCATGATGAGCCACTGATTCGGCCATACTCACTTCTAAAAACAATTGGTGATGTTCACAGTGCACCTATTGCATGGCGAACATGTTTGGTATAATTCTTCTAATGGTAGAATGTTGTGATCAGTTTTCTTTTTCTTTTCTAACCATTCAATAATAGTACTTGGTAATTTCTTTGATTCCTCATTTCAAGAAGATAATGTGATAGATTTGTTCTTTCATGGAGCATTTGGGTGTAGTATATTTTTTGGGCTATGGTTTTGTTTATGTATATGTGTGAAATTCTGTAATAGCCTATGAAAAATGTGGAGTTTTGTCAACCTTTTTTATGTAGTCTCTCTTTCCAAAAATAGCATTTTTAGCCATATCATGTTGGGTGTATCACGGCTTGAAATGTTGAGATATGGCAAAACATCATTATTATTTTTTCTTTTTTGCAGAATATACTTATTGCTTGCTTGTCATTATATGGAAATGATGTATTAACATACCCCTATACTGCTATACAATTTGGTGACTATTCAATTAGCATTCCTTCCTTAGAGATGAAGGTGGCTACTTGATATAAATTCTACAAGCTTTATTAGAGCTTAGACTTTAATGGGTTTCATATTTATTATCCTTTACGATCTTCATGTTAATCAAGTATTAGTGTTGATGCATACTTAAGTGTAGATATCTATCTATGTGTCAGTAGAGATAGTTCAGGAATGTACTACAATCTCATTTGTAATTGATGTTTACTTGCATGCTTGCACTTTCAATTTTTAAAATTGATATCTATTCGTAATTTAAGGCAATGAGTTGAATGTTTATGATGTGCTCCTATTTTGGTGACTTTTAGAATGTTCATACAAGAGGCTAAATATTTATGATGTGCTCATTTCTTGGGATTTGTTTCTTTGTATAGTTGGATGGAATTAAATTTAGTCAGAGCCATATTATTTATCTGTTAATGTGTCCGACCTAGGCCAAAGTACCTTTTTGCCCCGACTTTTTCTTTGACAAATAGTTCAAATGATTTCTATTATCATTTATAGATTTGATGTTTTAAGAGTCTTCTAGGTTATTATACTTAGTAGTTGGTTGTTTGGTTAAATGTTAACAAGGATTTAAGATATTTCATTTGCTTATTTAGAGAGACTTCACATTATTATTTCTTCATCTCTCTCTTATTTAAATTTTATGTTTTGTTATACATGTACACTTTATGCTTGGGCTCCCATTTTCGTGATGCTCATGTTGTGTTCTGATTTAGGTTCCTCTTTGTTAGAATTATACATTTGTGGATATGATTTAGTTGGTTCTTCTTAATCAACAAACAAGTGTGGCAAAGGCTTTAATAGTCTATGAAAGTTCTTGGGTGTGTCTTGTTTCATGCATTAACTACATGATCTGGAAAATTTATATAGTGGTCTAATAGTGATAATCTTTTGTTATGCTGAGATTAGAGAAATAGCTTAATTGTCAAAATTCTAATTTTGCCTAACTTGAATGTGTGCAATTTATAAAGGCAGGTTTGTTCGGCTTGAGATGAATAGGACTAACGAGATATGTTGCTATAAGTTATTTTGATACTGCATATTAAGGAAGTATGGTAGATCATTTGGCTAAATGGAAGCATTTATATATTAATGGAATTTGCTCTGAATGGATACATTGAGATTTTATTTTAGATTATGTAGTTTTGATGACTTCCTTGATGTAGATATACATAGCACTATACTTCCTATTTATGCAAACATTTTGTTTTGGCTTGAATGTGATTTTACATTATGTTAGAAACTTTAAATATATTCTATTATTTAGGTAATTAATTTATGTAAGAACCAAAATGACCTAAAAAAAATGTAGTGACACATTGACAATATTATTATAGGTAACATTTCAAAGAAATCTAAACATAGCTAATGCATGATGGAAATTTAAAAATGTTGTTATATTAAGTATAAACATGATGTATAAGTGTCATAACAAATAATAATGACAGTATAAAATGTCATGAATGCTAATAAAGTGTAATATAATTGAAAGTTGTCAAAAGTTATTATGACATTTATAAACATTTCTGTTGATTTGAATTTAACCATTGGCAACCGAGGGTAAGCAGTTATATAACACAACTGAATGTTAAATGAAGAGCTTTGACTAATAGTTGTAACATTTCACGTGAATGTCACAAAATAAAAAATGTCACAATAGACTCTTATTAAAATATTTTATCCTATCACCACAACCCATTTTTCTAGTAGTGTTACATAGGTTAGATAGATTAGAAATATTTTTCAAGTTTATGCATATGGAATTCAAGATAGAGCAAGAAGATAGGAAGACTTTCTTCTCAAAATATGCATGAACTTATAAGTTTGACCAAAATTAATTTCCTACTTGGCTAAAGAAAATTAATCTATAAAAGTCCATAACAAAACCGTGTAATTGAGACTATTACAAAATTGCCAAATTCTTATTAGATAACTTTTTACTACATCATCATCATCATCACCATCATTATTAATTTTACTCATTCCGTCCAAAGAAAATTGATTTAGTTTTCATTTTGAGCCATCTCAGAATAATTAACATTTTTTCTAAAAAATATTATAATATATTATGTATTATAAAATAACTAATATAACTCTCACATATTATTTTTTTATATTTAGATTAAAAATAATTAAAATTGATTTAACCGACCTTATTGTATGTTGTAGTTTTTGAAGCTCCAGGTAAAGTTGCAACTGAGGAAGGATTGCCCGAAATTGAAATGTTAGGGGAAACATTTCCAAATGAAGAAATTATAACCACTATAATACAATCATATGAAGACGTGGAAAACCGTTGTGTTCCTTGCCGTTTACCCTATTTTCCTGGCCGAAGGTGTTGTGCATCGTGTAGGTGCATAAGGGGTAGGTGTCATCGTTGAAGCTTATTAGCAAAATGAGATGCCTAAATAAATACAATGCAGACTACTTCTACAGAGTACTATGTGTGGTCTATGTTCTTATTGTTGTGTTGTTTCAATTAATAAATGCAATGCGGAATGCTTCTACAAAGTACTGAGTTCAATGGAATCCTTTCATTTCTTTTCATTCTTTTTTGTTTGATTAGCGATCATCCATCAGGCAACTTCATTACTTTAATCTGTAACCTTTATTTCATGCTTAAGTAGCCAAAAGTAAATGAACAGATTGGAAAATTTTATTCTTCTATAGATTCAATATCCTTGGACGATTTACACTACACACTGACAAATCAAATCATCCAACGATATCAAAACAATCGAATAAGAAATGCAAAAACATGGATTCTTAATATTTGATGGTTGACTGTGATAAATCTATAAAAATTATTTTGAATGATTAATCCGTTGCTTCTATATTTCCATATTTGTCTACGTTTTAGTGTAATAATTAACTCAATGATGAATGTCTATTCATCTATAGAGTGTGAGTCAAAAAAACAAAATGGCAATTATAATATTGATAAAGTGAGTAACTCAAGGCTAGAGTACCTACTCATTTTAGTTTCTGTAGGTCAATTATTTAACTAAAAGAAATTACTCTTGAATATTAGAAGGGGTTGGAGGAATAGCATGTTAGATGAGCAAAACCAAAACTTCAAACCTGGGAACTATTAGGGAAAGGCCCCAAGAACAAACTAAAACTCCAATGGCAAAGCTACACAAGGCGATAACAAAGAAATAATAATAACAAAAAATAATACGGAGAAAAAAAATAAATGACAAGAAAGGAAATAAAAGTGTGACACAAGAACTTACGTGGTTCGGTCAATTGGCCTACGTCCACGGGACAAAAGTGGAACAAAACTTCACTACGAAAAAAATAATTTACAAGGCTTTAGGAAAGTGTTCCTAAGCCACTAAACACCACTAATACAGAACAAGAGTATTACAAAGAACAAATACCTCAATGGCTATTGAAACTCTTGTATTGGTGTTTTTTGTGTTTAAAGAACCAAACCAAGAATTTATTTATAAGGCTTCAAAGAAGGTAGATGGCTCTCAACTTTTGATGTGGGACAAAATAATATGGATGCAAGGCATCCTAACAAATATCCACCTTAACCTGCATCCCAAACTCAAATGAAGTAGTTTTGCTCCACCTTCTCCACAAAAGTCTAAAAACCACAAATCACAAATAGTGAACGCCAATCAATTCTAGACTATGCTTGAACTTGAAAACAGGAAGAGATTTCGTAAGCAAGTCAGCAGGATTGTTTTTGGTGTTAATCTTCTGAACAAAGACTTTCTTCTCAACAATGATATCTCGAATGAAGTGAAACTTCACATCAATATGCTTCGTCCTCTCATGAAATATCTGATCTATAGTCAAATGTAATGCATTTTGACTATCATAGTAAATTGTAGTTACACTTTTATGTAGATTGAGCTCGCCAAATAAACCTTTCATCCACAAGGCTTCTTTAATTGTCTCGGTCAGAGCTATATATTCTGCCTTCGTAGTAGATAACGCCACTACATGCTATAAGCTAGCTTTCCAACTAACTGCCCAACCTCTAATGCAAAATAAATAGCCAGTAAGTGATCATTATCTACACAGGAAGAACTCAAAGACTCTATTTTGGAATTTAACATAAACAATTCATCAAATATAACATCTCTACTAATTACAAATTTTGGTGATTTAGGATTTGGACACCACAATTTGTATCCTTTGACCCCTGAAGCATACCCAAGAAAAATACATTTCTTAGCTCTAGGCTCTAATTTCCTATCATTTCCATGCATATATGCAGGACACCAAAAAACTTTCAAATTAGAGTAATTAGCTGGCATACCGGACCAAACTTCCTTAGGAGTTTTGAAATCAAAAGCTGTAGAAAGAGCGCGGTTGACAATGTAACATGTTATAAAAACTGCCTCTACCCAGAAATCCTTTGTCAACCATACATTTGAAATCATACAACATGCTCTTTCCAAAAGAGTTCTGTTCATGCATTCTGCAACATTGTTTTGGTGAGGCATCATTCTTACTATATAGTGTCAAACAATTCCTTCATTTTTTACAAAATTCATCAAATTCTTTTTCACAAAATTCCATGCCATTATCTATCCTTAGCCGTTTTATTTGTTTACCTGTCCATTTCTCAATCAAAACCTTTCACCCTTTGAAAGTTAGGTAAATGTCACTCTTATACTTAAGAAAATAGACCCAAACATTCCTTAAATAATCATCAATGAAATTCAATAAATACCTAGTACCACCCTTAGACGGGATACGAGATAGACCCCAAAGATCTAAATGAATATAATCCAAAGTACTTTTAGTCCGGTGAATTACTGGTGAGTTGAAGCTGACCCTTTTCTACTCCCAAAAATATAGTGCTCACAGAAGTCCAATGCATAGACCTTGCTTAACATGTGCAGACCTTTCTCACTCATGTGCTCCAAACGCATATGCCATAATTTGGTAATGTCGGAATAAGACAAAGCTGATGTAGAAGCTGCAACATAACATGTGACAATAGTTCCTTACAAAGTATACAAACTACTAGACCTGCAAACTTTCATAACAACAAGAGCACCTTTACAAACTTTCATAACTCTACCTTCAGCTGTATATTTACACCCAAGAGCCTCAAGAGTGCCTAAAGAGATGAGATTCTTTTTCAAATTAGGAACATGTCTAACATCAATGAGAGTTCTCACAATACCATCATGCATTTTAATTTGAATTGTGCCCTTACCCACAAAATTACAAATGGCATTATTGCCCATCAAAACAACTCCACCGTTATAAGCTTCATAAGTGGAAAACAAATCCCTATTATGACACATATGGTAAGAATAACCCGAATCTAAAATCCATTTATTTTTAGACTTTGTCCTGCTATCAGTCACAAAGAAAATATTTCCTTCACTTTCATCTGCTACAACACTAACTTCAGTAGCGTTAGTAGATTTTTCTTTATGCTTATCCTTATTTTTCAATTTAAAACATTTAGACTTAATGTACCATTTTTTATGACAATAATTGCATACCAAATTTCTATATCTGGATTTGGACCTGGATTTTGATTTACTACTACAATAATTTCTATTGTTGGATCTACTCCTGGCTACTAGACCTTCAGCCTGAGTTCCACTAACCTCCCCAATTAAATCTCTATCAATCATTTCTTTTGATTTCAAAGCAGATTTAATTTTCTGATATGAGATATTTCCTTTCCATACATTATAGTATCTTGAAAATGCTTAAAGGATTGGGGAAGGGAACACAATAATAAAATGGCCTGATCCTGATCATCTATTTTCACATCAATATTACTCAAATCTATAGTGAGAGAATCAAACGTATCAAGATATGATGTAATAGATGTACCTTTAACCATCCGAAGGGTAAACAAAGTTTGTTTCAGGTAGAGCTGATTTTCCATAGTCTTTTTCATATACAAAGCCTGTAGATTTTTCCATATAGCTCTAGCAGAAGTCTCAGCAGCAACTTCTTTTAAAACCTCATTAGAGAGAGTTAGAATAATACCTGATCTCGCCCTTTTATCTAGGTCCTCAAATGCCGCTACTGTCATCTCCGTTGGCTTCTCTTCTATTCCTTTCAAGGCTAGGTCAATCCCGTCTTGAATTAAGATGGCCTCCATTTTGAGTTGCCACATGCCAAAGTCGACACCCCAATCGAATTTCTCCACCTTAGTCTTTGTTATCGTCGTTGCCATAGAGTTATGAGCTAGTAGCTCTGATACCAGTTTGGTAGGGAGAGGCCCCAAGAACAAACCAAAATTCCAATGGCAAAGCCATACAAGACGATAACAAAGAAATAACAATAACAAAAAATAATATGGAGAAAAAAATAAATAACGAGAAAGGAAATAAAAGAGAGAGACATAAGAACTTACGTGGTTCAGTCAACCGACCTACATCGACGGGCAGAGGCGGAACAAAAATTCACCATGAAAAAAATAATTTACAAGGCTTTGGGAAAGTATTCCTAAGCCACTAAATACCACTAATACAGAACAAGAGTATTACAAAGAGCAAATGCCTCAATATCTATTGAAACTCATGTATTGGTGTTTTTTGTGTTGTGTTTTTAAAGAACCAAACTAAGCCTTTATTTATAAGGTTTCAAAGAAGGTGGATGGTTCTCAACTGTTGATGTGGGACAAAATAATATGGATGCAAGGCATCCTAACAGGAACAAATAAAATCAAAACTAAGGAAGTAATTTTTGTTAGGAGATTACGTAATGACCTTGTATGAGAAGTTTTATAGACTTTGACAACGCGATATGAGTGTAGAGGAATACACTATAGAATACCATTAATCCATTTGCATTGGACTTAATTAATGAATTTGTGGAGGATTCACACTACACACTGACATCGAAACCATCGAATAAGAAAATGAAAAAATGTGGATTCTTTAAATTTGATGGTTGACAAATTTAAAAATCATTTCAAATCAGTCTTGGCAAATTACTTAATTAAACAAAATGATAAGTAGCTATTCATGGATAGAGGGTGAATCAAAAAAACAAAATGGTAACTATAATATTAATAATGTGCAATAACTCAAGGCATGAGTAACTACTCATATAAGTTACCACTAGTCAATTATATTAACTAAAGGGAATCACTTTTCAAATGGAAGAGGTTAGAGGAACAGCGTGTTAGAAAAAGAAAGCCAAAAATTCAAACCTGGGAATAAATGAAATTAAAACTAAAGAAGTAATTTCTGCTAGCAGATTACCTAATGACCTTGTATGACAATTTTTATAAACTTTGGCAATGCGATTGAGTGTAGAGGAATACACTTCGGAATACAATTTATTTGTTTGCATTGAACTTAATGAATTCGATGAACAATTCATAGCTAAATACCTAAAAGATGGATATTGTGCATCTTAACAACCTAAAAGATGGGTGAACTTGAAACTGTTGCTATTTTTGGTAACAAATTAGGGGACATCACTAATCAAGCATTTCAAATTAAAAAGTATAATTCTAAAGAAAAATAGATCTAAAAGACACTGAGGTCTTTACTACCCAAATTCCATTTAAAAGTTGTTGCCATTGAAGAATATAGGGATGTGTCAACAATGCGACTGGATGAGCTAATGGGCTCTTTGCAAACATATGAGATGAGTCTTCAATCACAATTAAAATCCCAAGAAATAGGTGTTGCTTTAAAAGCTAAAGAGGATTCTGATGAGAACAAAGATTATGATAATCAAATTAGTTTGCTAACAACAAAGTTCAATAAAGTGTTGAGAAAGCAAAAGTAGATGAATAAATCCATTAGGAGGCCGTTCAACAAAAAACCTAAAATCCAATAGAAAGATAACATAGAGCAAAAATTCATAGACAACAATAATGTATTGAAGGACCAAAATGTCACGAATGTGGTAGAATTGGTCATATTTGAATTACTTAGGAAATCTAAAGAAATAGTTGAAAAACAAGTCTAACTATACCACGTTGAGTGATGATGACAATGATGTGCCGGATTATTCAGTTGAGTTTAGTTCTAATGGAGATGATGATTTTGGTCAATCAAATAACATTGCATTTAATGCTATTATTGATAAAGAAGACACTGTTGAATGTCATTCTAATGAATTTGACAATGATGAGGATGATGAGAAAATATCGCATGAGGTGCTTTTACAAGAATGTAAGTTTATATACAAAGTGGCTTAAAGGTGTAGAGCAGATCAAAGAACTAAAAAAAGGAAGTTCGAAGCCTTCAACAATTAAACAGCTCACAACAATAGGAGATTGAAAAACTTTCACAACAAGTTCAACAAAGTAAGAAAGAAGAACTTGAAAATCAGTAACTAGAAGTTGGAGGATGCTAAAGAATCTATCAAGAAGCTAAACTCTAGAAAAGTAATGTTGGAAGAAATTTTTTCCTTTAGAAAATATCTTCATGACAAAACTGGACTTGGTTATGATGAGTTCTATAAAACTGATATTGAAAAACAAACTTTTACAGTTGTTGAGAAGAAGGGACAATTGAGAAAATTCAGACCAAAGCCTAACAAATGACCTGTTAACTGTGATTATTATTCTCTTATAGGCTATAGATGGAAAAAATATCTAAAAAGGCACAAAAAATTTTAATATGGTCAAAATTTAGTCAAACCCCAATTTGACAATGGTAGGAAATCTTTAAAAGTGAAGCGCACATAGATCAAGAGGGCTGAACTTAAAGCACATGTTGTTCACATGTCTTCAAAAGCTATTATAGAGGATGTACGACATTTTGACAGTGGTTGCTCAAAGCACATGACATGTAAAAAGGAACTTCTTGTGAACTATGAATGCAAAGTGGTGGATCTGTTACATTTGGTGATGGCTCAAAGAACTGAGTTATTGGAACTAGTATGTTAAACCTTGACGGTATACTTAAACTCAAAACCGTGCATGTTGATAGATTAAAGGCAAATCTGATAAGTATAAGTCAATTGTGTAATAATAATATGGTCATTAACTTTGATAAAAATAAGTTTCTTGTCATTGACAAAACTGGGAATTTCGTGATTACTAGAGATAGAACATCTGATATCCAATTCTTTTAATTGCATGTTGACTGCGACTGATGAAATTGAGTTATGGTATAAAAAGCTAGAACATGTCAATTATAAGCAATTAGAGACATTGTGATCAACACATGCTATTCGTTGATTACCTAAATTAGTTATGACCGTTAAAACTATTTGTGCTTCATGCTAAAGTGGTAAGCAGACCAAATTGTCATATAAGAGGGTTTAAAAAATTGTCACAATATCAGTACTTAAGCTTGTTCATATGAATTTGTTTGGATCAACTCAAATAGTGAGTATTGGTAGAAAAACATATGTCACGGTCTATGTTGATGATTACTCTAGATTTACTTAGGTGAGATTTCTGTATGAAAAATCTGATGCATTTGATGCACTTCGAACGTTATGTTTGAATTTGGGAACTCAAAAAGAAGCAAAGTTGAAAAAAAATTAAGAAGTGATCATATAAGAGAGTTTGACCACATATTATTTGAAGAATTCTATGTTGAAAATGGAATCTAATAGGAATTTTCGGCACCAAAAATATCTCAACAAAATGGTGTTGTTAAATGCCAGAATCGAACCATACAGGAGATGGCTAAAGTTAAGTTTAATGCTAAGAAGATGTTACCTAGTTGGGGGCGAAGCTATGGATACTGCTACACACATTATTAATAGAATATACTTCAAACCACACACCAACAAGATAACCTATGAACTATGGAATAGCCAAAAACCTTAGTCAATCTACTGTCATATTTTTGGCAGCATGCGTTACATATTGAAGGACATATAGTAACTAGGTAAGTTTGACGAAAGAAATGATGGAGGAATTTTACTTATATATTCCAATAATAGTAGAGTTTTCTTAGTGTATAACAAAATAAGTCAAGTAGTTACATAATCCATTAATGTTGTTGTTGTTGAAGATATTTCATCAGATACTCAAAAAAAGTTGCCAATATTAAGAGATGATAACAAACTCATTCAGGCTAATAATAATATTAGAGCTTTGAAAGATGAACATACTGACAAAGAAGAGAAGGATGCACAACAGAAAGCCCTCTTTTCGAGAATTCAAAAAAAAAAAAACCATCGCTATAATTTGATAATTGGAAGACTTGATGAAGCAAGGAAAATAAGAGAAAGGCCGAAAGTTATCTACAAGGAGATGGTCAAGTACACGTGTTATACTTTAATACTTCAGCTAAAGAATGTTAAAGAAACTTTAACAGATAAACACTGGAGTGTTGCAATGCAAGAAGAACTTCAACAGTTTGAAAGTAGTGATGTATGGGAGCTTGTACTGAGACCGAATGATGTAAATATATATGATAGGTATCAAGTGGGTATTTCGCAACAAGACAAATAAGCTTGGTGACATAACTAGGAATAAAACTAGATTAGTTACACAAAGCTATACACCGGATGAAGTCATTAACTTTAATGTGACAATTGCACCTATTGCGAAGTTGGATTTTGTTCTATTATTGTTGGTTGTTGCATGTGCTAAGAATTTTACACTTCAACAGATAGATGTAAAGAGTTCCTTCCAGAATTGGTTCTCGTAGGAAGAAGCATTTATTGAACAACTAAAAGGATTTGTCAATTTAGAATTCCTTGATGATGTCTACATATTAAAGAGAGCTCTTTATGGTTTGAAGCAAGAACTAAGAGCCTAGTATGAAAAACTACCAAATTATCTGTCACAGTATAGCCACAATTGAGGGGGAGTTGATAAGATAATGTTTGTTAAGAAATTGGGAACAAACTTCATTATTGCACAAGTTTATGTTGATGATATCAAGTTTAGTTCAACAACAAGATAAATGTCAAAATATTTCATTAGCCTTACGCAAACTAAGTTTGAGATGAGCATGGTCGGTGATCTAATATTCTTTCTTGGATTGCAGATTAAGTAGATGAATTATAGAATATTTATCTCTCAAATCAAATATGCCAACAACATGGTTAAGAAGTTTAGCAAGGATAGTTCAAAATCCATCAGGATGCCTATCAGTGCCAGTCTGAAGCTATCAAAGGATAAGAAAGAATACCCTATTTAAAAAAAAATGGGGGTAAATACGACTACAAATAATATGATTGTCATAAAACCGTAATAGACAACTATAAACGACGGTCAAGAGACCGTCATATTAACTGATAGTTATACGATAGTTAGGTAAAAATCATATTATTTAATAAATAAATATGGCGGTTACTCTAACCGTCGTATTAGACATTCAATTTATACGATGGTTTAAAAAAGCCATCATTATAAATCTAAATAAATACCACGATTAAGAATAAACTGTCATCTCAATTTAACTAATACAACGGTTATTGCGGTCGTTTTTGGTTCCAAATACACATAATCATCCAATAATAATCCAAATTGTATCGATTACTTTCAAATTTAGTCATATTACTTTCGATAATGATTTTTAAAAAAATCTAATGATTGGATTATTAATTTGATATCCTCACAGTTCTACGTGCACTTTGTTTTCTTTCTACTGTATATAGATTACTCGAGAAATATGGTAAAATAAAACAAATGACCTTCAAATCTAGTCATTAAACTTGTTCTGACTTTTATAAATGCATCTACACATTTGGATGTTTGATTTGTCAATTAAAATTTTGTATACATTTTATGTTTTCATTTATTTGTATTAAAGAACAAGGATTTCATTTTATCAATTATTCAATTCATTATATATATGTTTATGGTCATTATGTGTTGTGTTCTGTAGTTTATGCTACTTGTACTAGGCAGGCTCGATCAAATTTGTGGGCTTATTTGATGAATATATCGGCTTCGGCGGTCTGCCCATGGATTATTGATAGAGATTTTAATGTGATAGCTGCTTTATGGAATATTTGAGACCTTCCACACCGAATCTTCAAGCCATGACTAACTTCACTAACTTTATTGATACATGTTTCTTGAGGACTTTTGACTATTCTGCAAGTAAATATACTTGGGTAAGGATAGGGGAGCGGCCTTGCTTTGCACATTTGGATAGGGTTGTATTAATACTGTTTAGGACTCGTCGTTTCACAGTTCTAAGGTCGTTCATCTCAGTAGAAGTGGTTCTAATCATTCACCTCTTATCATTGAAATTGTCCTAATATATAATATTTGTTGTATCTAAGACGTTTTGGTTTCACAAGATATGGACTCACCATTCTCAGTTTCAGGATGTTGTAAAACTAGCTTCGTAAAGTTGTTTTCATTGTAATGGCATGCCGATTCTTTGGTCCAAGTTAAAGTCACTTAGGAAAGCCTTGCGAGAGTGGAATCAGTCTGTATTTGGCAGCATTTTTCAGAATATAAAGTAGGCTGAGGATGAAGTTCTGAGCCTAATATTTCAATACGAGAGCACCATGTCTGCTAAAGATAGGAAGGAATATAATGTAGCTAAAACAAATCTTGCTTTCTACTTGAAATGTGAAGAACAATTCTAGAGGGAGAAGTCTCAAATTAAATGGATTAAAGAAGGGGGTGCCTGCACATAATTTTTCCATGACTTCTGTAAGGCTCAGCGGCAGAAGCTAGTAATTTTGTCTATTTGTGATGAAGATGGTTAGTCTTTCTCGGCGCAACCTGATATAAAAACTGTTGTAGTTGAGTTCTTTAGAAGTTTATTAGCTCCTCCTGGTGTCTTTACTGAAACACCGCAGAGCTGGATGTTTGGTGTTATACAAAGCCTGGTATCACATGAAGAAAATCAATCCCTTGCTTTACTGCCGACTATGGATGAGGTTAAGAAGGCTGCTTTCAAATTAGGGGTGGATAGTACTGCAAGTCCAGATAGATTTTCTAGGGTCTTCTGCACTTAGCGCTGGGATATAATTGCACAAGATGTTTTATGTGCAGTACAAGATTTTTTTTGTTGGACTACCTTTTCCTAAGTGCTTTACCAGTACATTATTGGTGTTATTGACTAAGGTGTCAGCCCCACTTCTTTTGCTCAGTTTAGGCCAATTAGTTTATGTAATTATTGCAACAAAATAGTTACAAAAGTTTTGGCTATGAGGCTAGGTCCATTGTTGCCTAAACTTATCTCTTCTAATCAGGCATGTTTTGTGAAAGGCTGGGATATTTCATAGAATATCTTGTTGGCTTAGGAATTGATGCATTCTGTTGACAGGAATTCTAAGGGTAGTAATGTGATATTGAAGCTTGATATGATGAAGGGTTTTGATAGAGTTTCTTGTTGGTCTTTACTGGAAATCATGGCTATATTTAGATTTAGTTTGCATGTCATTCATCTGGTTCATAATTGTCTCACTAACTATTGGTATTTTGTTTTCGTGAATGGTGAAAGTTCTAGTTATTTAACCTCTTCCAGAGGAGTGAGACAAGGTGATCCCCTCTCCCCCATCTTATTTATATTTGCTCAGGAGCTTCTATGTCGTTCATTGGATGTTAAGTTAGATGAAGGTGTTTTTGTGCCTTATTCGGTACCTAGATAATCTTTACCTATAACTCACCTAAGTTTTGCGGATGACATGATTATTTTTACTACTGGAGTTAAGCATTCATTGCGATCGATAAAGAAGGATGATTAAAGTGTCTCTGGTAAGCTCCTTAATATGTCTAAAAGCTCCTTCTTTATTTCATCCAGAGCGTCTTCTTAGAGAGCATCTTCTGTTGAGAGAGAAATAGGTTTTCTAGGAGGTCTCAACCCTTTACTTACTTAGGTTGTCCTATATTTAAAAGGCAGGCTAAAAGGGCTCATTTTCAGAGCTTAATTAATAAGGTGAAAAAGAGAATTCAGAACTGGAAATTTCGTTCTCTTAATCAGGCCGGTTGCATTCAGCTTCTTCGTTCTATTCTCCTTTCTATCCCTTTACATATTTTGCATGTTTTGTCTCTGCATGTTGCGATTTTTCATGAGCTAGAGCAATTGTTCTGTTACTTCTTGTGGGTTATTCTGAATATGCTGAGAGGAAATATTAAAGGAGCTAGAGGTTAGTGTTCTTTCCTTGGGAGAAGAATGGGTTGGATTTACTTAACTTGATAGATATTAAACAAGCCTTCTCCATGAATTTATGGTGGAAAATCAGGCAAAAGAAATAACTATAGGCAAATTTACTGTGGGCTAAGTATGTTCCTCTCGGGTGTCATGTCTCACAACTGGTGGCTCCTCGGTGCGCTTAGCAAGGATGGTTCGTATTTCACCCGCAATCAAGCGTTATATTTCTTTTAGGATTGTGGGATTTTTTTTTTTTTTTTATCATTTTGGTATGGTAATTGGAGTAGTTTGGGTTGTTTGTTTGAATTAAATTCTTCCATTTCACAATTGAACTTGAGTTTTAGAGACTGTTTATCCAATGGTTTCTAGGATGTTAGTTGTATTCTTTCTATTTTAGATGATAAATTATGTTTCTAGATTTTGACATCCTTACCACCATTGTAATAGTATAATGGTAAGGATATACAGTCAGCTCAGTGTGGTCTGTGTTTAGGTAGATGAAGGATACTAAGTCCATGGGTGTTTAACTAGCAGCAAAAGTGTTTCTATGCAGATTACCGATATGTTCTCAATGTAGTTTCTACTGTGTTGCTGTTGAGAATGTTGATAATCTCTTTGTTGATTGTCCAGTGGTTTGGGATGTTTGTATGAAAGCTAGGAGGATACTAGGGATTTACAACAACTTTTTCAAGGAAATGCTTCTGCATAAGTTTTTCTTGCATTGGTGGTTTGCTGCTAATTCGGTGAGATCTTTTGCTAGTGTTTTTGACTATTACTTTTTGGGAGATTGGAAAGTGTAGATCTCTAGTGCATTATGAGGGGATTAGGTTTTCTTCGGGGGTTCTGTAGAGGAAAATTCAGGAGTTTGTGAGATATACCACTAGGGTGTTTCCTACAAGTAGGGTGGTAGGGGTTTCTCAATTCTTTCAAGTTTGATTTCGGCTTCAAAATGGTGTTAAACCATTTCCTGTAGTATAGGAGAAAGGAGATGCTGCATATTTCATTCTAAATATTAATGGTGCTCCTAAAGGGAACCCCGGGCTTTCCGGTTCTGGTGGTCTCTTAAAGGACGGATTAGGTAATTTTATGTGGGGGTTTTCAGGCTATCTCACTCGTATGAATCATTTTCAAGTAGAGGTTCAAGCTACAATTCAAGGTTTAAAGCTTTACCTGAGAAAGGGTGTTAGAAGGCTATTTGTGCGGACCGACAATCTAATGCTAGCTGCGTATAAGTTCAACACAGTTTTTCAAATTCCTTGGAGATATTTTGATTTGTTTAAATTACATAGATATTTGTCTTTGGATTTTGAAGTCATTTCTTTCATCCATGTGTTCTGAGAAGCTAATTGGCCGGCTGATAGGCTAGCCAATTTAGTAACATCTTAGCTTTGTTCTCAGGCTTTTACATCTTTTTCTGCGCTTCCTAGAGATGTTCAGGGTCTTTGTAATTTATACTATTTGCAAATTCCATCCTAGAGATTGCGAAAAGTTTATATTGACCGGAGGTAAGGTTTTATGTCCCCCTCCTTGTATATATATATTTTTTGTTTTATTAATAAATTGGTAGGGGTCAGCCTGACACTCCACCATCACCAGTGGTATTCAATAAATAAATAAATATATATATATATATATATATATGTTTATATATGCACCAAAATATATTATTCATTGATTTGTGAATAATAAATTAATATGTTACAAAATATAAATAAAATTTCAGTTTCAAACGTAGATATAGAAGTGTGTGTGCATATACATATATATATATATATACTATCTTATATAAATTATTAAATTCATTCATACATACATAGACATTATATATTTATTATTGTAAAAGTAAAACACATATATATATATATATGTGATAATATAATTTTATTTGTTACATTAGCAATATATATATATATATATATATATATATATATATTTGTATACATAAATAAAATTTAAGTTGAAACCATCATATTAGATAAATAAACTATGAACTAATTTCCTCGTTTAATACGACAACATTTAACCTTGCCATCGTAATTGTTTATTTAACATGACGGTCATTGTTGTTTCTGTCATATTAGATTAGGAATAAATATGATGTTAAGCGTATAGCTAGCATAGCCTTATTTTTAGGCTACTACATTTCTTTCATCGACCCTAAAATCCAAAGTTTGTTTATTGCGGTTTCAGTCATAGTAGGTTAGAGTTAATGCAACGATTAAAACCGTCAAATAAACTAATTTAATACTATGGCTATAATTGTCATATTTATTGATACCTCCATCGTATTTGAAACGAGTTAATACGACGGTTATGACCATCGTTTGTGTTAGCATAAACGATTGAGTTAATACGATGGTTTGTAACTGTCGTATCCTCTTAACTAAATCACTAACATCCTTTCCTTTGTTGACAATAATTTCTTCGGCCTCTTTCTTCTTCACCGAGCTCCTCCTCCTTTCCAACTTCTTTCCTTTATCTCCGACGCTCCTCCTACTCTCGGCTTTCTTTCTTCTTCTCTGATGCTGACGCTCCTTCTCTTCTTCCATTCATTGCCACCGTTTCCTCCTGCTACTACTTGTAATACCTCACTACCTACGTACCTGATTAGGGTTGGGGATGTCACCTCGTCTTTTGGATAAGGTGTAACAGCCCTACTAAAGAAAACAACGGAAGCATATCAATACCTAGTATCATCCCGTCCAGTTACCTAGACAAGGGGTGTTTTTAATGAAGAACCAACAAAGTAAACAAGAGAATCTCGTACATTAAAATTTTCCATTTTGTATCAATAATAAGGTACATTATCAAAAGGGAATGTCCGAACCTAAACTGCTGTCACTGTGGTATCGTCCTTCTATCCGTAGATCTGCTTACTTCCAGATCCTACAAAAGGGTAAGATAAAAGACATGTGTGAGTGAAAAATCACCCAGTGAGTTCCGTTTGTGCTAGTGCTTTAATAAAGACACAGAGTACATAAAACCCTTGTGAGGGAAAGCATTTCATTTGTTCATTGCAAACAATTCCAAATTCTATAGAAGAATTTATTCAGAACTCATTCATTTTTGGAAAATTCTATTTCAATTTCAAATTGTTGTCCCAATTTCCAAATCACAGGCACTTCTCCAATAGAAGGTCGGCCTGTATGCAAGTGTCGCAGTCCTTGCCTTCAGTACCATGTATCATTGTACTGAGACTGCAGCCTACAGTAATTAACTTAGATGTATCATTGTACTTAGATTGCAGTATACAATAATCAATTTGTGCGTCGTCAAAAAATAAGTATACCACAACATACTATAACCAATAAGTGCACGCAACACACTAAATCTTTTACTTGGTATCATAAGCCAAAGGCCCCAATCCTGACGTCAATCACCATCAATGTAGCAAGGGATTGAACAATGCCGGTGTCCAGCCCACCCCGTGAACAACTCAAATCACAAAGTGCACACAAGACACGGTAATTTCCAGGCATTAGATGGCTAGTCAGGACGACTCATCTCAATGTTCTATCACCCTGTTTAGAGTAAGACAATCCTTAGAACTGATCAGGTTACTTTGGGTTGTCTATCTCTAACATGAGCTAGTACAAAAATCAAAATCCTTGCTGAGTACTAAACGTTACCAATACCAACCCCTTTGGACTGATTAAGCTAGAGGGCTATCTAATCCCGTAGGATTTTCAAAACAAATATTTTTGGGCAAAATAACATTTTTCAGAATTTGTTCCCACTGACTTGCAAGTCAGATCACAATTTCCATAGGCTTCGCAGGGCCAATTAATTCATTCCATAGGCATACCCGGCCAATAAAATAATTTTCGGGATCAAATGTCAATTTTTAAAAATCAATCTCATCTCGAAAGATGATTTTCTAAAACCATGTCGAAACAAGATAAAGAGTTCTTTTCACACATTAAAATAAGTTTCTAAGAGTATTTGGGCCATTTTGCCTATACTCGATCAAAAAAGTCATTTCTAAGGATATTTGAGTCATTTTATCCATACCCGATTCTAAAAGATTTTCTGAGGGTATTCGGGTCATTTTACCCTTATCTAATTTGAAAGTGTTCACAAGAGTTCCAATAATGATATTTCGGTCATTTACCGAAAACCCGATTCCAAAGGTTTCTATAAAACATTCCAATAAGGATATTCGGATCATTTTCCAAATATCCGATTCTAAAAGAAGCTCATTTTAGGAAATCCAAAATTGTAATCACAAAAGAGAATTAAATTCAAAGTTTTCAAACACATTTCCATAAAATGTTACAATAAGGGCATTCCAGTCAATTTATGAATACCAGATTCTAGAATTTATCAATTTCTGAAAATCCCAAGTATTTAATCTAAAAGGGATTAAATTCACAAAATTTATACTTTAATCATCCATTAAGGTTTCCAAGCCAAGTATGAAGTTCATTCCAACCCAAAATGACGCAAAACTATTCTTGCTTAGATAAACCTTAAATATATTTAGGGATTTCCAAAATGGTATAGAACATAGTATTTCATGGAAAAGTGAAGCACAGTAGCTTTCAAAAAGTTTTAGAAATTAAATGGACTAACCTTGTGTCCTAATTAACTTTTTCTGTTCACGGTCGTTCGACCCTCGTTTCTACCATTTCCAACGAACTGTTGGCCGTTGATTGGTAAACTTACACCAAGCATCATCTTTTGGTCAAATCGTGTTTGGTAGAAAAGTAGCCGATAGTTGGCCAACGTGCTCGACAACCAACCGAAGTTTAGCCGACGGGGCCGACGGTTAAGGAAAACGCTCAGCTTTTGTTCACGTCATTTTTTCATCATTTATTCAATTCTTTCGTTTTCCTTTTCCCACACCAAGTACACACACTAGCTACCTTTTCCTTTCTTTTTTCTATTTTCTCTTAGTTTCTTTTCCTTTATTTCTCTCCCCTTGAGGCTGCCGAAATTCTGGACTGTATAACAACCTTCCCATCGCCATTCTCTTCAGATTTTTGCCAAGAATATTTTAAAACAATTAAGTATATGGTGGAATTCATGTTGGTGTGTTCCAATCACAATTTTACACACCAACCACTTAATTTCCTCCTCAAAAAATTCTCTTCATTTCTTTTGTATGGCTGCCAGTTTTCTTGGCCAATTTCTAGCTATTCAATCACCTTCTCATGGTCCAAGTATTGGCCAATCACATTTCACAAGGCCTTAATTAACCACAAATGATGTGTTCAAATCACAAAACTAAACATCATTCCTTATTTATTTTGTAATACTTTAATTCCATGCATCTTGCATGAATTCTTCATGCAACCTCACTTAAATTAACACATGTCTATGGGCAACTAATCACAAAAATGCCACACACACTGTTTTTAACCGCGATTTCCTATTTTCTTCAGAAATGACCAAAATTAGGTCCGAAATGGAAAAATATTTTATTTCACTCTTCAACTCCAAAAAATTCCACTAAATCCATGGTTAATGCTTAAATTCTTCAATTCCTTCTTAGTTTGGTCAAATTTGAGGTCAAAGTGGCCGGCGCGATCAAAATGACGAAAATGCCCCTGATAACCCGTATAATATAATTCACACCAAAACGAGCGTTTCATCACACTAATCAATTTCGCTTCTCAGCGTACCCTGAAATTCTTATTTTATTAACAATAGCAGCTTTCCGAAGATTTAGGGTATGAGTAGAACAAATCTAATAATTACATCCAAGTCCTAACAAAATATTATTATACCAAAATATTCGTCTCATTACACCGATCATCTTTTGTTCTGGCCATTGTTATAAATTCTCATCCTATTACAAGTAGTAGCCAATCAAAGGTAAAAGTGCGGGGTATTACATTCTCCCTTCTTTAAAAAAAATTCATCCTTGAAATTGGGTTATACCTTAAATAATTATGGACACTTCTTCAACATCTTTGCTTCTGTTTACCAAGTTGCATCTTGCACTGGATGATGATTCCACAACACATTTAGAAGTGAAAATTTCTTATTGCGAAATTCCTTTTTAGGATATTCCAAGATTTTAATAAGCTTTTCCTTATATTTCAAGCTTGGTGTTATCTTAATAGGCTCTTCATTCAAAATGTGTGCAGGATCAGCTATATATTTCTGAGGTTGGGCAACATGGAACATATTAGGAATACTTTGAAGCTCAACTGAAAACTCTAATCGATAAGTCATCTTCCCAATCCTCTCGACAATAGGGAATGGTCCAATATACCTAAGTGCCAGCTTTTCTCTTGGTCCTTTAATTCCCAATTGTTGTTGTGGAGGCAACTTCAAGAAAACACAATCACCTTCTGCAGATTCCAAATTTCTCTTATGTCGATCTGTATAACTTTTCTGTATACTCTGAACTATCTCCAACTTGATTTTAATCATTGATGTATCCACACTTGGATATAAAAAAATCATACAAAAACTAAGCACATTCCCAATCAAGTTTAAATTAAAACGTTAAACCCAAATAACACATATGAGCAAGCGTACTCATCATTAACTGAGCATAGGGTTCAAACGAGTGTCGATCCTGAAGGAACAGGTAGACATTAATTACCCTTCTTTCATTATTTAACTGACGCAACAAAGTGAAAAACAAATAAAAAGAAAAATTAAAAGGAAATAAAATAAAAATATGTATATGTTAAAAATGTAGAATTATGTACTCAAGCCATTGTGTAGACAAACATGATCTTAAAGAACTTAACCATTATCATAACCAATCATTCTCTTGGCACCATGAAGGATGAAGGTAGACTCACTTTGATGGTCAATCCATGAAATCACTATATTCTAAATAAATTAGAATCACTTAGTCCGTCTCAACTAATTCATCCAAAAGATGCATTAAACACAATCCTTAATTAAATTCCCTTGTTCTCGGCGAATTTAGAGCATAAAATTAATCAATAAACCCTTGGCCTCAGAGGATATCAATTAACCTTCAATTACTAATTCTTAAACAATCAACCCCCTTTGGTCCAACAAGTTAATTGCCAACAGATTATGAAATTAATAAATCGAAACAACCATCAACCCCCTTTGGTCCAGCAAGTCAATGGATAGAATCAACTAACTAATCTCGTAATAAGCACAAGTAATTGAATACCAAGAATAACAACCAATTAATCAAAAGATCAAATAACTCTAGAAATCATGAATATCTAAAATAATGTTCAAGCAAATCCTGCATTGTTCTTTTTTTTTTTTCTCTTTCACCTCTTCTTATCATTAACTCTTTTCCTCACAAGATCACTCAATTTTCCAGCAATGGTGTCAAGTGTTTTATATGGATTAACGTTTATAGTTCACTCACCATCCCTTTTGTGAACTTTTCGCTCTTTTTTTTTTTTCCAATTCTCTTTCAATTCTCTCTTCTTTTACTCCTCTTTTGTTTTCACTGCTGCTGTTTTTTCCTTTTTCACTCACATTTCTTTCTAGCAGCTTGTTGTTTTCTCTTTTCACTTCCTCTCGTTTTTTTCCTTCTTTCTCATCTTTTTCAGCTCAACACTCTTTTCTTTCTCAATTGTTTTCAACTTCTTCCTTCCATTCCACTTCCTTTGTTTTCCCAGCTCCACTCGTAATTGATCCATGACTGAAAGTAACAAGTCATGATCTCTATGCCTGCATTTTTTCGTCAACATACATATACTTTCATCCTTCAAGAGCATAAAGATTTGGAAATTATACAAACTCTCAACACAAGTAATGGACAAAATATCATGATGGGTTTCCAAGAAAGAAATCACTAATTTAGGCTCAAAATAGGGATAATATAACAATAGGTAGGCTTGAAAAGCTCAAACTATCGAAAGAAGGCCTATTATCGTCATCCCTAAGTTAAATCATGTTTGTCTTTCTTATTTCGCCTCGAGAGATATTCAAGTAAGTTCTAGAATGCTCCATGAATTTTAGAGAAAAACAGGTTTAAGAATAATGTAAAGCATTTAATCAAGAACTACTTTGTCCAAGTGAGTGCAAAAAGTCGTGCATCAGCCATAAATGATCTAGAACATATGCTCTATAATCCATCATAAAGACATGCACTAAAAATACACCTTGAAATCTCCAGAAAAGCAGAAAAGTTTGAAAAATTTTAAACCAAAAATTGTTCACTCCCAAGAAGGCTAAAGAATATATATAGAAGACTTGTCAATCAAACCACTTCCCCACACTTAAGCTGGACATTGTCCTCAATGGCCAAATGAATATAACCAGAAGAAATAAAACCATGGGACCAAAAAGATAAAGAAAAAGAGATAAGAAAAACAAACTTCCATTCATCGTGGCATACAAGAGCTGAATGCTTGAAGAGGGAGGCATCATCAAAGTACCTAAAAAAAATACAAAAGAAAATACCAAAGCATAACAACTAGAAAAGAAAATAAAGCAAAAACAAAAGAAAGGGAAAAAAAAATACAACGAAAGGAAAGCCAGACTAACTAAAACAAAAATATGAAAAGAGAAAGAAAACAAAAACAAAAGTGAGTAAGAAAGCATCATCAGTCCTCTGCAGCATCATTATCCTCATCCTCCTCCTCATCAGCGAGTGTAGAGGTGCCTGTACCACTATACGGCCTAGAAGGATGCTGCCTCAACTCAGTCAACTGCTGCTCTATGGTGGCTTGTCGTCTTGCCATATCTTTCATAGTACCCTGCAAGCGTAAGAGCACCTCCATTTGTTGGTCGAGGCGCCCTAGTACGATGGTCTCAAAGTCAGTCTGCGAGTGAGACTGAGAACTACCAGCTGTAGCACGTGCCGGTGGTGGTGGCTGCTCCTCCTCCACTGTAGGTGGCCTTACCTGACAGGGATGGTGGACCTCAAAGGGAGTGAGCCATTTCTTCAACTCCGGGCTGTATTTGTACCCACAACTCATAAGAGTTTGCTCAGTGACCATATCGTGCTCAGTGGTAGCCTCCATGAGTTATCCCTCAAGACTCACCTCAAAGTCTTTTAGAATCTTCATTATAACCAAGGGAAAAACAAAGGCTTTTGTTGAGAGACGGTGATGAACAACCTCCCTAATAGATTGGATGATCAAAGGAGCAAGAGGTATAGCTAATGTGTTCATCATTCGGTGTAAAATATAAGTGTCAATAAGCCTAGTTTCACTGAAACCACTAGCACGAGGACAACATTAAACCCAAACATGTACACCAGCGCACGAAAGTTGGCTGCCAAA
The DNA here is from genome assembly GCA_026120185.1 of Voacanga thouarsii. Taxonomy (NCBI): domain Eukaryota; kingdom Viridiplantae; phylum Streptophyta; class Magnoliopsida; order Gentianales; family Apocynaceae; genus Voacanga; species Voacanga thouarsii. The sequence goes on from JANUWF010002174.1 coordinate 919,519, forward strand.
TCATTGTTGGAATAGATACTATTAGTTTGGAAGGCATTATGCTTATATAAGCCTAGGGTTGCTCATGTCCCTCTAACATCCCAATTCGGGTTCGAAAGAATCTTTTGATTATTCACATCAATCCCTTCCCAAGTATCATCGTCAAAAACCTGGAGGAGGTTAGCTAGTTGGTTTTAAGTGATGACAATAGGAACTCCTTTCACTCTTGTTTCAATATGCAGAAGATGTTTATTGCCCTTGTCCGTCATATTAGCCTAGAATTCCTTAACAAGCATGGGACAATACTTCCCTTTCAACTGTACTATCCATCCCCAACCTAGCCATCTAAACATTATTCCTAATTTGAGTGCTTGGTCTAAGGTGGGTGAGAAAGTACACTCAACAATGATCTTATTTGAAGCTCTCCTACTATACCATTCCTTACAAGAAGCATCAACAAACTCAGTAGGTCTAAGAGATAAGGGATTAACGGATGATGGAACTGAGGACAAGGAAGTTCTGGCCCTTTTAGAAGGCTAACTCCTTGCTCTAGACATGGTCAAGTAAGGAATGGGGTAGAAAGAAGAGAGAACAAGTACGCTTAATGACTGAAGAGAGTATAGCTACCCCTGCACAGATATTCCTCAAAGTGCACACAACCCTCAACCAAGCTCACAATTCACAAACCCCAAACTCCTTCAATGTATATCAACTCCAACACCTAATTCAATCAATCATTTTCAACCAATTCAACACAACCTGCACAATGCATGTAAAAGTTCACTGTAGAGCATAACTTGTGCTGATATCCTCAAAGCATGCTAGTAAACATGATCAATGGAATGAAGGTAGGATCATGGTATTATGTGATCAATAATGCATATTTAGTATATTCAAGTATCACCAATAACCCTAATTCTAGACCGAGCTATATGAATTCTCAAATGACTGCAAGCATGAATCAATTAGTGAAGGCTCAATACTCCTAATGTAATCCAATTCATGAAGCTCAAGGAAGAATGCACAATCATAGCATGTATAAATCCCAATTTTCGGCCAAAACTGTCCCAATAATTAGAAAAATCATCTCCATCAATTTAACCATAGGACTGAAATAAAACTTATACCTTTAGGCTCTTATATGCATGGGCAAGCAAAAGATGCAAGCTTTTCTTGAAAATCTACTCCCTTTGCTTGTGGATTGAATGTGAATTTGTTGTGAAAAATCAAAGCTTTTGAGGTGTTTGATCCGTAGGATCAACAAAAAAGAAGGCAATAGATGTTATGGAGGTGTTCAGAAGTTGGAAAATCAAATTTTGGGCACTGATAGATGTGAAGCCGGCGCGGGCTTGAGAGGATTTGCGAGGGAGAATGGAGGTTTTGAAGAAAAAGTGGCCAAAATGGCCCTTTAATTATGCTTCCCCCGACAGGAACCGGCGCCGGCCCGGCTCTGTTCTGTCTGGTTCTTCAATTTTTTTTTAATATTAATAAGAATGCAAAAAACATACGAATGCTGAATAATGCACTGGAATAAGAATACTATAAATCAACAATTGTCCTTAACACAAAACGAAAAGTACAGAAAAAAGAAAAGAATTGCTTTAAGGTTTTCCACGGCTGTGATCCCGTGGATTTTCCTATGTATTCCCTGGTAGTTTCCCTACTTTACGATCCCCCATGAGTTTGGCTAGTTGACCAATCTGGTTCTCTAAATTGCGCATGGACGCCTCTAGGTTCCTTGTTGTCACATCGACTCCTTGGAACTTAGTCTCCGTGGTACTTACCAATTAGCCAATCAATTCTTCCAATGGTGGTTTTTGAGGTGCTGCCATGTTGTTCATGGAGTTTGGATTCCTTTGGTTACCTCCAAAGTTGAAAGAACTTTGCCTAGGTGGATTCCCATTACTCTAAGAGAAATTAAGGTGATTTCTCTAGCCAGGATTATAAGTAGAGCTATATGGATTGTTTACCTGCAAAGACTTGCTCTGAAGTCTCTTGGAGTGACCCCATCTTTTGGCATTCATGATTGGGGTGCCCTTCTCCGTAGGAATCACAGTTGACGTTTAACACTTGGCCTTGAGGTAGCACTAACTGTTCCATCTTTTGAGTTAAGGCGTCTACCTTAGCCTCTAATGTTGCCACGACATCCACTTTGTACACTCCTTGCACACGAGCCTTTGGCCTTGCAATTCCCCAAGAATAGTTATTAGAAGCTAAATTTTCAATAAGCTCAAATACCTATTCCGGGGTCTTATAGTTGATGGAACCCCCTGCAGAAGAGTCTACCACTTACCATGTTAAAAACGTAAGGCCATTCAAGAAGATAAGCATTTGCATTCCCAGCTCGAATCTGTTGTGTAGGCATTTTCTTAACATTTCCTTAAATCTCTTATATAAGGGCTTAGAATCTAGTTGTTGGGAGGCAAAGATTTCATTCCTAAGCTTGGCTGCCCTGGCTGGAGGAAAATATTTAGCCAAAAATTTTTTAGCTAGAGCATTCCAAGTTGTGATGGAACTTGTAGGTAAAGACTTTAACCATGATTTAGCTCTATCTATCAAGGAAAAAGGAAAAAGTCGTAATTTAATGACATCTTTAGAAATACCATTCATCTTGAAGGTATCACAAATCTCAAGAAAAATGGCTAAGTGAGCATTGGGATCCTCTTCGGGTAGCCCGTCAAATTGAACCATATTCTGCACCATTTGAATAATGTTGGGCTTTATTTTAAAATTTTTTTCATCTATCCTAGGTCTAGTGATACTCGAGCCTGTGCCTAAGATTGCGGGTTTCACAAAGTCGTCCATAACTCTCCTATCATTCCCAACATTGTTATGTTGAGCACCATCCATCTCGACAATCAGATTCCTTTGAATTGTTCGGCGAATTTTTGATAACGTTCTCTCGATTTCAGGGTCAAAATCAACTATCTCACCGTTGGATTTTTGGGTCATGTACCAAGGGTAATACCTAAGAAAACAAGAAGCAAGTTAGATATATATAATTAATGGTTAAAATAACAAAATTACAAGGTTACAAAGTTAGTAATTCAAACACAGTCTAAGTTAGTTGGTTAAGTTAGGTTACAAGGTTATACAAGCACACACGAAATGCAAAAGATAGCACCGTTTGCAAAAAGACAAGTATACATATTTACATATTTATATGGTTAAATCAACAAAATCCAAGCTTTCAAGCTATTGTTCCCCGGCAACAGCGCCAAAAACTTGATGTGTCCAGACTTGGATATAAAAAAATCATACAAAAACTAAACACATTCCCAATCAAGTTTAAATTAAAACGTTAAATCCAAATCACACATATGAGCAAGCGTAATCATCATTAACTGAGCATAGGGTTCAAACAAGTGTCGATCCTCAAGGAACAAGTAGACATTAATTACCCTTCTTTCATTGTTTAACCGACTCAACAAAGTGAAAAACAATTAAAAAGGAAAATTAAAAGGAAATAAAATAAAAATATGTATATGTCAAGGATGTAGAATTATGTACTCAAGCCACTGTGTAGACAAACATGATCTTAAAGAACTTAACCATTATCATAACCAATCATTCTCTTGGCACCATGAAGGATGAAGGTAGACTCACTTTGATGGTCAATCCATGAAATCACTATATTCTAGATAAATTAGAATCACTTGGTCCGTCTCAACTAATTCATCCAAAAGATGCATTAAACACAATCCTTAATTAAATTCCCTTAGTCTCGGTGAATTTAGAGCATGAAATTAATCAATGAACCCTTAGTCTCGGAGGACATCAATTAACCTTCAATTACCAATTCTTAAACAATCAACCCCCTTTGGTCCAACAAGTTAATTGCCAACAGATTATGAAATTAATAAATTGAAACAACGATCAACCTCCTTTGGTCCAGCAAGTCAATGGATAGAATCAACTAACTAATCTCGTAATAAGCACAAGTAATTGAATACCAAGAATAATAACTAATTAATCAAAAGATCAAATAACTCTAGAAATCATGAATATCTAAAACAATGTTGAATTACAATAAAACAATTAACATATCATTGTTCAAGAAAAAGAAAACAAAGTAAAAGAAAGAACTCATAGATAAGCCTCATTCTTCTTCCTTTGAAGACCTTCTTGCACAACCCTCCTTGAACTTGAAGAATTCCTCCTTGGGCTGAGCGATTTTCTGTGATAATCAATAAAATTTTCCCTTTTCCCTTGTATTTTTCATCTATTTATAAGCTTAAAAGGTGCCTAAACTCGTAGGTACAAAGTTCTTCGCCGAGTAGAAGTTGGAAGCTGCTAAAACTCTTCAGATTTCCAAAAATGCGTAGAAAGCTAGTAGCACCGCCTCAAGGACAGGCCACAGCCAACGCCGCCTTGGTCCTTCGGAGGCGGCGCCGCCTGTGTTCTGCTTCTCTACTCGTTCGCCGATTTTTCTCCGAATTGTGCGCATAGGCTTCAGAATGCAGCCGACGCCGGTTCCAGCCTTACAGTCGGCACCGCTTATGTTCTGTTCTACTCTGTTTCTACAATTTTTCCATCACTTTGAAGTTTGTGCAACCAGTGTACAGCCAGTTTCGATTCTAGGGCCCTAGCCGGTGCCGCCTTTGCTCTGTTTCGTGACGGTTTTACTCCAAAAATCTGAAATAATGACCCAAATACCTTTCCAAGGGTAAAATCTCAAATATGAAAGCATATGACTAGTTATTGCACAAAATGTATTACAAAAGAGCCTCAAATAACTAAGCAAAGTATGACCAATTTAGCCCCTATCAATCATCCCCACAACCTGTCGAACTTTTCAAGATTGAAGGCTTCTTATTCTCCTATCCTTTGTCCTAGACTACATTTCCTTTCATATAAAACTTTAAATGGGGTCATTCCAATTGTTGATTGATAACTATTAGTGTATGCCAATTATGTATATGCTAAATTATCAATCCATTTTGTTCAAAAATCCAAAGCGCAAGCCTGCAACATATCTTTCAATACTCTATTCACTCATTTTGTCTGTCCATTCATCTGTGGGTATGCTGCTATACTGAACTTTATTATGGTCCTATACCTCTATGACAGCTTAGTCCACCTCCGAGGTAAGTCTAGGATCTCGATCTGACACAATACTAGAGGATACTCATGTAGCCTGACTACTTCCTCGATATAGGTTTTACTTAACCTTTCTAGGGAATTCCATTAGTTAATGGGATTGAAATGAGCAGACTTAGTTAGTCGATCCAATACCAGCCAGATAGTATCTCACTATCCTACTGCCATAGGTAATCCTATAATGAAATCCACAATAATTTGATCCCATTTCCACGATGGAGTAGGTAATGAATGTAGTAATTCTCTAGGCCGTTGCTAATCAGCTTTCAATTGCTGATAAATTAAACATCAAGTTACAAAGTTTAAAATATCCTTCTTTATACCAATCCACCAATAATGCCATTTCAAGTCAGGATACATCTTTACAGCTCCTGGATGGATAGTATACTTACTTCGTTGTGCTCCTATTAAAATGCCTTGCTTCATCGCAGACTGTTTCGAAATACAATATTGATCTCGGTAATAAATAATTCCATTATTGTCCTTTCGAAACCCATCTCCTCCTTTATTCACCTTCTTTTGCACCAACTTTTCAACTCTTCATTTTTATCTAGCTTTTGCTTTTACTGTTGTAAGGAAATAGGTTGAATAGGGATATTTCTCATCCTTATTTCTCCGTCTATCACAATTACTTCCAGTTCTGGAATTCGTAATATCCGAAGAGCTGATAAATTTGCCTCCCTACTAAGGGTATTCGCTACTATGTTTGCTTTTCTAGGATGATACTTAATTGGACACCGAAATTCTTCAAAAAATTCCATCCACTGACGTTGTCTCTTGTTCAAATTTTTATGGGTAAAACATACTTCAAGCTTTTGTGGTCGGTGAAGACTTTAAACTCAGCCCCATACAAATAATGTCTTCACGTCTTAAGGGCAGACACAATAGCAGCTAACTCCAAATCAAGTGTAGGGTAATGCTCCTCGTAGGATTTAAATTTCCTAGAGATATAAGCTATCACATTTCTCTCTTCCATCACTACTCCTCCCAATCCTTCCTTCGATGCATTTATGTTCACCTTATAAGGTTTCTCCATCATCAACAATACTAAAACAAGAGTAGAACTTAACCTTTTCTTCCGCACCTGGAAATTTCTCTTACACTTCTCAGTCCAAACATAAGGATCTTTCTTTTGGGTGGGTTGGGTCAAAGGTGAAGCTATCTAAAAAAAGTCTCCCAATAACTCTCCAGTAATATCCTACTAATCCCAGAAAATTTTGTATTTTAGTTGGAGTCTCAGGACATTTCCAATTCTTCACTGCTTCAACTTTCGGAGGATCTATTGTAATCTCTTCTTTGGACATTATATGTCTGAAGAATGCTACTTTTTGTAGCTAAAACTCGCATTTATTGGATTTAGCATATAATTTAGCCTTTCTCAACTTCCCAATACTTTCTAAAGGTGTTGCTCATGCTTTTGAGGATCCTTAAAATACACCAAGATATCATCCAGGAATACAACACAAAAATATCTAAGTAAGGCTGAAACATCCGGTGTATTTGGTCCATGAAAACAGCAGGGCTTTAGTAACACCAAAGGATATAATTACAAACTCAAAATGTCCACATCGTGTGTTAAATGCAATTTTTGGTATATTTTCTCCCCGAATCCGAACTTTGTGTTATCCGTGCCTCAAGTCTAATTTTGAGAATTATTTTGCTCCTTGTAACTGATCAAACGCTTCACCAAGCATAGGCAACAGATCTTTATTCTTTACAGTCACTGCATTCAATCCATGAGAATAACTACAGACAAGTAGTGACTCATTTTTCTTTCTAACAAACAATATAGGTACTCCCCAAAGTGAAGTACAAGGCTGAATAAATCCTTGCCCCAATAATTCCTACACTTGTTTCTTAAGCTCTTGTAATTCTATAGGTGCTATTTTATAAGGAGTTCTTGAAATTGATTCTACTGATGGCGCCCAATTAATGGAAACTTCTACTTCTCTCTCCGGGAGTAACACTTTCAATTTTGCTAGAAAAACATCTAAACACTCGTTCACCATAGGGGCATCTTTGGGTTTCTTAACCTCTCCCGGCTTATAAATTTTATAAGCTAAGTAGCCAGTATATCCTTTCCTAATTATCTTCCGGGTCTTGAGTCCCGATATGAAAGCATTACTTTTCCTTCCAACCTCACTTACCAATTTCAATGTACATTCTTTATGTTGACGAAATCGTACTACTTTATGTCTATAGTTAGTTTGAAAATGATGTTGGGATAGCTAGTCCATATCCCAGATAGCATCGTAATCCTTTATGGGCTGACTTATCAAATCTCCTCCCAAAATTTCATTCTCCACCAAAGTCATACATTCCTTATGTACTTTCTCACTATTCATTCACTATCCCAATAGGATACTAACAATCATTTCATAATGAAGTTTCTCTCATTTTATCGTCAGAGCATCAAGAGATGAATTGGTAATAAAGGAATGCATAGAACCGGGATCTACTAATATTTTGGCATCATGAATCAAGATAAGGAGCATACCTTCTACTACTGTGGCATGATTATCTGTCTTTTTCAATGCAACCACTCGAACATTCACTTGTGGTTTAGCACGTGTAGGTCTAGAGATAAAATTTTGTCCTAGTTTCTTTCTCTCTAGTGCTGATCTCTGCCCCTGATTATTTCTTTCCTAGTCGACTCCATCCTCCTTATCCTTTGAGGGTAAGGGCAATTGAATCTCTTATGCCCTATCTTCCCACAATTAAATCATCTAAAAGAGGGTTATCCTCTAGTCGGGCCTCCCATCCTTTACATCTTGCCTTTCTTTTGCCATCTGGGTCTTCAAGTCTTTTTTGGTTCATAGTCTAATGTCCACTTCAATTTTTCTTACTCATATTCTCATTTATTCCAGTATTCTCATTGACTCGAGTAGTAGTCTCTGTCAACTATTAAATGATGCCAGCCATTTTCTAGAAAGTTTGGAACATAAAATTATCCAAAGTTATAAGATGGGGACCTTCCACATACAGTTTATCCTCCACTAGCTTAGTGTTATATCTAGTAGTTTGTGATGATTGTCCAAAGGTTATTTAGGGGACAACTATACAGTTCATACGATTTTGTTGATAAAACGATATAACATAACTCAATAGCAGGCACAAAAGGGCTATAGTGCATATAGCAGGAACATAAAATATATTCATTCTCATTAAACACAAAGGCAATACAAAATTCAAGTGCTGAGCACACAGTACTATGCACTAGCTAAACTGTACATATCCTACTACATATATCCACATCTCATGCACTTGCTCATTATCATCACTATCTGAAACGGGAGTTCCTGAATTAGTAGAAACTGTATAGGACTTCACTACATTAAATCCCTCATCTCCATCCATATCAGGGTGCAACCAAGCCAGTATATCTAGGTCTATCTCCAGTTCCTTCTCGAGCTCCTCGAGCTCGAGCATAGGCATCACTACCTCGGGTACCTCTTGATCCCCTCTAGCCTTAACAATCTCCAGTTCTGGCATCTTTTCCTCTAATACTCCTAGAATATCCCCACCAAATACCTCCTTATCATCCTTAGGTAATACTGCATCGTTGGGGATACTATCCCCCTTATCATTATCCCGTTGGCATGGTTCAATATTGCCATCAACCTTATCAAAATTGCCACCTATCTTCTCTATCTAACCATATGGTGATGATATCCTCTCGGGAGTAAGTGTCCTCTCCAGACTAAGGTCTCGTACAAATAGAGTAACGACAGGTACTGTCGTGTTAGACGAGCTCCCAATGAGACGGGGTGTATAACGACGACCAGGGCTAGGTCCTGTCAAGATAAAATATCTTGGCACGCCTGCTTGATTGATCATCCTAATTTTCCCAGATCATTTCACACTCGAAATCTCACCTATCTCTTTTTTACCATTATTGCTACGCTTTTCCATTGGGCGCTTACCCTTATCGCTTCTATCCGTCATACCTCTACAGTGAAAGGGTTCTATCTATCCCGATGATGGTATCAAATTTCTATAAAATTAAGCTCTAATACAAATTATAACACCCCTACTAAAGATAACGGTGAAAGTATATCAACACCAGGTGTTACCCCGTCTAGTTATCTGGACAAGGGGTCTTTATAACGAAAAACCAATAAAGTATACAAGGTATAGATCCATACAAATATCCCATATTGATAGTCACACACACACACACACACACACACACACACACACACACACACACACACACATACATACATACATACATACATACATACATACATACATACATACATACATACATACATACATACATACATACATACATACATATGTCTACAAATGAAGAATCTCGTACATGAAAATATTTCATTCTGCATCAGTAACATTGTATGTTATCAAAAGGGAACGTCCGGACCTAAACTGTTGTCGCTATAGTATCATTTCTAGATCCTACAAAAAGGAAAAATAAAAGACACGTGTGCTAGTGCTTTAGTAAAGAGATAGAGTAGATAAAACCTTTGTGAGAAAAAGCATTTCATTTGTTCACTGGAAACAATTCCAAAACCCCTCCAAAGAAGAGTTTAATCAGAAATCAATCATTTCTGAAAAACTATACTTCAATTTCAATTTCAAATCATTCCCCCAATTTCTAAATCATAGGCACTTCTCTAGCAGAAGGTCGACCTGTATGCAAGTCCTACAGTTCTTGCCTTTGGTACCACCTATCATTGTACTTAGATTGCAGCCTATAATAATCAATTTGTGTGTCACCGAAAAATAAGTACACCACAGCATACTATAACCAATGAGTGCACGCAGCACACTAAATTTTTTACTTGTTAGGGGTTCCAATCCTAACGTCAATTACAATCAAGGTAGCAAGAGGTTGAACAATGCCAGGTGTCCAGCCTAGCCCGTGAACAACCCAAATCACAAAGTGCACACAAGGCACATCAATTTCCAAGCACTAGATGGCTAGCCATGATGACTCATCTCAATGTTCTATCACCCTCTTTGGAGTAAGACAATCCCCAAAACTGATCGAGTTACTCGCAGTCGTCTATCTCTAACATGAGCTAGTACAAATATCAAAGTCCCTGCTGAGTACTCAACATTACCAATACAAATCCCTTTTGACAGATCAGGCCAGAGGGCTATCTGATCCCACAGGATTTTCAAAACAAATATTTTTGGGGCAAAATAATATTTTCTAGAATTTGATCCCACTGACTCGCAAATCAGATCACAATTCCCATAGGCTCCGCAAGGCTAATCAATTCATTCTATAGGCACATCAGGCCAATAAAATAATTTTTGGGATCAAAATGTCATTTTTTAAAAATCAATCTCATCACGAGAGATCATTTTCCAAAACAATGTCAAAATAGGATAAAGAGTTCTTTTCACATATCAAAACAAGTTTCCAAGCGTATCCGGGTCATTTTTCCAGTACTCAATCACAAAAGTTATTTTCAAGGGTTTTCGAGTCATTTTACCCTTACCTGATTTGAAAAGTTTTCACAAGAGTTCCAATATAGATATTTCGGTTATTTACTGATTACCTGATTCAAAAGGTTTCCATAAAACATTCCAATAAGTGCATTTAGATCATTTTTCAAATACCCAATTCCAAAAGGAACTCATTTCAAGAAATCCAGAATTTTAATCCCAAAAGAGGATTACATTCAAAGTTTCCAAACACATTTCCATAAAATGTTCCAATAAGGCCATTCTAGTCTATTTATAAATACCCGATTCCAAAATTTATCATTTTCTGCAAATCCCAAGCATTTAATCCAAAAAGGACAAAAATCATACAATTCATGCTTTAATTATCCATTAAGGTTTCCAAGCTAATTATGAAGTTCAATCGAGCCCAAAATGGCGCAGAACAATTCTTGCTCAGATAAACTTTAAATATATTCAAGGATTTTCAAAATGGTATAAAACATAGCATTTCATGAAAAAGTGAAGCATACTAGCTTTCAAAGAGTTTTAGAAATCAAAGGGACTTACCTCGTGTCCTAATTAACTTTTTCCGTTCACGGCCGTTCGACCCCTATTTCTACCATTTCCAGGGGACCGTTGGCCATTTATTGGTAAACCTACACTAAACATCGTCTTTAGGTCAAATTGTATTTGATCAAAAAGTAGTTGACGATTGGCCGACATCTAGCCGACTTGCCTGACAGGTAGCCAATGTCTAGTAGACGTGTTCGACGTCCAACTGATGTTTAGCCGACGGGGCCAACGGTTAAGGAAAACGTTCAATTTTCATTCACATCGTTTTTTCGTCGCTTATTTGGTTCTTTCATTTTCCTTTTCCCACATCCTTTCTCCCTTCATAGACAAGGATTCACTTCATATTTCTTATTTATTTCATCCAAAATCACACAATTACTCATCCTTAAGTTCATCCATTTTCGGACTAATTTTCTGGAATTTCACTACTTGACACAAGATTTTGTTTTGCACATAACTTTACATACACAACTCTGATTTTGCTCTATGATATACCAAATCGACCATAAGTCTCTTAAGTTTAATTTGGCATATGCCTTTAATAGACTTCTAGTTCTTGTGACATAATATAAGGCAAAAATAACCCCAATAGTTTTGCTTCATTCTACTATTCATGCTTCCCTTTGTTTTTCTTTAGCCTTTAACACATTGGGAACATTAATTTATTCAATTTTCCTCAAATCACCCTTGATTTTGTGATTTCTAGGTTCCAATAGCTCATAAGAGTCCTACCTATTCAACAAAAATTCACTTCGTCAAATCAAAAGCCAATATAATTCATTTTTCCCACTAAGTAACTTCCATTTTTGTTCTACTTTGGTCATTATTTCCTCAACCAAAGGCAATGCTTTGAACTCCCATGAATATTCAATTTTGCCTTACACAAAATAATATCCACAAAGTTTCTAAGTAGCTGACACATATAGACACATAGAGAGTTCATCAACAAAGTTTATAAACCTTAGCTTTGATCTAAAATTAAGGCATGAAAATGATGTTTTCATGTTTAAATTGATATCATAATGGATCAACATTCACCCAGCAACAACTTTAATTCAAGTAAGGTAGGGTTTTACCTTGTATTTAGAGCTCTCTGGTGTGATTTGCTCCAAGAACCTCTCAAGAACTCACACACCACACCAAGAACACACACTAGCTACTTTTTCCTTTCTTTTTGCTGTTTTCACTTGATTTCTTTTCCTTTATTTCTCTCCCCTTGAAGCTACTGAAATTTTGGGTTGCATAACGCCTTCCCACCACCATTATCATCAGATTTTTGGCCAAGAATATTTTAAATCAACTACGTATATGGTTGAATTCATGTAGGTGTGTTCCAATCACAATTTTACACGCCAACCACTTAATTTTCTCATAAAAAAAATCTCTTCATTTCTTTTGTATGGATACCAATTTTCTTGGCCAATTTCCAGCCATTCAATCACCTTTTCATGGTCCATGTATTAGCCAAGCACATTTCACAGGACCTTAATTAAAGGGCCCACAAATAATGTGTTTCAAGAACAAAATTACACACCATTCCTTATTTATTTTGTAATTCTTTAATTCCATGCATCTTTCATGAATTCTTCATGAAACTTCTCTTAAATTGACACATGTCCTTAGGCTACCAATCAGAAAATGCCACATGCACTGTTTTTAACTGTGATTTCCAATTTTCTTCAAAAATGATCAAAATCGGGTCCGAAACATAAAATATTTTATTTCACTATTCAACTCCACAAATTCCACTGGATCCATTGGTAATACCTAAATTCTTCAATTTCTTCTCAGTTTGGTCAAATTCAAGGTCAAAGTCATGGGCGCAATTAAAATGACGAAAATGCCCCCGATAACCCGAATAACATAATTCACACCAAAACGTGTGTTTTATTGCATTAATCAAGTTCTCTTCTCAACGTGCCCTCAAATTCTTATTTTAGTAACAATAGTAGCTTTTTGATGATTTAGGGTACGGGTAGAACAAATTCAATAATTACATCCTGGTCCCGACAAAATATTATTATACCAAAATATTCGTCTCATTACACCGAACATCTTTTATTTTAGCCATTTATATAAATTCTCATCCTATTACAAGTAGTAGCGAATCAAAAGTAAAAGTGCGGGGTATTACACAAGGGGTCTTCATAACTAGGACACACAGAAGAAATGAAAAAAATTTAAACTTATTACAACTCAAAAAAATACTTGAACAAGTCTTAAAATAAACAAATATTTTGCTAGAGTCTCTCAAAATGAAATATATTCAAAATAAGTCATAAAAGAAAGGTAACATTAATCAATAACCTTCACAGCAGCATCGACCTGAAAGTATGGCATAAAAAGGTGGTGAGACATAATCTCAGTAAGCCCATATGTGCTTTGGGTGTTTCAGATAAAATAGTTCATGTATGCAAATTGAAAAACCCTTATAAAAGTAAAGTACTGGCAAGTCTCAAATAAATTTCACAAAGTGAGGAATGGAGTTTTCCTTTCGAATGCCATACATTGTATAAAATAAAAGCAACCACTCAAAAGAAGTAGACATTGCATCACACTTTGTGCACCATGACAGAAGAATGTTCAAGATGCTACACTATGTGCATTCTGATATAAGGTACGTGTACGATCCACTGGGTGAGATACTCCTCTATCTCTACACCTAAACTTACCAGTTGTCCACTCAAAAAATAAATAGTCCACTTGAACTGTAATGCTAGCTCGGACCGATATGATCTACCAGAATTGGCATCCTATCCGAGTTGGACTCACCCATCAGAGGTGGCCACCTACTGAGAAGCACCCTGAGGCTTCAATGACTAGTCTTAATAGTCTATCCTTATTAAGTACTCAACATTGTATTTGTCCCTTTTGGGAAAAGAACATCCGACATTTTTTCTTCAAATTAGCAATTATGGTTTGCAAAATTCTTGTCAAAGTTGGTTTTTAGAAAAAAGTTTAGCATTTTGTATAAAATTTCTTGTTCAACTTGAAATTGTTTGATTGAATGGAAAAGAAAAGGAAAATTGTCCATAATTGCATCCAAAGTACATTTCTACGTATACATCATGTTTTGACTTGCTAAAATGATTTTGATCTTCAAACAGCTTTATACAAGGACTTACCTGATCTCTTGCTTTTCCTTGACACAATAGCCTTCCAAGTTGGTTCAAGGTAAATTAGCCCCGCCTGGGGTAAATATAGGGTATAAGTCCCAACGATTTATAACAAAGCAACAATTGTTCAAATGAGTACTGCCAACCTAGCATGCTTAAGCTCATCTAGTTACAACAACATCCAGTTAAGACAATAATGTCGTAAGCTTTAACATTAATTGATAAAGTATTTAATAGAATAAAATTAATTTGGCAAGTCAAAATAAAATAGGTGTTATAAATAATAAATAACAAATTATAACAATATTTATTTATTATCAAATAATAATTATAAATAATATTAATAAAGAATAAATAAAATTGGTAATAAATAATAAGTACTATTAATAATAACTACTAAATAATATTGATAATAAATATTAAATATTAAATAACAAATGATATTAATAATACATAATAAATAACGTTAATAATAAATAATAAATTATATTAATACTAATTAATATTCATAATTATTTATTAAATAATACATAAATTTAGATAAAATTTTTAGAAAGAATAATAAATAATAATATGAATTTAAAAGATATTGATATTATATTAATTAATTCCTATATATTATTATTTATATTAAATAATGCTGAATGAAAATATTTGTATATGTTAATCTAAAATAATACTATCTTAAGTAGATACTAATTCCGAAAATATTGGTGTTTACTGAAATTAATAAATTAAATTACATAATGATACTAATCATTTTAATAATAATAATAATCGTAATGATAATAATATTAGTAGTAAAAGTAGTTCTAATGATAATTTTAATGACCATAATGAATTTACTAGTACTAAAATTTATATATATTTATACACATATATATCCAATAAATAACATGTTAATTTGTCCAAAAATAACTTGTAATAATATTCATCATAGCAAGGGTGATACTAACTAATAATAATATTATCAAGGGATTTAGAGTAAAAAATAATATCATGGGAGCATAATCAAACAATGGTGGTATAATTTCCACCATCCAATACAATATCTATACAAGTGACATCAAGCCTTTAATCATAACGTACTAATGAGCATACCATGATCATAAAGCATAATCCAAGAATAATTCCTAAGCCTCAATATTCATTTCAATCTTTATATATTAGAGTTATTCTCTTTACCCACATACACATCTCCATCCCATCAATATTCGATCTATGTACTAATTTCATCATCTAAAAGCCTTGAGTTCAAAAATTAAGATGAAGGTCATGGAAGAAATACTTGTTTGATGATGTTGGAGTTGAGGATGTTATCTTGTCCAAGGAAGATCCTTGAGTGCTTGAAGAGTCCTCTTTCATTTGAAGTCGTTCAAGAATGGCCACCCATGGATCGGCCAAGAGAGAGAGTGAGAGAGAGTGAGAGATTAAGATGATAAAAAATGGAGATGAAGAAGTGAAGAAGGATTAAGGTGATTGAATTTACCTTTTTTATGTTCTTTTGGTTCTTGAACAAAAAGGACGAATCAACAAAAATCACGTTTGATCTGAAAGAATGATCAACTTCGATTATTTTAGTGTTATGGAGTGTGCTATGGATGAGTATAGGTTGAATCCAAGTTGATTTGAGGAATTTTTGAGGGATTTGAGATGAATAGAAATGTCTAAAGGTTGAAGAAGTTTAGTGTGTGTCCTTGGTGTTCTTGAGAACACAAGAGAAAATTGAGAGAAGATGATATGTGTGTGCTTGGTGTGTGATGGCCGAATGGCCTTGCTAGGGAGGGGGTTTTAGTTATCCTAAAGGAAGAGAGAGAGTTGAGTTAGTTTAAATTTCAAAATGAGAAAAAAATTAGAGGTGTTTGAGGTAGAAGATTTTCTAATAGTGATTTCTTCTTGAAGGTTTCTTGTCCTTCAATGGTGGGTTACTTGTTTAGCTTTGTATTAGTTGTGAAATAGGAGATTGCTCCAACTCTAAAGCTGGCCAAAAATGGCTGTACAAGAGAGGGGAAAATTCTGGTTTATTCATCTAGCTAGGTGATGGTTTAATGGGGTAAAAGCTGGAATTTAATTTTTAAGTTTGAAAAGTTTTGAATGGAGTAAAATTAGGAGCGGTTTGAGTTTGTTAATGGAGCTATAATGGCCATGGTAGATGAACAGATTTTCAGTCCATGGCTTCAAGGTGACCAAAATGTTGAAGAGAATTGAGGAAGAAATCGGTTCTTGACTTTGCCAAACAAGCCAGAAAAATTCTTAGATTTAGCTACAAGAATTCTTAGGATATGGAAGGATTTGCGAACAGAATTTTAAACCATTTTGAAATGGATTTGCAGCTGAAACATAGGAGTGTTTGAAGGTCCATTAATACTGGTTTTCCAGGCACCATCTTTGAGAAGAAGGAGGGAAATTTCAGGTGTTCTTGTGCATGGGTTGGTTGCTCAATCTCCATGGTTAAATTAAACACTTGGTAACTTGTTGGAAAATTTCTGGTTTGGTGAGGTTACATGAGCTGCAAAATTCCAAGACATATTCAGTCCCTTGCTCACATGACATTGGTTGATTGCTAGCAAGAATATAATGGCATTTGGGCTGCATTTTTCTAACACTCCAGCTAAGAAAAAAATGCTGGAAAATTTGCTAGATGTTTACCAAAATAAGAACAAGGAGAGCATGGTACTTCGAAGGTGAAGCTATCGTGATTTAGTTGAAAACTGTCTAGCTATTTCTTCTCCTATATTTTGCCCATCCCTATCACAAGAGCTAGAAATTTTTGAAAATTCAAGACCAAGATTTATCCAAGACATTTTATAAAGAAATTAGGAGAAGTAATGAAATAGGAGAATTTTGAATTTAAATAGGTTAGGACATACGTTGCTAAAATAATGGTGGTTAGAACTCTTTTAGATTTCTTTTAGGACAAGAACACATGGTTAGGACATTACTATTGTGTCTTTGCTAAGACAAAATTCCTAGCTTTATGGAATGTAAGAAGAAAGTTCAAATATTGGTTAGGATAATTAAAAACAAACTTAGATGATGAGATTTAAACTTAAGACCTTGAAAATTTACCGCAAAGCTCTAATCACTTAACCACATTAATTCTTCTAATTATTTTCCCACCCAAGTTCTCTTCCTTTCTAAGTCTCAAGCCTTCTTCCTATTTCGTCCTCAAGTAAAATTTCCTTTTTACCCTTACTACTTAACAAGCATAAATAAACCATATAACCCTTATATCACAATTCTAAGGCACACGAATTCATCCAAGAAATATATTTTTATGCAATATGATATAATATGTGTTGGAACGTATGCTTTCAAAGTTATGTATTATGTATAAATATATTGCAATAAAATTTTTATTCATTCTATTTAATTTGTTTCTTAGATTATTGCACATTTAAATTCCAAGTATAACAAGTAAAAGTCTACATGTTAGGTCGTTCTTCACAGTAAGGTATAGACCAAGGGTACTTGTCATACAAGTAAAATTGAGTTCTAAGTTATTTGATGGAACTGGGCATTTTATAAAGGTAAGACTATTATGCCATCAGTTCCAATGAGGAATGGTTTACCTTGAATCGGTGAATAGTTCACTCACTTCATTGGTATAAGTGTATTTCGAATAAGTAGAACTGGACCTGTACTTGTAGTCTCTCTTAAAGTGTGAAACCCCAACTAAAGCCAACCCTAGAGTAAGGGGGTCGAGATGCATATTATATTTTCTTGCATGCATAAATATATTTTTGAATGATTTTATGTGCTTTAGAACTATAATTTATAGTCTAGAAATCTTAGTTGTGCTTATTGAGTAGGAAGGGTAAAATGTTAATTTTACTTGAGGTCAAAATAGGGAGATAGCTTGAGGATTAAATAGGAAGAATATTTAGGAGAGAAAATAAGAACAAGAGTTGTTGTGGTTAAGTGGTTAGAGCTTTGTGAATTAATCTCTAAGGTCTTGAGTTCAAATCCTACCAATTAAGTTTTATCATGATTAAATTTTATTTTATATGAGGTAGAATATTTTCGTCCCTTGCATGCCATAAGTAGAAGTAAGAGTGTTGTCCTAGTGGAGACATGAAGGGAATGTCTTAATCCTACTCTTATGCCCTACAAGAATTCTTATGGGATTTATGCCCTTTTTGTTCTTTAGCTTACCTTAAATTCTTCACCAATTAAACTTATTCAATTTATCCAAATCCATATTTTAATTCCAAAAAATTCAGCAAGGTTTATTGACCTAGGAATTTCGAAAATGGCTTATTGAGGATAGAGTTTTGACTGAAAATGGGGAAGGAGTTAAAGAAGGTTTCTAAGAGAATTAATCTCCATGGTTGAACCTTCAAACTCCACTCCATAAGTGTTCATCTTCTTCATGGTAGCAATCTGGAAATTTTCCAGCTTTTTGGTCAGTCCAGCATTCAAAAACATCAGTCATTTTCTCACTCAAATGCTGCCAGAAAAATAGACAATTTGTTCAGCTTGAAGATTGAAATCCTTGGCCAAAAATCAAACTGCACAAAGCTGTACAAACCAGGAAAAATTTCTGGACAATTTCGCAGCAAGGCAGACCAAAAAGCAAAGCTGTTTTTTCATCCCTCAAACTAGTAATTCACCTCTGCCTTTCCTTCATAAAGAAGGCTGGAAACCAGCCTTGAAAGACCCTCCAATACCTCTTCAAACTCACTGCAAGTCTGTTGGAACATTGCAGAAAAAACTGCACAAAAATTCCAGCAAACCATTCGAATGACCAACCAGAAAAATTCCAGCCTTGCTCCCTCTTCAAACCTTATCCAAAAATCACATCAACTTTCTGTGAAATTAACTTTAGTCAACCATGATCAGAACTTCATCACCTCCTCCATTGAACTCCACGAATGAACACCATAGCTACTCCTTAAATTCCTCCTTCAATTACTCTAATCAAGCTTCCAATTAGAATTCAAAATTTCAGCAAATTGCTCCATGAAAACTTCAATGGATTAAGCTTCAAACAACTAGAAGTTTCCCCACCATTGCACACAACATTTTGGCCACCCTATAGCTCCATCAAACCTCATTCACTTCAGTAAAAACAACAGCAAACCAGTCGGCCATTATAGCTCCAAAGAACCTCCATCAATTAAACCACTCTACCATTTCTTATACCGTAATTCACTCCATAAATTACTCCCTTTGAAATTCAAATGTCCAGATTTCCCTTTTCTCCCTAATTTGAAAGTCAAATCACAAGAATCCCTCAAACCACTCGACTAATTCCTTTAAGCAATTTCGCCCAGTTTCTTTCCAATTCTCTCCATTTCTCTAAGAACACCAAACACCAAGAGTCAATTTCTTTCTTCAAGCCTAAGACTACTCTAAACACCTCCAATCCCTTCCAAAAACTCCAAATCACGTCTACTCACTCCCTAGAGTCCATTTTTGGATTTTATAACATCAAATATTGAAAACAAAAATCTGCTATCGGATAAAAACTAGAATTTCTCTTGAAGTCTCAAGGACTCTATCAAGGTAACCAAGAACAATTTTATTCATCTTCTTTCCCTTCAACCTTTAAAAATGATGATATACTAATACCCTCACACACACACACACACACACACACACACACTCTCTCTCTCTCTCTCTCTCTCTCTCTCTCTCTCTCTCTCTCTTTCTCTCTCTCGGCTGAAATGGTTGGATCAACCATGGCCGTTTTTCTTCTTCTTCTTTCTTGGACAAATCAAGCCTCCTACGCGTGTGGATCTCCTTGGATCTTCATCAAGATTGTCATCAACCAAGTATTTCTCCTTAGCCTTCTCTATAATTCTAAAATCATGCCTCTTAAATTGGATAAAAAAAGATAGATTATGTGGGGGATTGAGTATATGCTTGTGTATGAAGGAGTTGAGAGTGAAGCATGAGGATGTTTTGCCATGCTTAAGTTCTATAGTATTTCTTGTGGATCGATGCATGTTTTTCTTGTCTTGAGTAAGTTGGATGGTTAAGCATGCTAGATGTTATGTCACCTTTGGTGAATAGGGTTTTATGTTCCTGTATTCTTGTTGAAGCCATGAATATGATTATGCTTAGTGAAGTTGGGATCATGTGATAGTAGATATGGATTTAAGCCTTTATTCATGAATTGAATGGTTTGTTGATTGATGTTGGAGTTTATGTTCATGATTGTTGTTAGCAATAGGAAAATTATTATCATGACCTTGTTGATCCTAAGATATTTTAATTAGCCAATTTAATTACGTTAAATGAAATTAATACTATATTTTCCCTCAATAATTTTGAAAACCCTAGGAAGCCTTAGAGTTAGAATATTAAATGAAATAGTGAAATTTTATCCAAATAAATGATATCTTTTATTAAAAATAATATATATAAATATTTATATATAATAATATTAAATAAAGACTTTTATATAAATAATAATAATAGGTAAAATATTAATCTTGTAGGCCATATATTCATAAATACTATTGAAATTTATTTATTATTTTTTTATCAAAATTTATTAAAATTTACTTATTATTATTTTATTTATTAATTATTATCAAAATATTAATTATTAATTCAGAGATTAGTAATAATTTATTATTTACATTAATCTAGGACTTAGGATCCTTCATCAAATAAACCCTAATTTATTTATTTGAACCTATAACTTATTGGTAGTTATTTTACAATCCCTAGTTATTTTCACTTATCAAACTAGACTTCTTTTACAAAAACCTTTATCATCTAGCATAAAAGCTTAGGATATTAGGGACATGATTGTAATAAGTTGAACTAGAATTATTTATGGAAGCGAATATAGCTTGAGTATAACCATATGGCTTGTGTTTACCCCAGGCGGAGTTAGGTCAGCTTTGGAAGATTTGTGAAATTGAAAGCAAAAGATCAGGTAAGCTCCTGCAAAAATTTATTTGATGTCAAAATGTTACTATGGCAAGCTAAATGCAGAGTGTGTGGACACTCCCTTTTGTAAAGGCAATTAAGGACTGTTTCCTTTCTTGTTCAGACAAGCAAATCTTTTGACAACCAAACAAGAAATTTTTAGCTCAAACACTAAACTCTTTCTAAAAATTAACTTGGACACGAATTTTAGAAATCCATAATTATTGTTTCCAAATAAAGCAATGTTTTACCAGTTTTCTCCCAAGTGGGACAATCAACGTTGAGTACTCAATAAGGGTAGGCTAGTAGTACTAGTTTTGAAGAGTAAGAGTGACTTTTTTTTGCAGGAGGCCAGCTCTAGAAAATGAACTCAACTTAGAGAAGCGGCAGTACTACTTTGTCATGCCAGTCCGAGCTAGCAAATTTTAGTCAGGTGGACTGTGTGTTTCCGGAATGGACAACTGGTTTGTTTGGGTATAGAGAAGGAGTAGTATCTTACTCGGTAGGCCGATCACCTATCTTTTTGTCAGTCTGCACAAAGTGTGATATTTTGACAATTATATGATCATGGGGCCCAAAGTGTGGTAATCCATGGCTATCCATTTGAGTGGTTGTATTTATTGTGCACATGTATAGTTTGAAAAGCAAACGCCACTCTTTATTTGAATCCTTATTTTTTGCTTGCCAGCATTTTCTTTCACATAATATTTACAACTTGCATACATGAACTGTTTTACCTGAAACACTC
Source organism: Voacanga thouarsii (assembly GCA_026120185.1). Taxonomy (NCBI): domain Eukaryota; kingdom Viridiplantae; phylum Streptophyta; class Magnoliopsida; order Gentianales; family Apocynaceae; genus Voacanga; species Voacanga thouarsii. The sequence continues at coordinate 941,338 of JANUWF010002174.1, forward strand.
AAAGCACACACATGAACTTTCTGAGATTTTTATCTCATCACCTTTCATGCCATGTTTTCAGGTCGATCCTGCTGTGGAGATGAGTAGCTAGTTTGTTGCCTGCTTGAAGTTATTGTGTTATTTATTTTGAATGTTGCTTTGAGAGATGATAGTGAACAATTTATTCTGGATTTGTTATTGAATTTTTAGGTTGTAATAAGTTTTAATTTTAAAGTATTATTTTATTTCCGTTTGTGTGACCTAGTTATAAGGACCCCTTGTCCTTTGGATAGGGTGACTTTCTCGGCCCTATTAGGCCTAGGTAGTGGGGTGTTACAAGTAGTATCAGAGCCTGGGTTATAGGCAAATATTGATAGTATATGTTCTGTCTTATTAAGTTCAAATATTTTGTCTAACCTATCTTTTTTATGTTGTAGGATGGTTATAATGCTTAGAACCGCAAGGAAAGGGCAGCAATGGCATCCTCCTATCCTTATCTACCCAGAAGACCTACCATTGCCTCAGCCTGCACCGCAGCTAGTTATTCCTTTGGATGATAGCAGTGACGATGAGGTCCCGATCAATGAGCCACCACCAATACCTATGATAGGCTTAGTTTCTGATAGTAAAGATGAGGAGATTGATATGGCATATGTTCCCCACCCACCTAGTCCCGCAGTTGACTTGTCAGCTGATAGTGATAATCCGGGAAAGATAGATTATGAATCTCCACCTAGACCTTCCTTCATACCTCTACCCAACTAGGTTGAGACTGGGAAGAGTTCTAGGCGACTCGGGAAATAGCCAATGGAGGGGTTTGCAAGTGGGGCTAGGATAGACTTCACTAAGAATTCTGGGAGATGGTTATATGAGGCCGACTTTGAAGATTCTGATGAGGACTAGAGGGGCTAAGAGCTATTATGATCAGGATGTTTATTTACTGCTTTTCTTAAACTTCTAAGTTAAGGAGTTTCATTTCTATTTACTATTTTAAATTTAACTTTATGCAAATAAGTGTACCTGAGTACTCTATGATTTGAGCAAAATTTATATGCAATTCTTTAAACGGAACTTGCATCTGATTTTCTTTTATTTAAACTTGAAGGTGAATGCATGCTTAACTAAAATGATTTAAACATTGAATGCATAAACTCATCATTTAGGTATGGTTTAGAATAGCACCCAAGCGCCGTGTAGCCACATTAGGCAGGAGAGTTCCGGATGCAGAACCTGTGGCACCAGAGGTTGAAACGACCCAAATACCGTCATTCAACCAGGGAAATAAAAGTTAGCCAGATTTGGGAATGGGGTCTGAAGCACCTGTAGAAGTGACAATGGGGCAAGCATTCAGCAAGATGGCAGAGATTCTACAGACTTTGACTGAGTGAAGGAATCCCAAGGGAGAGGACGGAGTTTTAGAGCGGTTTCTGAAATTTCAACCGCCCATCTTCTTGGGAGAAGCTGAGCAAGATTAGAAAGTTGAGCAATGGATAGAGCAAATAGAAGATATATTCGCTACGCTTCAGTACACTGAGGAGAGAATGGTGAAGTTTGTTGCATTCCGTTTGAGGGGCCCAGCTCAGGCATGGTGGCAACGGGTTCAGAATAACTGGGGGATGATTGATTAGGAATGGACGTGGGCTAATTTTGTGGAGGCATTCAAAGCTGAGTATATCCCTCAGTGGATAGTAGAGAAGCGGGAAGACGAGTTTCAAAATCTAAAGTAGGGAGGAATAACGGTAGCTCAGTACGCGGTACAGTTCACCCAACTATCAAAGTACTGCAAGAGGCTGGTGGACACTGAATAGAACAGGACTAGACAGTTTGCCAAGGGGCAAAGGCAGGAGTTGAGAAGGGCGTTAGCACTTTCTCCACCAATGACCTACTTAGGGGCCATAGACGCAGCCACCCGGACAGAAAATGAAAATCGCAGCAAAATGGCATCAAGACCTTTCCAGTTACCAAGGCAACCACAAGGACCTTTCCAGAGGCAGTAATCCAACAAGCACCTCGCTAACCAGTAGTGGCAGAATCGAGGAAAGCAAGCTCGGATAACAGTAGCTGGCCCTACGCAGAACCTTCCGTTATGCTGGGAATATGGGAAAAGGGGCCACACGGAGAAGAATTGTTGGTCTAAAGGAGATGAGCAGAAATGTTACCACTGCAGAGACTCGAACTACCTACAGAATGCTTGCCCTAAACTTCACCGAGTTGGGTAAGGAAATCCGTCTTAGAATTCGGGAGCTAATCGATCCAACAACACGGGAGCATCTGGGAGTGGAGCACCGAAGCCTAAAGTGAAAGCAAAGGTATTCGCTCTCAACCGAGAGGAGGTTGGAGCTGATGCGGCAGTGGTGGAAGGTACGTTTACTATCCAATGACGTTCCGTTAATGCATTAATAGACCCTGGATCTACCCATTCCTATTTAAACAAGAACTATGCATATCATTTGGGTTGGGATGGAGTAGAACTACCTTGTACTTTGTTGGAGAGTACACCTTTGGGGAAGATGGTACAAGCAGATCGGTATGTGCGAAATTGTAAACTTGAAGTGGGGAGAGAAAGCTTGGAGAGAGATTTGATAGTGCTGGCTATTGATGATTATGATTTGATATTGGGAATGGATTGGCTAGTGAAGCATGGGGCTAGGGTAGAATGTAAGAATAAATCGGTTCAGTTCATTAGACCAATGTGTGATGTGTTGGAATTCAATGGCAAGAGAGTAAAGGAATTGAAGTATTTGATAGCTGGGGCTAAGGCTCGGAAATTGTTGAAGCAAGAATGTCAAGGATATTTAGCTTATGGGATAAACAAGCCGAATGACCAGTGCATTCTGGAGGATACCAAGGTAGTAAAGGATTTTCCCGATGTGTTTTCTATGGAATCCACTTCTCTACCTCCCAGCTAAGAAGTTGAATTCACCATTGATCTAGTACCAGGAGGAGAACCGGTACCCCGGACTCCATATCGGATGGCATCGGCAGAGCTGAAAGAATTGAAGGAGCAGCTAGAAAAGTTAGTGAAGCAAGGTTACATTAGATCTAGCACGTCACCCTGGGGAGCACTTGTGCTATTTGTGAAGAAGAAGGATGGGACTCTGAGGCTGTATATTGACTATCGGGGCTTGAACAACTTGACGATTAAGAATAAGTATCCACTACCACTGATTGGTGAGCTGTTCGACCAATTGCAAGGATCTAGTTATTACTCCAAACTGGACTTGAGGCAAGGGTACTATCAAGTGAGGATAAAAAATGAGGATATCCCCAAGACGGCCTTCAACACAAGATATGGCCACTATGTCGTGGTAATGCTAGTCAGGGTAACCAATGCACCAGCAGTATTTATGGATTTGATGCATCGAGTATTCTGACCTTATTTGGACAAGTTCGTAGTGATCTTTATCAACTACATACTCATTTATTCCAAGAGCCCAAAGGATCATGTAGAGCATTTGAAGCTAGTATTGGAAAAGCTAAGAGAGCACAAGCTTTTCGCCAAGTTTAGCAAGTGAGAGTTTTGGCTGGATAGTATGGCATTTCTTGGCCACGTGGTGACCAAGGATGGAATCAAGGTAGACCCAGTGAAGGTTGAAGCAGTTTCAGACTGGAAGCAACCGAAGAACATCACCGAGATTCGAAGCTTCTTGGGATTGGCTGGTTATTATAGGAGGTTTATCAAAGGGTTTTCAACGCTCGCATCGCCTATGACCTGACTGCTGAGGAAAGATGTACTATTTATTTGGAGTGAAAAATGCGAGAAGAGTTTCCAAGAGCTGAAGCGAGGATTGATGATAGCACCAGTGTTGAATCTTCCAGAGGAAGATAAGCCTTACGCGTTGTATACCGATGCTTCAAAAGAAGGTTTGGGAGCAGTTTTGATGCAAGATCGAAAGGGGATTGCCTATGCTTTACGGAAGTTGAGGCTTCATGAAATCAATTACCCCATGCATGATCTAGAGCTGGCTGTCATTGTGTTCACTTTAAAGAAATGGTGACACTACCTATACGGAGCGAAATATGAAGTGTTCACTGATCACAAGAGCCTAAAGTACATCTTCACCCTAAAGGACCTGAATTTGAGGCAACGAAGATGAATGGAATTTTTGGAAGGGTACCATTGTCCAATCAACTATTTTCCCAGGAAGGCCAACGTTGTTGCTGATGCCTTGAGCAGAAAAGTCAGTTTGGCTAGGCTAAGGGTACAAGAGATTCAAGTGGTTCAGGATGTGTTGGATAGAAGAGAAAAAATGCAAGGGGAGAAAATTGTTGTTAGCAACCTAAAATTGATACCAGATCTAAGGCGGGAAATTATTGAAGCTCAGCAAGATAATGCAGATTTTCAGCTTTCCAAGGATAAGGAGCTCAAATGGCAAGGCAGTGAATTCTGGCTAGATGAAGTGGGGATTTTTGTATTTTAGAGATCAGTTGTGTGTACCTGAAGAGCACCAATTGAAGGACAAAATTTTGGAAGAGGCGCATAAGAGTAAGTACGCCATTCATCTGGGGGAAGTCAAAATGTACCAAGATCTGAAGAGGGCCTAGTGGTGGCCCAAAATGAAGCGGGACGTGATTAAATATGCCTCGACATGTCTCACCTGTCAGAAGGTCAAAGCGGAGCATAAGAAGTCAGCAGGACTGTTATAACCATTACCAGTACCTGAATGGAAGTGGGAGGAAATGACCATGGACTTTGTTACCGGACTTCCTACGTTAAGGACCCAGAAGGATGCCATATGGGTAGTGGTGGATCGACTGACCAAGTCAGCGCATTTCATACCAGTGAATGTAAGAGATTCCATGGAGAAGTTGCCTTAGACTATGTGCGAGAAAAAGTTCGACTGCATGGAGTGCCTTCAAGTATTGTGTCTGACTGAGATCCGAGGTTTATGTCTCAATTTTGGGGCAAGTTTCAAGAATCAATGGGGTCGAGTCTGAAGTTCAGTACGACGGTGCATCCGCAAAACGATAGGCAGTCAGAAAAGGGTTATACAGATACTAGAGAATATGCTGAGAGCGTGTGTACTGGATTTCGGGGATAAATGGATCGAATGTGTGCTGTATGCAGAGTTGTCGTACAATAACAGTTATGAAGCTTCGATTGGAATGGCTCCGTATGAGGCACTGTATGGACGCAAGTGTCAAGTACCGCTATACTGGAGTTGGTCAAAAGATGGACATATAAGAAAAATCGGAGAAGTCTATATTCAGAAAATGTTGGACAAGGTTAAGTTAATCAGGGAGAGGTTGAAAGCAACTTAGAGCCAACAAAAGAGCTATGCAGATAATAGGCAGAGAGATTTAGAATTCCAGGTAGGGGATAGTGTATTCCTGAGATTAACACCAAATAGAGGAATCTTGAAGCATTCGAAATGTGGGAAGCTAAATCTGAGGTATTTGGGACCGTTCCCGATAAAGGAGAGAATTGGGCCAGTGGCATATCGATTGGATTTGCCAGATGAATTGACAGGAATTCACGACGTGTTTCATGTATCGCAGCTGAAAAAGTACAATGCCGATCCCAGTCATGTTTTGAATGATGAGCTGTTGGTGTTGCAACCTGACCTAAGCTATATGGAGAAACGCGTGTGAATATTGGACCGAAGTATCAAGACTCTCTGAAACAAGCAGATACTGATGGTAAACGTACAGTGGGAGCATCATGGCACGCAAGATGCCACAAAGGAAACAGATGAGTAGGTAAAGCAGAAGTATCCCGATCGGGATGAAATTTACTTAAGGAGGGGGGATGTAAAACCCCAACAAAAGCCAACCCTAGAGTAAAGGGGTCGGGATGTATATAATATTTTCTTTCTTGCATAAATATATTTTTGAATGATTTTATATACTTTAGAACTATAATTTATAGTCTAGAAATCTTAGTTGTGTTTATTGAGCAGGAAGGGTAAAATGGTAATTTTTCTTAAGGTTAAAATAGGGAGATAGCTTGAGGATTAAATAGAAAGAATATTTAGGAGAGAAAATAAGAACAAGAGTTTTTGTGGTTAAGTGGTTAGAGCTTTGTGAATTAATCTCTAAGGTCTTGAGTTCAAATCCCACCAATTAAGTTTTATCATAATTAAATTTTATTTTATATAAGGGACAATATTTTCGTCCTTTGCATGCCATAAGTAGAAGTAGGAGTATTGTCCTAGTGGAGACATGAAGGGAATGTCTTAATCCTACTCTTATACCCTACAAGAATTCTTAAGGGATTCTTGCCCATTTTGTTCCTTAGCTTACCGTAAATTCTTCACCAATTAAACTTATTCAATAAATCCAAATCTACATTTTAATTCCAGAAAATTCAGCAAGGTTTATTGACCTTGGAATTTCAAAAATGGCTCCTTCAAGATAGAGTTTTGACTGAAAATGGGGAAGGAGTTAAGGAATGTTCCAAAGAGAATTAATATCTATGGTTGAACCTTCAAACTCCACTCCATAAGTGTTCATCTTCTTCATGGTAACAATTTGGAAATTTTCTAACTTCTTGGTCAGTCCAGCTTTCGAAAAATTCATCCATTTTTCTCGCTCAAATGCTACCAGAAAAATAGCCAATTTGTTCAGCTTGAAGACTGAAATCCTTGGCCAAAAAATTGGACTGCACAAAGTGTGCAAACCAGGAAAAATTTTTGGACAATTTTGTAGCATGGCAGACCAAAAACTAAAGCTGTTTCTTCAGCCCTCAAACTGGTAATTCACCTCTGCCTTTCCTCCAAAAAGAAGGCTGGAAACCAGCCTAGAAGGACCCTCCAATACCTCTTCAAACTCACTGCAAGTCGGCTGGAATATTGCATAAAAAACTGCACAAAAATTCCAGCAAACCATTCGAATAACCAACCAGAAAAATTCCAGCCTAGCCCCCTCTTCAAACCTTGTCCGAGAATCACATCAACTTTCTGTGAAAGTAACCTTAGTCAGCTATAATGAGAACATCATCACCTCCTCCATTGAACTGCATGAATGAATAGCATAGCTACTCCTTAAATTCCTCCATCAATTACTCCAATCAAGCTTCCAATTGGAATTCAAAATTTCAGCAAATTACTCCTTGAAAACTTCAATGGATTAAGCTTCAAACAACCAAAAGTTTCCCCACCATTGTACACAACATTTCGGCCACTCTATATCTCTTTCAAACCTCATTCACTTCAGAAAAAACCACAGCAAACCTGTCGGCCATTACAGCTCCAAGGAACCTCCATCAATCAAACTATTCTACCATATCTTCTACCATAATTCACTCCACAAATTACTCCCTTTGAAATTCAAATGACCAGATTTCCCTCTTCTCCCTAATCTAAAAATCAGATCACAAGAATCCCTCAAACCATTTGGCCAATACCTTTAAGCAATTTCGCCCAGCTTCTCTCCAATTCTCTCCATTTCTCCAAAAACACCAAGAATAGACACAAGCTTTTTTCAAGCTTAAGACCACTCTAAACACCTCCAATCCCTTCCAAAAACTCCAAATCAGGTCTACTCACTCCCTAGAGTCCATTTCTGGATTTTATAACATCAAATATTGAAAACAAAAATCTGCTATCGGATAAAAAACTAGAATTTCTCTTGAAGTCTCAAGAACTCTATCAAGGTAACCAAGAACGATTTTATTCATCTTCTTCCCCTTCAACCTTTAAAAATGATGATATATTAATACCCTCACACACACACACACACACACACACACTCTCTCTCTCTCTCTCTCTCTCTCTCTCTCTCTCTTTCTCTCTCTCGGCCGAAATGGTTGGATCAACCATGGCCGTTTTTCTTCTTCTTCTTCTTTCTTGGACAAATCAAGCCTCCTACGCGTGTGGATCTCCTTGGATCTTCATCAAGATTGTCATCAACCAAGTATTTCTCCTTAACCTTCTCTATAATTCTAAAATCACGCCTCTTAAATTGGATAAAAAAAGATAGATTATGTGGGGGATTGAGTATATGCTTGTGTATGAAGGAGTTGAGAGTGGAGCATGAGGATGTTTTGCCATGCTTAAGTTCTATAGTATTTCTTGTGGATCGATGCATGTTTTTCTTGTCTTGAGTAAGTTGGATGGTTAAGCATGCTAGATGTTATGTCACCTTTGGTGAATAGGGTTTTATGTTCTTGTATTCTTGTTGAAGCCATGAATGATTATGCTTAGTGAAGTTGGGATCATGTGATAGTAGATATGGATTTAAGCCTTTATTCATGAATTGAATGGTTTGTTGATTGATGTTGGAGTTTATGTTCATGATTGTTGTTAGCAATAGGAAAATTATTATCATGACCTTGTTGATCCTAAGATATTTTAATTAGCCAATTTAATTACGTTAAATGAAATTAATACTATATTTTCCCTCAATAATTTTGAAAACCCTAGGAAGCCTTAGAGTTAGAATATTAAATGAAATAGTGAAATTTTAGCCAAATAAATGATATATTTTATTAAAAATAATATATATAAATATTTATATATAATAATATTAAATAAAGCCTTTATATAAATAATAATAATAATAATAGGTAAAATATTAATCTTGTAGGCCATATATTCATAAATACTATTGAAATTTATTTATTATCTTTTGATAAAAATTTATATAAATTTACTTATTATTAATTTTATTTATTAATTATTTTCTAACTATTACTTATTAGTTAAGAGATTAGTAATAATTTATTATTTACTTTAATCTTGGACTTAGGATCCTTCATCAAATAAACCCTAGTTTATTTATTTGAACCTATAACTTGTTAGTAATTATTTTACAACCCCTAGTTATTTTCATTTATCAAACTAGACTTCTTTTACAAAAACCTTTATCATCTAGCCTTAAAGCTTAGGAGATTAGGGACATGATTGTAATAAGTTAAACTAGGATTATTTATAGAAGCGAATATAGCTTGAGTATAACCATATGGCTTGTGTTTACCCCAGGCGGGGTTAGGTCAGCTTTGGAAGATTTGTGAAATTGCAAGCATAGGATCAGGTAAACTCCTGCATAAATTTATTTGACGTCAAAAGGTTACTATGGCTTGCTAAACGCTAAGTGTATGGACACTCCCTTTTGTAAAGGCAATTAAGGACTGTTTCCTTTCTTGTTCAGACAAGCAAATCTTTTGAAAACCAAACAAGCAATTTTGCTCAAACACTAAACTCTTTCTAAAAATCAACTTGGACATGAATTTTAGAAATCCTTAATTGCTGTTTTCAAATAAAGCAATGTTTTACCAGTTTTCTCCCAAGTAGGACAATCAACGTTGAGTACTCAATAAAGGTAGGCTAGTAGTGCTAGTTTTGAAGAGTAAGAGTGAGTCTTCTGGCTGGAGGTCATCTCCAGAAGATGAACTCAACTTAGAGAAGCAATAGTTCTACTTAGTCATGCTGGCCGAACTAGCAAATTTCAGTTAGGTGGACTGTGTTTCCGGAATGGACAACCGGTTTGTTTGGCTGTAAAGAAGGAGGAGTATCTTATCTAGTAGGCCAATCAGCAACCTTTTTGTCAGTCTGCACAAAGTGTGGCATTTTGACAGTTATATGGTCATGGGGCCCAACGTGTGGTAACCCATGGCTACCCATTTGAGTGATTATATTTATTGTGCTCATGTATAGTTTGAAAAGTAAAACGCCACTCTTTATTTGAATCATTATTTATTGCTTGCCAGCATTTTCTTTCACACAATATTTACAACTTGTATACATGAACTGTTTTACCTGAAACACTCAAAGCACACACACGGACTTACTGAGATTTTTATCTTATCACCTTTAATGCCATGTTTTCAGGTCGATCTTGCTATGGAGATGAGTAGCTAGTTTGTTGCCTTCTTGAAGACATTGTGTTATTTATTTTGAATATTACTTTGAGAGATGATATAGAACAATTTATTTTAGATTTGTTATTGAATTTTTGGGTTGTAATAAGTTTTAATTTTAAAGTATTGTTTTATTTTTATTTGTGTGACCTAGTTAAAATGACCCATTGTCCTTTGGACGGGGCAATATTTCCGGCCCTGTTGGGCCTAAGTAGTGGGGTGTTATATAAAGTACTATAATTATAATGACCAAACTATTACTGCTACAGCGTGGACAGATACCTTCATACTTGAGTATGAGTTGGTGGTCTGGCGACGCTAGGGTCATGCACTTTGATGTATGTTATTTGAGATTTCTTTTGGGAGATCAATAACAATATACGTTGGGTATGTTGCTCTAATTACTTAAGACAAACTCATACAACAGAGTTTCTATGCTTTAATTAGTATAGTTTAATTACCCCATTCTGATTGTCTAGGATATTCTAATAATCTAGGGCCCTGAGAACATGACTCTAGAATGTGTGCTTTTGGGTAGCTTCCAATGATGAGCAAGTACATTCGAGTGAGTCATGGATTATTGAATTAAAGGTGTAAGGATGGTAGATATCTTTGAGATGGGTATTGGTACATTTATCTTGTCTCATTGATAGGTGTTACATAGAGGGGTATTTTTGACATTTCACCTGTAGGTCAGAGACATTGCTTTAGCAATATTATTCTTGGGGTCAATATTTTCATATGGTGATAAATAAGAATATTTAAAGTGGTAAAATGTAGCTATTTAATAGTAAAGGCATATTGGTCATTTTAGTAGCCATGAATAATATGTCTATTAGTCTCAAGAGAAGCTCAAGTTACCTTAGTGTTGTTTAGATACAATTTGGGCTTCATGGATAATTATTTGGAAGAGAATAGCATTTATTCTAACAGTCCAATTTGAATTAATTAATTAGTCTTGGGTTTTTTATAAGGGCCAAAAAAGATAATTAAATAATTGAGAGAATTGGGTTGAAATAAATTAAATAATTGGGCTGATATATATTAACACATATTAAAAGTCGAATTAGAATTAACTAATTAGTCTTAGGTATTTAATGAAGCTAAAAAAAGACAATCAATTAATTAAGAGAATTGTGCCAACCTTGGATTGGTTTCGGAGCACAACATCAAGCCCATTAGGGCTTAGTGTTTTCAGCCATTAGGGCTTCAATTGGTGTGCAAGAAAGGGAGAAAAAAGATAACGTTTATTTCTGAGCTCTCTCTCCGAGTGTGTCGTTTCTTCCTTTTGTCTCTTGTTCTTCTTTTCTTTCTCCCTTGGAGATATTTTGATTATAAAAAAAAAGGAGCTTTCACCAAGCTAACGCAAGAGCAAGATAGAGTCATACTCTAGAAGACGAAGAGAGGAAGCTTGGAGACACTTAATGCGTTGGAGTAGAAGATTGGCGGGAATACTGGTCGAACTGCAGGCACCTTCTTCTTCCCTTCCAATGCAAGTTCCAGTGCAACTCGTCCCTTCGTTGGTTAATCCACGACCAATAAGGAAAAGTAAGTACCATCTCCTAGATGTGGCTCAAAAAACTGAAAATTTTTCCACTGCACTTTCTTTGATGTTTTCCGTTTTGATCCTTCAAGTGGTATCAAAGCCACAGTTTTCATCTAAGAGTGTGTACTATAGTTAAAAACTGGAATAGGTGGTTCCATTACTATTAAAAGTGAATCTTTTGTGATTTCATGTGATCCTTCATACATTGGTTCCTAGAGTTCACATTTGCCTCGCAGTTAGAGACATACGATAATGTATTCTTATGGTTTTCCCATTATTTTTTAGTTTTGAATAATGCGATGTATGCCTCGTGGTTAGAGGCATAGGTACCTATAAAGGCATATTTTTTATCCTAGGTTTTGCATTTCTTTTAACCTATAAATTGGGAACTGAAAAACATGGTTGTTGGAATTATTAAGTGGCAAACAATTGCTAAAGGGCAGGGTTTTTCAAGAAATCGGCGAACTATAGAATGGACCTGGCGCCAAGAAGGCCAATCAGACAAGGCGCCAAGTCCACTCTGCTCAATAGAAGTTCTTGAAGAAATAGTGCAGGCCTGGCACCAGGTGGGCCCAATTAACCAAGCGCTAGGTCCATTCTGCCCAGAGACGGATTTGCGCAATTTTGTCCAAGAAAAGGGAGAGCACTGCTGAAGTTCTGTACCTCAATTTTTTCTTGATATAATCATGTTTTGAAACTATTGTATAAGGTTAATTTTCTACAATAGTTTTATTTATCTATGAATGAATAATTTGTATGAAAATGAGTAGTAAAGGATGGAACCACCTTAGGATTAAACAAGATTACTAATATTTTTTTTTATTCATGATGTTTAATCCATTATTTGTTTATTTTGGAATAATTGAATAGTTTGAGCATGAAAAAGTTTACTTTTGTTATCATGCTTATTTTATTTTTGTGATCAAATGCGCAAGTTCTTGTGAGACGAAAGTTGCACTAGATAGAACAGTTTTTGATAAAACATTTCAATCTAAGAAACCTTAAAATAAAAGAGTTCATGGTTTATTCTCTTAGAGGGTTTAATCATTGACATAGAGAATAATGTTGAACTTAGGGTTATTTAATAAAGTTTTACTCAGCTATTAACTTAGAATAGTAAAATAAATTCATAGTTTATTCTCTCAAAGGATTTAATCATTGACATAGAGAATAATGTTGAATTTTAGTTTTTTACAAAATTTAATGTAACCATAAGATTATAGAAAATGTTTTTGGATCTAAAACTCTATCTTCAATAAAAGATTAAGTGGGAGAGGGGTTCCAATGACCCCATAGCTTCCATCACAATTCTCATTGGAGATAGTAGATTTTCTCGTGTCATTCTAAGTATGACTCCATACAGGATGGATTTTCACAAGTATCTAGAACTAATGGAAGAGTAAAATTAAAAGCCTAAGGTATTTGCCAGGATCAGTCAACCTATGTTGGAGGTTTTTAGCACTAGATTGCTCGTAGGTGGTGTGAATCAGTGGCCATTCTTTTGATGGAACTTTTTCTAGACTATTACCTATTCAGGAAGTTTTGATTCCTGATGGTTATACACTTAATTTAGAATGCTATTAATCTTTCTACGAAGTTTTGTTAGTTTTTCTAAGAGCCAAACAATTTATATTATTGATAATGGTTTAAAGTGTTATCCATTATCAAAGAAATAATATAAAGAATGTGAATTTTTATTTCTTACAAATAAATGAATATTTATTCACAATATTTTAGAAATGTCTAGTTTCAATCCATTGTCAATCATTCTTAAGGAAAATAAGTCAACATGCCTAAATTATGTGGACTAGAAGCGGAACCTGAATACAGTACTCACTACTATGGAGTACAAGTATTTTCTTACGGATCCCTGCCCTGAGATTTGGGAAGAATCCACTGATCAGGAGCGACAGGCCGAGAAGGTATGGAAGAAAGTTGATGAGATATCTAAGTGCTATATATTGGCTTCTATGTCTAGTATGCTACTATCTAAGCATGAGCATATGGCCACTGCGTACGACATAGATTTGTCATTGCGTACCATTTTTGCTGACAAGATCTGACCTGCAAGGTAGGAAGCTCTTAGGGCAATCATGAACAGTAGGGTAGCTGAGGGGGCATTGGTTTGAAGGCATCTTCTCAAGATGATTGCCTACTTCGAGGAGGCCGAGGTACGAGGCACAACAATAGATCCTGAGAGACAAATTAACATGGTTCTTGAAACTTTACCTAATTTATATTTTCAGTTCAAGTTAAACTACAACATAAACTTGTTGGATATGAACCTCACGGAGCTTATAAAAGAGCTTCAGGCGACAAAGAATATCATAAAGCCTATGTCAAAATTTTGGTCCCTCATTTTGCTTCCTTTTCCAGAATTAAGCCAAAGCTTAAGAAATTCAAGAGGAGGAAAGTCCCGAACAATGCACGGGCCCAACCCAAAGCTTCCGATTGGGCCAAGTCCAATGGGAAGCCCAAAGACACATGCTTTAGGTATGGAAAGAAGGGGCATTGGAAGAAAGATTATCCGGACTTCTTAGCCAAGTCAACTTCAGGTATTACACTATACCTAGAGTCTATTATGATGGTTGGATGAACATCTTCCTATATAGTTGATTTTGGAGCCACTGACCCTGTCTGTAACTCTTTGAAGGGGTTCAGAAGGACAAGGAGACTTAGCAAGGGTGAGCATGGACTTCAAGTAGGCAATAGAGCAAGAATATGGGCTGAAGTAGTGGGAGATCTTGAGCTTATTTTTAATTGTAATAGAAAGTTAATTTTAAAAGATATTTTATATGTTTTTTTTTAACAGAATTTGATTTCAGTTTCCAAATTGATGAATCAAGAATATTCTGTTTCTTTTCATTCTAGAGTTTCCATTCGTAGAGATGGTAATTTAATGTATACAAGAAATATGTTTGGAAATATCTTTTATATACAACCTATTATAAATCAAGTAAATAATATTCAAACTAAACCTGAGAATAAAAAATGAAAGGCCATATAAAATGACTTGTATTTGTAGCATCGAAGATTAGGACATATAGATCTTAATCAGATTCAGAGGCTAATCCATGATGGGCCTTTAGGTTCATTGATATTGGAAGACTAGCCTTACTGTGAATCTTGCCTTGAAGGTAAAATGTCCAAAAGGTCCTTTACCAAAAAGGCAAATAGAGCCATGGATACTAGTACTAGTTCACACGGATGTTTGTGGTCCGACGACTACCCCAGCTAGGGGAGGCTACGAATTCTTTATTACTTTCACAGATGATCACACTCATTTTGGTTATATTTTTTTGATAAGGTGCAAGACTGACTCTTTTGATAAAATCAAGGAGTTTAAGGCTGAAGTGGAGTGTTAAATAGGTAAATTAATTAAAAATTTGAGATCGGACCGTGGTAGAGAAAACCTCCTTGGTGTGTTTAAGGATTACTTGGTACATTAAAGCATAGTATCTTAAATAACTGTGCCTGGGACTCTCCAGTAGAACGGAGTAACTGAGAGAAGAATTAGAACTTTGATGGAAATGGTTAGAAGTATGATGAGTCATACATCTCTTCCTATTTCTTTTTGGGGGTATGCCTTAGAAACAGTGGCATATGTTTTGAACTTAGTGTCTTCCAAATCAGTACATAGGACACCCTATGAAATGTGAACTGGACGAAAGCCCAGTCTGAACCATCTCAAGATATGGGGTTGTCCAACTTATGTGCTAACAAAAGGAAGTAACCTAGAACCGAGATCAGAATTGTGCTACTTCTTTAGGTACCCAAAAGGAACAAAAGCAGGATATTTCTATTATCCTCAAGAGCATAAAGTACTTGTTAGTACTAATGCTAGATACTTAGAGGATGAACAAGTTACTTTCACCATGGTTTCGCGTAGAATAGAGTTAGAAGAGAAGTTGAACACTGATTCAACTTCAAGTACTTCTAATATCCCGATTGAGTAACCAAGAGAAACATTACCGGATGTTCCTATTCAATTTAAGCCTCATTGTAGTGCGAAGATCACAAGAGTTCTACAAAGGTGGACTGGAGAGATTTATTATCTAGTTTTTGATAATCAGAAGTAAGATCCCACTAGATGCGAGGAGGTCATTGCTGATAATGATGCAAATAAATAACAGCTACCCATGAAGACAGAGATTGAGTCCATGTACCTTAATCAGGTTTGGGATCTTC
This sequence comes from Voacanga thouarsii, assembly GCA_026120185.1. Lineage (NCBI taxonomy): Eukaryota > Viridiplantae > Streptophyta > Magnoliopsida > Gentianales > Apocynaceae > Voacanga > Voacanga thouarsii. The sequence continues at coordinate 956,850 of JANUWF010002174.1, forward strand.
TTACTACATCAGATGGGATAAAACCCATTGGGTTTAAGTGGGTATACAAGGGAAAGAAAGGTGCGAATGGAAAGGTTGAAACCTATAAAGCAAGGTTGGTTGCTAAAGGTTATACTTAGAAAGAATAGATCAATTATGAGAAAACCTTTTCACCAGTAGCCATGCATAAGTCTATTAGAAATCTCTTAGCCATCATATGTCATTATGAGTACAAGATATGATAATTGGATGTCAAGACGGCCTTCTTAAATGGCCATCTTAGTGAAGATTTTGTATGTCCAAGCCAGAAGGTTTTGTTACTAGAAGTTAAGAACAAATGGTCTGTAAGCTCAAGAAGTCCATCTATGGACTTAAGCAAGTGTTACGAGCATGGAACATACGTTTTGATTAAAATATGAAAGCTTATAGTTTCATTCGAAATGTGAATGAACCATGTGTGTATAGGAAATCAGACAGTGGCAAAGTGATTTTCTTGGTACTTTATGTAGATGACATTCTACTCATTAGAAATGATATAGGGACATTGTCATCCATTCAGATTTGGCTATGTAGTCAATCTAGCATGAAAGACATAGGAGAAGCTAGCTGCATTCTAGAAATTAAGCTTCTTAGGGATAAGAAGAAGAGAATATTAGGCTTATCTCACTCTACTTATATTGACAAGATATTGGTCAAGTACAGTATGGATCAATATAAAGGGGCTATTACACCCCTTAGACATGGATTATCCTTATCTTCCAAGTAGTGTCCTCAAACACAAGAAGACAAGCAAAGAATGAGCAGGATCCTTTATGCTTTGATTGTGGGAAGTCTCGTGTATGCAATACTTTATACTAGGCTTGATATGTATTTTCCAGTTGGCATTGATAGTAGATATCAATCAAGCCCAGAGGAAGCTCACTGGCAAGTTGTAAAGCATTTACTCAAATATCTCAAGGAATCACGAGATTATATGCTTGTATATCATGCTAATGATTTAGTTCCTACAAGTTACGTAGAATCAAATATCCAGACAGATAAATATGAAAGAAAATTCACTAGTAGATATGTCTTCACTTTGTCTGGAGGAGCTATTTCATGGAGAAATATCAAGCAATCCTACATTGCTGATTCTACCATAGAAGCTAAATATGTTGCTACTTCAAAAGCTTCTAAAGAAGCTGTGTGGCTCTAGAAGTTCCTCATAGAACTTGGAGTAATACCGCACGTAGACAGGCCTGTCACGATTTATTGTGACAATACTGGAGCGGTGTCACAATGCAAAGAACTTCAGAACCATTGGAAGGATAAGCATATAGAGAGGAAGTATAATCTCATCTAGGAGTTCATCTAGAAATGGGAGATTGTGGTCGATCAGATTTCCTCTATGAACAATCTGGCGGATCCCTTTACTAAGCCTTTGACAAAAAAGGTGTTTCACAGATACTTAGATGTCATAGGAGTAGGCATTTGTGGACTTTCTTAGTCTTTATAGTGCAAGTGGGAGATTGTTGGAAAGTATGCCGTCAAAGACTATATATTATGTATAAATATATTACAATAAAATGTTTATTCATTCAGTTTAGTTTATTTCTTATATTCTTGCACATTTGAGGTCCAAGTAAGACAAGTAATGGTCTATGTGTTAGGTTGTTCTTCACAATAAGGTATAGACTATGGGTATTTGTCATACAAGTAAAATTGAGCTCTTAGTCGTTTGATGAAATTGGGCATTTCATCAAGGTAAGACTATTATGCCCTGAGTTCCAATAAGGAATAGTTTACCTTGAATCAGAGAGTAGTTCACTCACATCTTTGCCATAAGCTTTTTTCGAATACGTAAAATTGGATCTGTAGTAGTGGTCTTTCTTAAAGTACTATAATTATAGAGACTAAATTATTACTGTTACAACGTGGACGGATACCTTCATACTTGAGTATGTGTTGGTGGTCTGGCGACGATAGGGTCTTGCACTTTGATGTATTTTGGGTGAGATTTCTTTTGTGAGTTCAATAACCTTTTACATTGGGTATATTACTCTAGTTAGTTAAGATAGACTCATGCAACAGAGTTTTTATACTTCACTTAGTAAAGTTAAATCACCCTCTTTTGATTGTCCAAGATAATCTAATAAACTAAGGCCTTGGGAATATGACTCATAAATGTGTGCTTTTGGGTAGCTTCTAATGATGAGCAAGTACATTTGAGTAAGTCATGAATTATTGGACTAGAGATCTAAGAATAGTAGACGTCTTTGAGATGGGTGTTTGTACATTTATCCTGTCTCATTGATGGGTGTTACATAGATGAATATTGTTGTCTTTCACTTGTAGGTTGGAAATATTGCTTTAGCAATATTTTTCTTGGGGTCAATATTTTCCATATAGTGATAAATCAGAATATTTAAAAAGGAAAAATACAACTATTTAATAGTAAGGGAATTTTGATCATTTTAGTAGCCGTGAATAATATGTCTCTTGGTCGTCGTTGTAGCTTAAGTTACCTTGGTGTTGTTTAGACATGATCTAGGCTTAATGAAAAATTATTTGGAAGAGAATAAAATTTATTCTAAGAGTTCAATTAGAATTAATTAATTAGTCTTTAATTTTTTATAATGCCTAGAAAAAATAATTAATTGAGAGAATTCCGTTAGAATAAATTAAATAATTGAGGTGATATATGTTGACATATATTAAGAGTCCAATTAGAATTAATTAATTTGTCTTGGGTATTTAATGAAGCCAAAAAAGATAATTAATTAATTAAGTAGATTGGGCTAATCTTGGATTGGTTTCGGAGCACAACACCAAGCCCATTAGGGCTTAGTGTTTTCAGCCATTTGGGCTTCATCAAGCCCTAAGGCTGGCCGAAATTAGTGTGCAAGAGAGGGAGAAAAAAAGATAACGTTTATCTCTTAGCTCTTTCTCCGATTGTTCTATTTCTTGCTCTTATTTCTCGTTTTTCTCTTCTTTCTCACTTGGAGATATTTCGATTATCAAAAGAATGAGCTTTCACCATGCTAACATAAGAGGAAGGTAGAGTCATACTCTAGAAGACAAATAGAGGAAGCTTGGAGATGCTTAATGCGTAGGAGTAGAAGATTAGTAGGAATACCGGTCGAACCTGAAGGCATGAAAAAAGGGAAAACACAGAGCACGCGGTGGAAGCAAAAGTAAAAAACTAGAAAAACCAAGAATAGAGGAATTCCCGTGCAGGGCCGGCACCGGCTCTGGCAGTCCTAGCTGGCACCGTTTAGGCTCTAGCAGGACTCTGAGGTTAAAAATTTCTTACCTCTTTTGCTCATTCTAAGAATTGGCTAAACCGGAATATGTGCAACCGGGGTAGGTGTGCTGGTGGAAGCCTTTAGTGTGATTCCTGCAAGCTTCCTACTTCGTCTTTGCATGTAGGTGAACGCTAAAACTCTCAATCTTCCAGTATATAGCCTACCTAATTCCGTTTGGTGAACAACTAACAGAACTAAGGAATATTTTCTAGAGAGAGACGTGTGTTTCTTTTTCCAACAGAGAAGAGTCTGTAAAAAAAAAAAACAACTATCTAACTAATCCTCCTGTTTAACCTAAATAAAACCCTAGGTTAAACTGGATTAGGCCATTGGGCTCTTAGTTTAGCCTTTTGGACTAAATTAATTATTCTAATTAGAACCAACTTAATGGCCCAACAAATAATTAATTTTCCCAACCCAAATAAATTAGTCCAATAAATAAGCTTATATTAGTTTAGTCCCAGATTAATCTTTAATTATTCAAACTGGGCCAAAGCCCTGAATAATTAATTAACCCACCAAACTAATTTAATTAATTCTCTCTCTCCATAGACCTTTATTTTATTTTAGCCCAATAATTAAATTAGGCTACTTAAACAAAATAAATTTCATTTAATTTAAGATCAATTCATTAGCCTGTATTTAATTAGGACTTACGATCTATATTAGGGACCAAAAGACACGCCCCCTTGGCTACTAAAATGACCAAAATACCCTTGCCATATAAATAGCTATATTTTGTATTTTAAATATTTTCTAATATCACCATAAGGAAATATTGACCCCAAGGACAATGTTGCGTTAGCAAAGTCTCCAACCTGCAGGTGTAATGACTAAAATACCTCTCTATACATTGCCGTACATTTAGAGAGGAAGAAGTGTACTAACACCTTTCTAAATGACATCTACCATCCTTAGGCTTCTAGCCCAATGATCTACGACTTCCTGGATTGTTTCCGCTTTTCAAGGGAGCTATCCTAAAGCAAACATCCAAGTAATGTTTCCTAGGGCCCTGGATATTTAGATCATTCAGACAACCACAAAGGGCGACATAGTATAGAAACTATTTTGTACAAGTCTGTCTTAACTAACTTGTCACACATACCCAACATACAAGTATATTGGCCCTACGATAGAACCTCAACTATAGCATATCAAAGTACATGTTTCTAGCTTCGTCAGACCACTAACTCACACTCAAGTCGTAGAGTACTAGTCCACGCTATAGCAATAGTAGTCTAGGTTCTACCATATAGTACTTTCAAAAACCACTACTATAGGTCCTATTCTACGTATTCGAAATACGCTTATGTCATGAAGTGAGTGGACTACTCACTGGCCGAAGGTAAGCTATTCCCCATTTGAAATTCACAACATAATAACCTAAATATGATGAGATTCCCATTCTCATCAATTGGTTAAGAACGAATATTTATGTGTTAAGTAACCCGTGATCCATACCTTACTGTGAAAGACCTCTATTCACAGGGACCACTTACTTAAGCACAATAGGTCTTTTCCAAATGTAATTGTGCACAAATAAAATATAAATTCACAAATAATTTCTAAAAATAAATTCTTTTATTAAAACATTCAATATTTACATCAGAAACCTAGTCTAAGAGGGAATATTTCCCAACAGAACTGCAGGGTCCTTCTTCTCCCATTCCAACACAAGTTCCAGTGCAACTCGGCCCTTCATTGGTTAATCCGTGACTAATAAGGAAAAGTAACTACTCTTTTAGATGTTGCTCGGAAAACTGAAAAATTTTTCGCAGTGCTTTCTTTGATGTTTTCTACTTTGATCCTTTAGTATACACCCTATCCCTCTAATTCTAGTGCAGGTTTAGGTGTTGTTTTACATCCTCGTCTCTTTAAAAGAATTTCATTCTGAAATTTAGCATGTACCTTTATCTCCAATCAGGGTATTTTCGCTTCACCCTTTCTTTTGTCTGCAGCTTGGCATCTTGGGTACCATGATGCTCCCACTGCATCTTCATCATCGGTATTTGCTTATTTCAGAGAGTCTTGATACTTCGGTCTAAAATTTTAATGGGTTTCTCCACGTAACTCAAGTTGGGTTGCAATACCAGCAGTTCATCGCTCAAAACAAGTCTTGGGTCGGTATTATACTTCTTCGGTTGCAACACATGGAATACATCATGTATTCCAGTCAAACCATCTGGCAAATCCAGCCAATGCACAATAGGTCTAATTCTTTCCGTGATTGGAAATGGTCCCAAATATATCGGATTCAACTTTCCACCTTTTGGATGCTTCAAGATTCCCCTATTCAGAGTTAATCCTAAAAACACACTTCCTCCTACTTAGAATTCCAACTCTCTTCGCCTATTATCTGCATAACTTTTTTGTCGATTCTAAGCCACTTTTAACCTTTCTCTGATCAACTTCACCTTATTTGACATTTCCTAAATGTAAACATCCATAGACTTGAATATGTGATCGTCTTCAGACCAACTCCAGTACAAAGGCACTTGACTCTTACATCCATACAATGCTTCATACAGAGCCATACCAATTGAAGATTGGTAGCTATTGTTGTAAGCCAACTCTGCGTACGGTACACAATCAATCCACTTATCCCTAAAATCCAATATGCAAGCTCTTAGCATATATTTCAATATCTGAATATCCCATTATGACTGACCATTGATTTATGGGTGTGCCGTCGTGCTGAACATTAAATGAGATCCCATTGACTCTTGAAACTTGGCCCAAAATCGGCATGTTGATGTGTCCGGGCTTGAGTATAAAAATCATACAAAACTAAGCACATTCCCAATCAAGTTTAAAATAAAACGTTAAACCCAAATCACACATATGAGCACGCGTACTCATCATTAACTGAGCATAGGGTTCAAACGAGTGTCGATTCTCAAGGAACAAGTAGACATTAATTACCCTTTTTTCATTGTTTAACCGACTCGATAAAACCAAACTAAAATAAAATAAAACAAAAATCGAAATATATACACGTCAAGGATGAAGAAGTATGTAACTCAAACCATTGTGTAGACAAACATGATGTCAAAGTACCTAACCATTATCATAACCAATCATTCTCTTGGCATCATGAAGAATTGAAGTAAATTAGCATCACTTGGTCTGTCTCAACTAATTCATTCAGAAGATGCATTAATAACAATCCTTGATTAAATTTCCTTAGTCTGGCAAATTTAAAACATGAAATTAATTAATGAATCCTTGGTCTGGCAAACATCAATTAACCTTTAATTACTCCATCCTCAGCAATTAACCTCTTTGGTCTAGCAAGTTAACAGCTAATAAATATGAAATTAATCAATTGTAACTACCATCAACCTCTTTGGTCTAGCAAGTTAATGAAAAGAAATAACCAATTAATCTCATCATACGACCAAGTAATTAAATACTAAGAAGAACAATCAATTAATCAAAAGATCAAATAACTCTAAAAATCATGAATATCTAAAACATTGTCAAATTACAATAAAATAATTAATATATCATTGTCAAGAAAAAGAAGACAAAGTAAAAGAAAGCACTCATAGACAAGTCTCCTTCTTCTTCCTTTGAAGACCTTTTTGTACAACCCTCCTTGAACTAGAAGAATTCCTCCTTGGACTGAGTGATTTTCTATGATGATTAATAAATTCTCTCATTTTCCCTTGTGTTTTTTTTTTTTTATCTATTTATGGGCTAAAGAAGTGCCTAAACTCGTAGGTACAAAGTTCTTGGCCGAGTAGAAGTTGGAAGATACTAAAACTCCTCAGATTTCCAAAAACGCGTAGAAAGATCGCAGCGCCACCTCAAGAACAGACCACAGCCGGCGCCGCCTTCGTTCTTCGGAGCCAGCGTCGCTTGTGTTATGCTTCTCCACTCGTTCGCCAATTTTTCGACGAATTGTATGCATAAGTTCCAGAATGCAGCTGGCGCCGGTTCCAGCCTTACAGCCGGTGCCGCTTAGGTTCTGTTCTACTCTATTTCTATAATTTTTCCATCGCTTTGAAGTTTGTGCAACCAGTGTACAGCTAGCGCTAGTTCTAGGGCTCTAGCCGGTGCCGCCTCTCCTCTGTTTCGCGACGGTTTTGCTTCGTTTTGCCCAAAAATCTGAAATAATGACCAAAATATCTTTCCAAGGGTAAAATCTCAAATATGAAAGAATATAACTAGTTATTGCACAAAATGTATTACAAAAGAGCATCAAATAACTAAGCAAGGTATAACCAATTTAGCCCCCTATCAAATTCCCCCACACTTAACTATTTGCTTGTCCTCAAGCAAAGTATCAAGAACAAGTAGGAAAAACATAAGGTTTTAATCAAATCACTCAATCAATTCCAAAACCATATCTTCAATGCTTTTTTTATTCATGAACATGAAACATATGATACTAAATCTTTCACAGCCAATGCAAGACTTGTGTAGTGATAAATAACTTAGTAGAACCATTTCAATACTTCACAATATTCTAAAACCATTGGAAAGAAGTCAGTTCAAAAAGAATATACATTCTATATGCTTACTTTTCATACACTCTCTCCACTAATCTGAGACATATCATGATTCTACTTAGATCAAGTAGGACTTTTAAGCTTGTAATGTAAGGATAAATGTTTGTAATGTGGCTTAGCAAACGAAGGATATAGGAAAATCAAAAGTCAAAGAAAAACTAAGAGTAAGCAAGAAAAAGGTAACCAAAATAAACCTATAATTCTCAACTCTTCTTACTCTCCTATTCCAAGAATCAATCAAACCATAACCTTATATAACAACTCTTATGCACTTCAAGCAAATCCTGCATTGTTCTTTTTTTCTTTCACCTCTTCTTATCATTAACTCTTTTCCTCACAAGATTACTCAATTTCCCAGCAATGGTGTCAAGTATTTTATATGAACTTACTTTTACACTTCACTCATGTAACACCCCGCTACCTAGGCCCGCCAGGGCCGGGGATGTCGCCCCGTCCAAATGACAAGGGGTCTTTATAACTAGGTCACACAAATAAAATAGCGGAATAAAAATAATACTTTAACTTAAATTTATTAAAACCCAGAATGAATCGAAGAATTCTCAAAAGAAAAACAAATCTATAAATAAAATCATCCACTCTCAACTCCCCAAAGCAATACATAAAAATAAAAGACAACATTCTCTTCTAAGGCAGATAACACTAGCTACTCATCCCCACAGTAGAATCGACCTGAAATCATGGTAAAAAGGTGATGAGACAGAAATCTCAGTAAGTCCGTGTGTGCTTTGGGTGTTTAGTGAAAATAGTTCGTGGATGTAATGTGTGAAATCTTTATAAGAGAAATATTGGCAAGCAATAAACATTAGTCAAAAGTAAGAGTGGTGTTTTCCTCTTTTTGAAACCATACAAGTACACGATAAAATCAACCGCTCATAAAGGTGGTCATGGGTTACCACACGTTGGGCCCCATAACCATTCAACGGTCAGAATGCCACACTTTGTGCAGACTGACAAAAGAAATACTGGCAAGCAATGAATGATGTTCAAAAAACAAGAGTGGCGTTTTGGCTTTCAAACCATACAGGTACAATAAAATCAACCACTCAAAAAGGGTGGTCATGGGTTACCACACGTTGGGCCCCATGTCCACATGGTCAGTATGCCACACTTTGTGCAGACTGACAAAAGGTAGGTGATCGGCCTACCGGGCAAGATACTTCTCCTTCTCTATACCCAAACAACAACCGGGTGTCCATTCTGGCATAACACAGTCACTTGATTGAAATAAAAACTGCTAGCTCGGACCGGCATGACTAAGTAGTACAGACGTTTCTCTAAGTTGAGCTTATCTTCTGGAGATGGCCTCCTGCCAGAAAACTCACACTTGCTCTTCAAAACTAGTACTGCTAGCCTACCCTTATTGAGTACTTAACGAACGTATCCCACTTAGGAGAAAATGAACAAAACATAGTTCCACTTGAAAATGGCAATTAAGGTTTTCCAAAGTTTGGGGCAAAATTGGTTTTAGAAAGAATTTTAGGTTTTGAGTAAAACCGCCCCTTGATTTACAAATAATTTATTTGTCTGAAATGAGAATGGAAATAATCATCAATTGCCTTTACAGAAATAAGTGACCATGCACTCTACATTTGGCTTGCCATAAAAAAAAATTATTTTTCATCAAACAGGTTTTATGCAGGAGCTTACCTGATCCTTGCTCACAACAAAGGTCTCCAAGAGCTGACCTAACCCCGCATGGGATAAATTCAAACCACAATCAATCTAAAGCCAAAGATTCACTTTCACAAATAAAACTAACTCAACTTACTACAATCATGTCCCTAGTGTCCCAAGCTTTAAGGCTTGATAATAAATAAAAGGGTTTATAAAATAAATCTAGTTTGATATTAAAATAATTAGAGTTTGGGAAATAGGTACTAATAAGTTGAAGGTTTAAATCTTGCTAAAATAATTTAGAGTTTATTTGATGAAAAGTCCTAGGTGGAATTTGGTAAAATAATGATTTATTAATAATTTAGTTGTTAGAAAATAATTGATAATTAAAATTAGTTGAAAATAAATTTTAATGAGTCTTGATTGAAAGATACTAAATAAATTTTAGTAGGCTTTGGTTAAAAGATAATAATTAAATTTTAATAGTAAATATTTTACTTATTATGATTATTTTCATAAAAGGCTTTATTTGATATTATCATTTTATATATAATATCTATATATTTTATTTTTCTAGCAAAAGCTATTATTTATTTGACTAAAACATCCTCATTATATATAATAATCCAAATTACCCCTCCTAAAGTTTTTCAAAATTACTAGCAAAATCATATTATAAAATATTGTACTCATGAAATAAAAATTAGCTTAGGGACAATTAGATCATGACCATAGTTTTATTGCTAACCACAATCATGAACATTTACAACCATTCAATTCATCAAATCATCCAAATCATGCATATAAGCATAGATCTAATGATATCAAGACATGATCTAACCTTTTCTAGCATAAATATGATCATGGCTTCAATAATCCAACGTGAATATAAATCCTATTCACCAAAGGTGACATAATCTATAGCATACTTGATCACAAATACTACCTATGACATGGAGACATGCATTAAACCTCAAATCATCATACAATCAAGCGCCAGGCCAAAAAATTACCAGAGCTGACCTAGCGCCAGGCCAAAAAATGGCCCAAGTGCTGGGCTAGCTTTGCCCAACAATACCCACATAAAAAAAAATACATACATATATATATATATATATATATATTCCTTTCTCGTTTGTTCCCTTACCCTTTTTCTTTTCTTCCCAAATTTTCTCTATTTTGTCCTTTTCTTCTTGTTTCCTTTTTCTTTGGTTTTCTTGTTTGTTTCTCTTGTTTGTCTTGTTTCTTCTATTTCTCTTTCTTCTTTGATTTTTTTTTTCCTGTTACCCCAGAATGATCTTTTCATTTCTCTATTTTTCCCTTCTTTCATTCGTCTTCATCTTCCCTTCTTCTTCTTCACATTGATCTTCTTCTTCTATAAATTATCCCCCATGAATTAAAAATTTTAAAACTTATATGTTAAGGAGTGCATTAGTGCAAAAACTCTCTTCATATTAAGCTAGATTTTATCCTCTTAAATTTCTTGGCATTTTGTATATGTGTTTTTGAGGAAAATTTACTAGACGTGGATATATCTTTGTTGAGTTCATTTGGTGGGAGAAAAATGTATAAAATGGATTGTTAGTCTTGTGATTGCTTTTGAAGGTGAGATATGTATTTTTTTCTAAATTTTTGCCAATCTGGACATCTTGGAAAATAGAACCTCCGGGTGATATTTTGCTGTGACAATTGAAGTTGGTTGACATTATGTTGTTGCTTTCTACGTTGGATATTCTCTTTGTTTTTCTTGAGCATCAAAAGTTTGGAAAAGTTCTTCACTAAAAAGAGAACCAATTGCAAAGTGGGTTTGGTTGAGACAAGGAGGATCTCGTGTGCCCTTTGGAGGTCGTGGTGGTCTATTTGGTAGTTGTATTAGACAATCTAGAGGCCTATTTGGAGGCTCTACTTCAAGGAGGACTTAGAGGCTTTGACTTTCTATTTTTCTTTTCCCTTGATTTCTATTAAGCTTTTATCTTGATTTCTTTCAATCCTCTTTAGGCTTTTACTTGTGTGTTACATTTTCTTATGGTACGTTGAATTTCGCTGGCAATAATTCTTCCCACTTTTTAAAGGATGAACTTCTCTTTTCGTGGGGCTAATTTGCCTTGGGGAGTATTATTTTCTTTTCCCTCTTTACATTCTTGGTCTTTTAGTTATGCTTTAGTGTGATATTTTAGGCCATTGAGGACATTGTCCAATTTAAGTGTGGGGGAGAGATTTAATATTTTCTCACGTGCATCTTTGTGATTTTCAATGATATATGTTTGAATTTTTGAAATTGTTGAAATTGTTGAAGTTTTGAACTTTGTTTTTGGCCTATGATAAGGTTATAACTTTTTTTTGAACTTCGGATATGGATTTGTCATTCATTATGTTTTGATTTTTATTAAAAGGTAAACTTGTGTATTAAGTTAGATTTTGCTAAGTCTTGAGAATTTAAGTTAACCTTGGTTATATTTGGTATTTGAGTTTTATTTTATTCTTTAATTTTGAATATGGATGTTATGAAGAAATATGAGAAGAGTTGTTGATTAATTCTTGTATTATGGATTTAAAATTTGCTTGACATTGAGTTTTAAATAAGGAATGTGAGAAAAAAAACTTGCTTGACATTGAGATTTGAATAAGGAATGTGAGAAAAAAAATTGAGTTGAAAAAAAAAAATAATGTGTGGAAACAACACTATTGTTAGGTAATTGAAAAATACTCTTATTGATGATCATTGAAGACCTCTAGCTGAAAAGGGAGTCAATATGAGGAGAAGTAGCAAGTATATTCGGTGTACTCTCTTGAGGCTATTCCGATGGCAAAAAGGCAAGAAAGAGCAAAGGAAAAAATATGTTGAAAGACGATTGCTGAAAAAAAATGATGAGTGATGACTATAAGGGGGCCAATACGGTGCGTGAAGAAAAATCAATTTACTTACGGCTATCAATTCCCAAAGTCATAGAAAAAAAAATAAAAGAAGACTTCTGTGTTTTACTTGTTTCACTAACTCGAGTTTTGTAAATTTGAGTTTATAATGTTTGAATTGGTTAAATGACTTGACTTGTATGATTTATGTTATCTATGTTTTGACTTGAGGAGTGGAATAATTTTCTTGTACTAGATATAAACTTGTTTAACTTACCTTTGATGGCCTTGGGATTATTTAATTTAATGCATGAGTTTACAAAGGTTTTTAAAGGGTAAATGAATGACAATTTTTTATGTAAAGTTGAAAAAATAAATTATGACTCTATTATTGATGAATATGAAAAGAAATAAATTGCATTAAGTGCTTTGTTTAAGTATTTACATGAGGACAAGTAAAGATTTAAGTGTGGAGGTATGTGATAGGGGTTAAAATCATCATTATTTTTCTAGTTATTTGAGATTAATTTAAGATAATTTTAATACAATAACTAGTCATATTCCTTTGTATTTGATATTTCCCTTATAAAAATACTATTCTATAATTTTATACAAAAATATGTGAAATTTGGAGCTAATTGTGCATTTTTCTAGTACAGACCTAGCACCAGGCCAGAAAGATGGACCTGGTGCCAGTCCAATATTGGGAGAATAGAGGACTGCAGAGGGAAAAAAATAAAACGGCATAGAGCAATTGAAATTGGAAAGGAAAATGAAGCAAATGACAAATGGCTTGGGTGGCTCAAACAAAGAACAAAAGGAAAAAAATCAGAAAAAAAAGGAGAACTCGGTGGGCCAAAAAACAAAAGCAACAAAGGAAAAAGAAATGCATTTCGGTGGGCCAAAGGAAAAGTCAACAAAAATGGCCAAAAGAAGAAAAGTAAAAAGACAAAAGCAAAAGGAGAAGGGAAAGAAAGCAGTTTCGGTCTTCAGTTTCGGTGGCTTACTAGGGCATTGGCTATCTTCGAGGCTTAGGTGGTTTGTGGCTCAATTGAGAACTAAGTGATCAAAGGTTATGTTAGTTTCGCCTTGACATAGGGTTATTCGCTAGTTTCATGTTTATAAGGAATTAAGCCTAATCCATATTTTGGTTGTGTTAGGTTGATTGACAAATCTGTTAATATGAATTAAAATATAGGATTCCTTGGATTGACAAATGAAGTGGAATTTACTGAAGTAAAATCATGATTTGTGAGACGATTGATTTTTATTTTATATTCCTTCATGATGCCAAGATAAGAATTAGTTAAGAGAATTACTAATTGGTTCAGTGTCATGTTTTCTAGGAGATTTGTCTAAATTGCATATACCTACATCCTTGAGTTGTATATGTCTCTTTAAATTTTCTTTTTATTCTTTTCTCACTTTATTGGGTCGGTAAAATAATGAATGAAAAGTGATTAGTTTGTACTTGTTCTTTTGAGGATCGATACTTGTTAATTCCCTATACTATAATTGTGATGAGTATACTTGCCCACATGTGTATTTTGTGATTAATGTTTCAATTAAAACTTGATTAAGGGATGGATTTAAAATTGATAATTTTATATACCTAAAATTTACGCATCAACGTTTATTGCTTTATTTAAAAAAAAAAATTGCAAAGAAGATACTTGGTGTACTCCAATCTTGAAGATTGCTATTATTTATACAAAACTTACATATGATCTACTTTTACCCAAGTCTAAATGTGTATTCATGCTTGGATTTAAATATTTTAAACTATGTTGCATAACTCATTATTTGGGGGCAATGATACAGAATGGCATCAAAGCGTCACATAACAGCAACCAGTAGAAGGGTTCCTTAAGTAGAGCCCATGACTCTGGAATATGATGCTACTCAACTTTCCTCACCAAATCAAGGAAATAAGAATGAACTAGAGCAGGAAGTAAGGTCTGAAGAGCATGCTAATGTGAACATGGGGCAAGCGTTTCACAAGATGACTGAGATACTTCAAACCCTATCAGAGAAAAGGAACCCAAAGGGGAAGGATGAAGCTCTGGAGAGGTTTCTAAAATTCCAACCTCCCACCTTCTTTCTGAAATGGAGCAAGTCCAGAAAGAAGAGCAGTAGATGGAGCAGATAGAGGACATCTTTACTACACTTCAATATATTGAAAAGCAAATAGTTAAATTTGCTGCATTTAGGCTGAGATGCCCAGCTCATGCTTAGTAGCAACGAGTCCAGGAAGACTGGGAATTGATGGATCAAGACTAGACGTGGGCCAATTTTTTAGAGGCATTTAGAGTAGAATATATCCCTCAATAGATAGTAGAGAAAAAGGAAGATGAATTTTAGAATTTAAAGCAACGGAGCATGACTGTGACTCAGTATGCTGCTCGTTTCACTGAACTGTCAAAGTATTGTAAGAGACTAGAGGATACTAAGCAAGGTCAAACCAAGCAATTCATCAAGGGCCTAGGGTAGGAGCTGGGTAGGGCTTTGGCACCTTCTCCACCAATGACATACTCTAGGATGGTAGACACAGTGACCCGAATAGAGAAGAGGGACAGAAGCAAGATGGTACCGAAACCTTTCTTACTACCAAGACCTTCTCCAAGGTAGCAAGCTAATAAGTGACCTACCCTTCAACAATGCCGGAAAAGAGGAAAGAAAACACGTATGACACCAACTGGTCCTGTACAGAACCTCCCGACGTGTCAGCATTGTGGAAAGAAGGGACATGTGGAGAAGAACCATTGGTCTAAGGGAGCTGAAAGGAAATATTTCAATTGCGGAGACCTATCACATCTTCTGAACACCTATCCAAAACTTCTTCAAATCGGGCAAGGAAACCCAGCCCAGATCGTGGGGGGCCAATTGAGCCAATAACGTGGGAGCCTCCGAAAGTGGAATGTACAAACCACAAGTAAAAGCAAAGATTTTTGCACTTAATCGGGAGGAAGTCGGAGCAGATGCAGCAGTGGTGCAAGGTATGTTTGCTATCTAAAATCATTCAGTTAATGCTTTAATAGACCCTGGTTCCACCCATTCCTATCTAAACAAGAATTGTGCATATCATTTGGGTTAGGATAGTGTACAGCTCCCTTTTACCCTGTTGGTGCGTACACCCTTGGGGAAAATACTGTAAGCAGACCGATATGTGCAGAGTTGCAAGATTGGAGTGCGGAAGGAGAACTTGGAGGGAGATTTAATAGTCTTAGCTATCGATGACTATGACATAATCTTGGGTATGGATTGAGATTCTTACTACACTGTGTTAAAGAAATCATAATAGAGATCATGATATGAGATTCCTACTACACTGTATAGTGTTAGTACTTAAATTATCCATAGTCATAGTATTAATGAGACAGGACATCATTAATGCATTAAGACTAGCATGTGTTAGACTTCCTGATTTGATCAGGCGGTAGTTCTCATATCCGTGAGTATTGAGATACTCAAAGTTAACACATGGATACTTGTTAATGGAACAAGTTCATTGGATAACCTAGCTTTGAGATAATCACATGGACAACTATTTAGTGCCAGTGATATAATCTCAATTTAACAAATGTGCAAGTATCCTTAGACTTGAGATCTCTAAGGTACATTGTTTGCTGAGCATTATTCTTTGATTCCAATCTTCGGAGCTCGATCAAGGGCCGCCTATAGGATGGATATTGGGTACATTGTGAGGTAAACGAAAGTAGTTGAGAGAGTCAATAAAGGATTCACCACTCCTAATAGTAGGGGAGAATATCTTATGGCCACTTGTAGAAATTACTACTCGAGAAGTCCTTGGCTAAGGCATATGTGTATTGGAAATAGTTCAAATTGATACACATCTAGAGTAGTGGGTTCCTAGTACAAGTACTATTGTATTCGGGCTAGAATTAATTCTACAGAGAGTTGGCACTAATTTCGTACTCCAAACCGAATGAGATATAGGATGGTGAAAGTAGTTAATTGCACTAAAGTTTGTTATTGAAGGGTTCATGTCTAGCCACTTGACTTCCTGAACTCTTGGGTGGTCATGATGTGCTGCTAGATACTGCTCATGATCTGAGAATATGGGTTTATTAATTGATGAATTAATAAGCCAATCCTGATTAGAGTTAATAGGATTAATTCTAATTAATTATAGATTATTATGGATTATTAATCTCAAAGAAGTTTGGATTAATTTATTTTCTCTACCAATTGACTGGGAAACCTAATAGGTTACACACAATAGAGGATTATATACTCAAGATGTTATTTGATAACATAGTGGGGTTAATTGGGAGAAAGAGAAGTTGTTGTGGACAAATTATAATTAGTTATAATTTGTGGTCCAAATTGTAATTATGAGAACACGATGTTTCCAATTACAATTAGGGAACTCCAATTGTTTTAGAATTCCATATTTTCAGTGAAATTTTTGGTTTTATGATGATATAACCGAAAAACCCTAGAGTTGAATTCACATGAAAAATTGCAGCCACATAAACCATCTTTTCTTTCTTTCTCTCTCTCTCTCTCTCTCTCTCTCTCTCTCGATTGTTTTTGTGAAGAACCCTAAATGCCACTTAGTTCTTCTACTAGCACAGAAAACTTTGTGCTTGAGTATATCCTCTGTGTGGATTACTGTTAGAGATAATCACACACTATGATTATAGTGGTTAGACGTTCAACTCTCCTGAAGTTGGATCAAGAGGATTGTTGGATCACGCCTCGACTTGAAGAAGAAATTTTGTTCTTCGGACGATCAAACAAAGGTAAAAATCTGCTACCTTTATTATCTTTATGTCTTCTTTTCCACACATAAGCTGGTCCTGGTATGGTATCTCGTTTTATTTTCTGCTGCGCTGTATAGGATACAAGCCTAAGATATCTAACATGTTGTACTAGGGACTTTATCTAATAGTTATTTTACATAAAAATAAACAAAAGATACTGTAAGATAAATAATACCTTTTATTAAAATAAAATGTGTCATATACAATGTACTAATGATTGCCTCCAGGGTATAACACTAACAAACTCCCACTTGCACTAGAGCCAATCATTCATGTATCTAATACCAAATGACTCAACATGCCTATCATGTTTCTTTTGGGATAGTACTTTTGTAAGCAGGTCAGCTATGTTCTCATCCATGGAAATTCTTTCTATCTTTACATCACTTCTTTCTATGATCTCCCAGATCAGATGATAGTGTCGCAGTACGCGTGTGGATCGTTGGTGAAACCGTGGCTCCTTTGCTTGTGCAATGGCTCCGTTGTTGTCACAATACAGAGATATTAGACCAACAACACTAGGAACCACACCCAATTCTGTTATGAACTTCTTGATCTAAACAGCCTCCTTAGTTACTTCAGAAGCGGCTATGTACTTAGTTTCTATCATAGAGTCGGCAATAGTCTATTGTTTGGAACTCTTCCAACTTATTGCCCCTCCACATAACGCAAACACGTAGCCGGATTGTGATTTGAAATCATCTTTGTCAGAATGAAAATTGGCATCAATATACCCGTTTATTTTCAAATCACTTTTTCTATATACTAAGAACATATCCTTAGTGCTTTGCAAGTACTTATAGATGTTCTTTACAACCGCCTAATGACCCTCACCAGGGTCAGATTGGTATCTACTTATCAAACTGAGAGCACAAGATACATCAGCCTTGTACATATCATAGCATACATGATAGATCCAACTGCCGAAACATATGAAATCTTACTCATATGATCCCTTTTAACTTGTGTCTTGGGAGACATCGACTTTGAAAGGCTTACACCATGTGACATTGGTAAGAATCCCCTTTTGGATTGATCCATGCTAAACTTCTTTAGCACTTTATCTATGTATGTAGACTGTGACCTAGCAACCTTTTAGATCTATCTCTATAGATCCTTATTCCAAGAATATAGGTTGCTTCACCAAGTTCTTTCATGGATAATTGTTTGGACAACCAAACTTTAACTATTTGCAAGATAGGTATATCATTTTCTATAAGCAATATGTCATCTACATAAAGCAATAAGAAAACGATTGCGCTCCCATTGACCTTTTTGTATATACAAGGCTCATCCATGTTTTGAATAAAACCAAACTCCTTGATTATTTCATGAAAATGAATGTTTCAACTTCTAGAAGCTTACTTAAGTCTATAAATGGACCTTTGTAGCTTACACACCTTTGTGCTATCATTAGATATGAAACCCTCAGGTTGTGTCATATACACTTCCCCAGTCAGATTTCTGTTTAGGAAAGCTATTTTCACATCCATTTGCCAAATCTCATAATCATAATGAGCAGCAATGGCTAGGAGTATCCTGATAGATTTTAACATGGCTACTGGCGAGAAAATTTCGTCATAGTCAATACCATGTTGTTGATGATAACCCTTCGCCACTAGTCATGCTTCTAGGTAACTACGTTACTATCCATAATTTACATAGAAAATATGTTAACAAAGATTCCTAGTCATAGGTTCTTCCATAATGAATTCTTGGTATGCAATCTCTTAAACTCGATCTTCTACTTCATCACCCATTCTCAAATTCTATTGCTCAAGAGTTGCTTAGCAATCTTATTTGCACGCCTTAGAAGAACTGAGGTCAAACATGTTCTATAACATGTAGATCACATAAGTTAGTCCTCATCAATTTTTGTCATAAGTCAAAACATAGGAGAACTCCCTTAGGGCTAACAATCTCCCCCTTTTTAAGTGATGACAAACTTGATGGGATTGTGATATAAATAATAATGATATATACAGTATGGACATGTTGGACCAAGAGAAATAAGAATATTTTTCATTGAAGTGCAATCTCTTAATATATGACTCAAAGAGTGCAAATGAGATTAAGATAAGAGATTAAGGCATATACTCTCAAACATGGCTCAATGAGCCTATGGCCCCACCAACCTCCTTATCCAGCTTCCTTCCATCACACAACTACTCCGTAAAAAGAAATGTATGAATATGCACACAATAAGATGTACAAAAGAAATCATAGGATGAGATACTCCCCCTCAATACATGCATATATAAACATATGTAAGATATGAGATTAAGAAATGTAATTTGAGTGAAAACTGGATCCAAACTTTAGACTTCGAAAAGGTACATCTAAAAACTAGATGGCGTGAAACTACGGACCTTTTGGACGTTAGGTATTGGATGTCCAAAACATGTGTCCAAAATAAAGTAAAATTAGACAGAAATTGTCTTCCTTTTAAAACTCATTTTTTGACTGGATTTTTGGATCAAGAAAACGTGTGTACAAAACTCCCCTTGTATATATGCAGGAAACAACGAGTTTTCAGAAATTTTAATCTAGCCTAGTTTTCTCAAGAAATTTCAGACTTCACGGAAAGTTTTGAGTGATGAGAGATATATGAATAACTATCCTTATTATCTAAGATTTTTAACACAAAGCATATCATAATAGATTTCAAAAACATATTGATCAACAACCCCTAACTTAACTGATACCTTTATACATACTTAAAAATGCCTTTGACTAAGAATAGGATTTCAAACTGGTTTTCAATGGGTCACTTAAATCTTCTTAGAAGGCAACAAATTATGATCATAATCAATCAAAGATCACAATTCATGTTTATCATAAACCAATATATATAACTAGTTATGTGATCATAAATCATATTTTCTATAGGGAAAAAATTAGCATAGCATGCTGCTTTGATCAAACCCAAATCCCAACATGAATTCCATAGAGAGTTTTACAGGATCTTACAAAATATTCAGAGTCTGCATAAAAGTATGTTGTTGTCCAAAAAATAATAACTATTTCTAATCCATAGCACAACACGGCACAAATATCAGTTCATCCAACATTAGTTCGATCAGTGCACAATCAATAATAATCACAATAATACTCAATAATAGCGGTAGTCAACAGTAGTGCAGAATTAATAGCATAGCACTACATATCACAACCGCAAAGATCACAATGGCATAACAAAGTATTATTCAGTATGCAATCGCCAATTTTCTCCCAGTGCAAAATCACAATCCAATATGTGAAGCAGATATAAGCTAAGTAGAGATAGTAGCTAAAAGACAGAAGGTAAATTGTTCAAATACTGAGGTAGAAATAAAAATTGTTCAATGAAAAGCAGTAAGGAGTCTCGGTAGAGGGAGGCTGGAAATCAATCCACTGAATTGAGCACTGGGAAAATCTGAACAGTCTTGATCTTAGACCTGGCCCCTTTTCTGGAATGTTGTCCAGCAAGCCTACTTGACTTTCGCTTAATGACTACATGCTTTTGTCTCTTTCCAGATGAAACGGGGAGGAGTTTAATAGGGGCAGGGGATGCTAATTCTTCTTGATATGGGGACGTCTCCCTTCCTTGCTCAGGAACTGTTATTTCCTCGACCTACTACTCTTTCGTAGCTTCTTCTTCGTCCTCAAGGACAGGTTGTTCTTTAGTTGCCTTTTCTATAGATGGTGCTGATGGAGGAGATAGTGGTTCATCCTTTTTAGCCTTTTCTTCCACTGCAATCAGCCTATTCCCAAGAGTTTGAATCTCTGAACTAATGCTATCCGATTTAACAGCCAGTAAATATATTGCATCCAAAATGCTTTCATTTATGCTGTTGTCCTAAGTCCCCTGTTTGCCTTTGCTAGAAGAATCAACTTGAGTTTCTGTTTTAGCTTTCTTTTTAGTCCATATAGATTGAACTGTTCCTTTTCCTTCCTCTTTAATTTTTAGCACTTTTGTTTTCTCTTCATCTGAGAGATCTCTTGGCAAAACCCATTTCTGATTCACTAGAACAAAATCCATTCTTTCGAATGACTCCATATTATACACAGTTGTCTTCATCTACCCAGGTCTAAACTTGTCTAAACCTATATTGAAGTATCTGGATATTTTGGTCAAAAGATTACCATGTGGAAGTACCTTAAATGATGTTTTTCTTGACTACATCATCAATTTGACTGCAAGAAATTCAAAATTGATATGTTTTCCCATAGAAAGAGCTAACATTAGTATCATCTACATGATACTTACTGAGGTTTTATGCCCAAAGCTCGAGGAAACCATAGTCGACACCACATGATGTAAGACTCTTCCAGGGCCATTTAGCCATTTCATGTTTCTATCACCTGAGTTTTTGAAACTCTTTCCACCGAAAAATCTTTCCTCAAATCTGTCTAAATAAAAAATGTATGTCCCTTCAGGGAACTTGTTCATCTCAAAGAACTGGATACCCCCATCTCTCACTCCAAAAATTTGGTTCAGCAATATTTGATCAAATTCCACATTCAAACATCCTACTCTAGTGTTATACCATTGCACCATGAACCCTCCTCCAGTCTCCTCAAGTCCCCCCCGTTTTCAAATTAACATAAAACTCCCAAACCAACGGGATGTACAACTTTTCATCAACAATCAGTAACGCTCCCCAACCTAGATTCTCAAACATGTTCAAAATATCAGAGAAATTTAAGAAATCTCCAGCCTCAACCCGATATCCTAAAATCACAATTCTATTCCTAGATAGCCAATCATTGAAATCAGTTTCACATTTTTTATCAAGGAAGCGGGGAACTAGTGTCTCAGAACTTTCTAGAGCGATATGCTTTGTAGATGAGTTTGTTCGTGAGGCTTCCTCAGCAATTTTCTTTTAATTCTGTTTGGCGACCTGATGCGTAAATTTTGGGTATTTAAAATCATCAATTTTAAATCCATACCTTAATTGAGTTTAAATTAAAACATTAATCTAAAAATACACATGTGAGAAAGTATACCCATCACAAGCATAGTACGGGGAATTAACGAGTATCGATCCTCAAATGAACAAGTATACATAAATCACTTTTCATTCATCGTTTAACCTATCAACTAGATTGATAAAGAAATAAAAATAAAAATAAAAATAATATATATATATATATATATATATATATATAACTATAACTCATGGAGAGAAAAACTTGTAATTAAATAGTTATTCTAAAAAGTATGTTATGAATCATCTAATACTTATCATAACTAATTATTTTTTTAGCATCATGAAGGAATGTAAAGTAAAGTTCGATCATTTTCCAAGTCATGAATTTACTTATATAAACTCCACTTCTTTCCCATCATAAAATTACTATCTCTTAATTAAATTGGCAGATTTACCAATCAAACCAACCTAACCAAAAGATGCATTAAACACGATTCCTTATAGATATGAAATTAGCCAATAACCCTATGCTCTAGGCGAAATTAATTAACCTTGGATTACCTACGTTCTATAATCTTAACTCCGTTTCTGAAATCCATTAAGATTTAACAAATATGTAACAATGATTAAATTAAACTCAATCTAACTTCATTTCCCAAGTCCATTAGATATTAATCTAATTCCATCAACCTATGAAATTAAGTAATCAAACACCAAAGAAAATATATCAAAGAACTAAATTAACTCAAAATCATAATCCAAGAATAATATCCAAATACAGTTAAAGAATTAAAATCATCATTGTTCAAGAAAAAGAAAACGAAGGAAAGAGATAAATACTCATAGACAAGCCTTTCAATCTCTAATAAAAACTCCTCCAAGAATCACTACTCCTTGAATAATTCCTCTATAGAAAATATTGGTGATGCACTCTAAAAAAATATGTTTAAGTCTCTATATTGTGCAGACTCCTTTTCTATATACATTAGCTTTTATATATAGGCTTAAAAAGTTCTTAAAAGAATCCTAAATAAAGAAGAAGTAATTACCTAAAAAATCCAAAACAAAAAATGATTAGTAAAATCTAAATAAAAATCTAAATAAAAACTAAGGGTCCACCACCTTTAATTTAAAAGGATTGAGAATTTGAGAATTGAATTCTCTTCTTGTCGTTTTGTACTGAAGCACTCCTTGTTTTTGTTAAATTGAAATTGTGGAATTTGACTTCCAATTGAGCCATGCGAAAGCTTTCCTTTCTTTGAATTTGCATTGGCTCAATTGAGCCGTGCGGAAGCCATTGAAGCCACATGCCATTTGTTGTACTATCCGAAATCTTTCTTATTGCAATCTACTTAGTTGAGCCGTAATCCAAGCCAATGAGCCACCGAATTTCTGTTTCCTTTTTCATGCTATTGCGTTGGCTCAATTGAGCCACAGAACTATTGAGCCATGAGTTGCCCACCAAGCCATGAAGCTGTTTCTTTTCTACTTCTTGCGCACGGCTCCTCCAGATCTTTTGAAATTTCTTCTTTTACTTTTGTGCTTTGTCTTGGCCCACTGAAATTTATTGCCTTTGTCCTTTTTTCTTTCTTTTGTTCTTTGTTCTTCTTTTCCGTGTTGTCTGTGTTTGAGCTGAGAAGCTTAACCGAGCCCTGGCTTTTGTTTCCTTTTCCTTTCCAAGCTCCAATTTCACTTGCTCTATTTTGTCTCATTCTTTTCGCTTTTCTCAATTATGCCAATACAGGACCGGCACCAGGTCCACTTTCTAGGCCTAGTGCTGGGTTTGTACTGAAAAAATATACAATTAGTTCCAAATTTCACCTATTTTCGTATAAAATTACAGAAAAATATTTTTATAAGGGAAATATCAATTAAGAAGGAATATAACTAGTTGTTGTATTAAAAGTATCTTAAATTAGCCTTAAATAACTAGAAAAATAACAATCATTTTAACCCCTATCAATACCCTCACACTTGAATCTTTACTTGTCATCAAGTAAACACATAAGCAATTTATTTCTTTTCATATTCATCGATAATAAAGCCATAATTTTTTTCCTTGAGTGTGAATGAATGGGATTGTCAATAATAAAGGTTTTTAAAGCACTCTCTTGGCCTTGGGATTGTCATTCATTCACCCTTTAAAAACCTATGTAAACTCATGCATTAAATCAAATAATCCCAAGGCCATCAAAGTTAAGTTAAATAAGCTTATATCTAGTACAAGAAAATTATTCCACTCCTCAAGCCAAAACATAGATAACATAAATCATACAAGTCAAATCATTTAACCAATTCAAGCATTATAAACTCAAATTTACAAAACTCGAGCAAGTGAAACAAAGAAAACACTCCACTCTTCTTTTTTTCTATGACTTTGGGAATTGATAGCCTCAAGTGAATGGATTTCTCTTCATACACCGTATTGGCCCCTTTATAGTCATCATCATTTTTTCAACATATTTTCTTTCAACACATTTTTTCTTTGCTCTTTCTTGCCTTTTTGTCTTTGGGATAGCCTCAAGAGAGTGCATTGAACAAACTTGCTATTTCTCCCCATATTGACCCCTTTTTCTGCTAAAGGCCTTCAAAAGATTAAAAAAAAAGAGCATTTCTTTTTCCGACTCAATTCTTTTCTATCTCACTTTTTTTTTTCAACTCAATTTTTTTCATCTCACATTTTGTTTTTCAACATGATTTTTTTTTTCTCACATTCCTTTTTCAAAACTCAAAGTCAAGCAAACTTTAAATCCATAATACAAGAACTAATCAACAATTCTTCCTATATTTCATCATATCATCCATATTCAAACTCAAAGAATAAAACAAAACTCAAATACCAAATATAACCAAGGTTAACTTAAATTCTCAAGACTTAGCAAAATCTAACTTAATATAGAAGTTTACCTTTTTAATCAAATCAATCATAACGAATGACAAATCCATATCTAAAGTTAAAAAGAAAATCACAACGCCATTATAAACAAATAAACTCAATTTAGCTTCAAATTCTCCAAGCTTTCAAATTTCCAAATTTTCAAAGAAATTTAACAACAAGAAAATACCAAGATAATTGATAAAAATTTGGACAAAAAATATCACCAAACCACTCCCCACACTTAAACTGGACAATATTCTCATTGGTAAAAAATAAACACAAGAAAGCATCTCCAATGGGACAAAAAATGATAAAGGTGTAGAAAGTTTAAGCAATACTCCCTAAGTGTAGATAGCTTCAAGATAAGAGAAGTTCATCCTTCAAAAAGTTGGAAGAATTATTGCTAGCGACATAAGCCTACAAAAAGAAAAACAAACACACAAGTAAAAGCAAAAAAATGAATTGAAAAAAATCAAGATAAAAGCTTCAATAAAAGGACAAGAAAAATAGAAGGTCAAAGCCTCTAAGTCCCCTTCGAAGTAGAACCACCAAACGGGCCTCCAAAAAAAAAAAAAAACACCAAATGGGCCACCATGACCTCGAAATGGATCACGTCCTTATTGTCTCACCTTTTGCACATCTCTTTTCAGTGAAGAACTTTTCCAAGCTTTTGATGCTCAAGAAAAACAAGAAGAATATCCAACATAGATCTCAAAAGCACAATGTCAACTAACTTTAATCAACACAGCAAAATATCACAAGGAGGTAAAATCTACCTTAACATGAAGAGAATTTTTCCACCATTGTATTCCCCAACGTATGAGCTTTAAAATTTTTAAGTTATGAGGGATAATTTATAGAAGAAGAAGATCAATGTGAAGAAGAAAGGAAGAAGAAGAAACAAGACAAACAAACAAGAAAACCAAAGAAAAAAGAAACAAGAAGAAAAACACAAAATAGGAAAAAAATTTGGAAGAAAAGAAAAAGGGTAAGGGAACAAACGAAAGAGGGAAAAAAAAGAAAAAAAAAAGTGCGGGCACTGTTAAGCAGAGCTGGCCTGGCATTTGGGCCAAGTTAGCTATAACTTTTTTTTTTTTTTTTTTTTTTTTGCTACTAGGCAGTGCTGGACCGACGCCCGAGCTATTTTCTGGCCTAGCGCCAGGTCAACTCTGGCCCTTTTTTTTATATATAAATTAAGAATTATCCTAATTGAATGCATGAACACAATACATTTAAGACACGAATTCCAAAATTAAATATTAAATTACCATTAAAATAATAATCATAAGAGTAATAAAAATAAATAAATTAGTTCACCCAAAATATCATGCTAGTGTACATAAGCAAAAAGTCCAAAACTTAAAATAAAAAAAATAAAAGTTAGTAGTGACTCAAAAGTATTAACGTAAAAACCATCAAATGAAAACTACAATTAGTACATAGATTTCACGTTAACATTATGTTAGTAAAATTAAATAACTAAATATATAATATATACAAATATACAAAGACAACTTAGTTATTATGAATATATATCTACCTATTTACATATTTACAACATATAGTGAAATTACTATACAATTATACAAACAACAAAATATGACACTTATTAATACAAGGAACATATATAATATTTACATATTTACATATAAACATATAAATATATAAATATGGTTAAATCAACAAAATTCAAGCTTTCATGACATTGTTTCCCGACAACGGCGCCAAAAACTTAATGCGTAAGTTTTCGGTAGATAAGAACATCAATTTTAAATCCACCCCTTAATCAAGTTTTAATTAAAACAATAATCCCAAAATACACATGTGAGAATGTATACTCATTGTAAGCATAGTACAGGGAATTAACAAGTATCGACCCACAAAAGAACAAGTACACACAAATCACTTTTCATTCATTGTTTAACCTATCAACTAAATTGATAAAGAAATAAAAATAAAAACAATATATACATATATATATATATTTATATATAACTCATAGAGAGAAAATTTATAATTAAATTGTTATTCTCAAAAGTATGTCATGAATCATCTAATACTTATTATAACCAATTATTTCATTAGCATCATGAAGGAATATAAAGTAAAGTTCGAACATTTTCCAAGTCATGAATCTACTTATATAAACTCCACTTCTTTCCGAATCCATGGAATTATTATCTTTTAATTAAATTAGTAGATTTCCCAATCAAACCAACCTAACCAAAAGATGCATTAAACACAATTTCTTATAGACATGAAATTAGCCAAAAATCTTATGCTCTAGGTGAAATTAACTAACATTTGATTACCCAAGTTCTATAATCTTAACTTCGTTTCCCAAGTTCATTAATATTTAACAAATATGTTTCGTTGATTAAATTAAACTCAGTCTAACTTCATTTCCCAAATCCATTAGATATAAATCTAGTTCCATAAACCTATGAAATCAAGTAATCAAACATCAAAGAAAATAATTAATTAATCAGCGAACAAAATTAACTCAAAATCATAATCCAATAATAATATCCAAATAAAATTAAAGAATTAAAATCACCATTGTTCAAGAAAAAGAAAATAAAAGAAAAGGAAAATTACTCATAAACAAGCCTTTCAATCTCCAATAAAAACTTCTCCATGAATCAATGCTTCTTGAATAATTCCTCTAGAGAAAATATTGGTGATGCACTCCAAAAAAATATGTTTAAGTCTCTATATTGTACACACCCCTTTTCTATGTACACTGACCTTTATTTATAGGCTTACAACGTTCCTAAAAGAATCTTAAGTAAAGAAGAAATAATTCCTTAAAAAATTCAAAACAAAAAAGGATTAATAAAGTCTAAATAAAAATCTAAATAAAAACTAAGGGTCCACCACCTTCAATTTGAAAGAATTGAGAATTTGAGAATTGAATTCGTTTCTTGTCGTTTTGTACTGAAGCACTCCTTGTTTTTGTTGAATTGAAATTGTGGAATTTAGCTTCCAAATGAGCCATGCGGATGCCACTGTAGCTGCACGCCATTTGCTAAACTATTCAAAATCTTCCTTGTTGCAATTTGGTCAGTTGAACCACAATCCAGGCCAATTAGCCACTAAATTTCTGTTTCCTTTTTCATAGCCATGAAGCTACTTCTTTTCTTCTTCTTACACGCAGCTCCTCCCAAGCTTTCGAAATTTCTTCTTTAGCTTTTGTCCTTTCTCTTGGCCCACCGAAATTTAATGCTTTTTGTCCTTTTTCTTTCTTTTGTTCTTTGTTCTTCTTTTTCGTGTTGTCCATGTTTGAGCCGAGAAGCTTAACCGAGCCGCAGCTTTTGTTTCCTTTTCCTTTCCAAGCTCCAGTTTCACTTGCTCTGTTTTGTCTCATTCTTTCCACTTTTGTCTATTATGCCAGTACAAGACCGGTGCCAGGTCGGGCTTGGTGTTGAGTCCAGTACTTGGAAAATATACAATTAGTTTCAAAATTTATCTATTTTTGTATCAAATTACAAAAAAGTATTTTTATAAGGAAAATATCAAATAGAAAAAAATATGACTACTTATTGTTTTTAAAGTGTCTTAAATTATTCTCAAATAACTAGAAAAATAACGATGATTTTAACCCCTATCACGACCCCCGGTGTAGCAGCTTTGTCTTAGCTGCTGTTTTTCCCATCTTGGTTCTTTTTGCAGTTCCTTTGTCAGATTTTCCTAGTTTTGTCATACCAAAAGGGAGGAGAAGATGAAGGATTTTTTTTTTTTTTAATTTTGGTTCTGTTTCAGAGGAGATGAAGTTGAGAGAGACAGAGAGCAAGTCGATTTCTAATTTTCAAGAAAAAAAGAGAGTGGAAGCCTTTTCTTTTGAGATTTCCTAGGTTCTAGATAGGATAGGTACAATCAGGAGTTTTACATTAGAGGCTATTCATAGGTGTTGAAAAAAGTACAGACTTTTTGAAAAATTTGAAAAGCCATTTCTGGGGTCACATTTTCTTTCACTGATAATAGAAATTGTTTGGCTTTTCATAAATTTAGAGCTATCGATATTTTGGACTTATACTGAGTCCAAAATCGTTCGTCCAAAAAGTTAAATAAGCATAGTTCTATTGAGGCAATTTTGGAGTCGTGTTTTCCAAATAGTGCGTCCAAAATCTTCGTCCAAAAGCTATGTCTTCAGTGGTTCTACAAAATAAAAACAAATAGTTCTTTGGAAATATATGTTAGTCACATGATCTTTATAATTCCTAAACCTCTTTTCAGATTATTAAACCTTTCTTCGGCCAAAGGTTTTGTAAAAATATTAGTAAGTTGTTCATCAGCTAAAATATATTCAACACATACATCTCCTTTAAGTACATGATCCCTAATAAAATGATGTTTAACCTCAATATGTTTGGTCCTAGAATATTGAACAGGATTCTTAGTTAGATTTTTTGCACCTATATTATCACATAATATAGGTTCGCAATCAAAATTGAGACTAAAATCAAGCAATGTATTTTTCAACCACAAAATTTGTGCGCAGCAACTCTCAGCTGCAATGTATTCAGCCTCGGTTGTGGAAAAGGATAAAGAGGCCTCCTATTTGCTATGCCATGACACAAGAGATGTTAGTGTTATGTCCTAGAAGAAATCATTTGTACATTGTATATGACACATTTTATTTTAATAAAAGGCATTATTTATCTTACAATATCTTTTGTTTAATTTTGTGTACAATAACTGTTAAATAAAGCCCCTAGTACAACACTGTGTTAAGGAAATCATAATAGAGATCATGATATGAAATTCCTACAACACTGTATAGTGTTAGTTTTTAATAGTCCCTAGTCGTAGTATTAATGAGATAGGACATCATTAATGCATTAAGACTAGCATGTGTTAGACTTCTTGAGTTGATCAGGTGGTGTTTCTCATATATGTGAGTATTGAGATACTCAAAGTTAACACGTGGATGCTTTTTCATAGAACAAGTACATTGTATGACCTAGCAATGAGATAATCACATGGATAACTATTTAGTGCCAGTGATATAATCTCAATATAGCAAACGTGCAAGTATCCTTAGACTTGAGATCTCCAAGGTACTTTGTTTGCTGAACATTATGTTTTGATTCCAATCTCTGGAGCCAGATCGAGGGCCGCCTATAGGATGGATATTGGGTAGATTGTAAGGTAAACGAAAGTAGTTGAGAGGGTCAATAAAGGATTCACCACTCCTAATAGTAGGGGCGAATATCTCACGGTCATTTGTAGGAATTACTACTCGAGAAGTCCTTGGCCAAGGAAACTATGTATTGGAAACAATTCCAATTGATACACATCTAGACTAGTGGGTTCTTTGTACAAGTACTATTATATTCAGGCTAGAATTGATATATATATATATATATATATGTATGTATGTATATGTATATATTGGAGGGAGTTGGCACTAATTTTGTACTCCAAACCGAATGAGATATTGTATGGTGAAAGGAGTTAATTGTTGGGTATCTCACGCATATCATATATGGCGCAACGGAAGAATAATAACGAGATACCACCCAGGATCTGCATATGTGTGGAAAATAAGACATAAAGAGAACAAAGGTAACAACTTCTTACCTTTCTTTGATCGTGTGGAAAACAAAATTTTCCTTCTTCAAGTCGAAGCGCGATCCAGCAATCCTCTTGATCAAACACCATGAGAGTTGAACGTCTAACCACTATAATCATAGTGTGTGATTATCTCTAATAGAAATCCACACGGAGGATACACTCAAGCACCAACATTTTCTATTCTAGCAGAAACAAGATGGCGGCTAGGGTTCTTTTTATTTTAGGAAAAACGAGAGAGAGAGAGAGAGAGAGAGAGAGAGAGAGAGAGAGAGAGAAGGAAGAAGTTGTTTTTGGAGAGTTGTATTTCGTGAAACCTTACCAGCTAAGGTATCGTGTGTATCTAATATATCACACAAAAAATCACTGAAAATCTTAGAATTCTAAAACAATTAAAATTCCCTAATTATAATTGAAAACATCAAGTTCTCACAATTACAATTTGAACCATAAATTATAACTAATGACTCCCTTCATCCCATAATTAAGTCATTTTAGACAATTTCACACATATTAAGATTCCTAAAAATTAGGTGGTTTTATGTGTTTTCTTCCTAAAATACCCCTATTTAAATTTTGTTTATGATAATAATTGGGATTAAAAACTCATCTCAATAGAAATAAGGCAACTTTAAAACTAGAGCAACTTTAAAATCCACACAACATTCAAAATTGTAACCTTTAAGTTTCCCCTGTAAAATTTTAATTTTCCCACCAAATGAAAATTAAAAGAGAGAGAGAGAGAGAGAGAGAGAGAGAGAGAGAGAGAGAGAGGAGGGAGAGTTATTGACAGTTAATAGGCTTCTGGGAAACAACAGACATTTGGGAAACAAGAAAAGAGGGGAGAGAGAAAGGAGAGGGGCAAAAATGTAAAAGCAATTTCAAAACCTTCTTAAAAAATTCTCAACAATTTATAATTTGAGACAACAAAAGTAACTTCAAATGACTTATATTATGGGACGGAGGGAGTATAATTTATCCACAACAACTTCTCATTCTCGCAATTAATCCCACTATGTTATCAAATAACATCTTGAGTATATAATCCTCTATTGTGTGTGACCTATTAGGTTTTCCAGTCAATTGGTAGCGAACATCAATTAATCCAAACGTCTTTAAGATTAATAATCTATAATTAATTAGAATTAATCATATTAATTCTAATCAAGGTTGGTTTATTAATTCATCAATTAATAAACCAATATTCCGCAGATCATGAGCAGTATCTAGCAACACATCATAACCACCCAAGAGTCCAAGAAGTCAAGTGGCTTGTTATGAACCCTTCAATAACAAACTACAGTACAATTAACTCCTTTTACCATACAATATCTCATTCGGCTTAGAGTACAGAATTAGTGCCAACTCCCACCAGAATGTATAAAAATTCTAACCCAAATACAATAGTACTTATACCAGGAACCCACTACTCTAGATGTTTATCAATCGGAACTGTTTCCAATAGACATACGCCTTGTGGAAGGACTTCTCGAATAGTAATTCCAACAAGTGGCCGTGAGATATTTACCCCTACTATTAGGAGTGGTGAATCCTTTATTGACCTTCTCAACTACTTTCATTTACCTCACAATGTACCTAATATCCATCCTATAGGCGGCCCTCGATCTGGCTCCAGAGATTGAAATCAAAGCACAAAGCTCAGAAAACAACGTACCTTGGAGATCTCAAGTCTAAGGATACTTACATGTTTGCTATATTGAGATTATATTATTGGCACTAAATAGTTGTCCAGGTAATTATCTCATAGCTAGGTCATCCAATGAACTTGTTCTATTAACAAGCATCCATATGTTAACTTTGAGTATCTCAATACTCACGAATATGAGAACCATCTCTTGATCAAATCAAGAAGTCTAACATATACTAGTCTTAACGCATTAATGATGTCTTGTCTCATTAATGCTACGACTAGGGACTATTTAAGTACTAACACTATACAGTGTAGTAGGAATCCCATATCATGATCTCTATCATGATTTCCTTTACACAGTATTGTACTAGGAACTTTATTTAATAGTTATTTTACACAAA
The DNA here is from genome assembly GCA_026120185.1 of Voacanga thouarsii. NCBI lineage: Eukaryota > Viridiplantae > Streptophyta > Magnoliopsida > Gentianales > Apocynaceae > Voacanga > Voacanga thouarsii. The sequence continues at coordinate 989,319 of JANUWF010002174.1, forward strand.
AGTAAACAAAAGAAATTGCAAGATAAATAATGCCTTTTATTAAAATAAAATGTGTTATATACAATGTACAAGTGATTGCCTCTAGGGCACAACACTAATATTAATTACACTGTAGTTTGTTATTAAAACGTTAATGTCAAGCCACTTGACTTCCTGGACTATTGGGCTGTTATGATATGTTGCTAGATACCGCTCATGATCTGCGGAATATGGGTTTATTAATTAATGAATTAATAAACCAATCTTGATTAGAATTAATATAATCTATTCTAATTAATTATAGATTATTAATATCAAGGACGTTTCAATTAATTCATGTACGCTAATAATTGACAAGGAAACCTAATAGGTCACACACAATAGAGGATTATATTCTTAAGATGGTATTTGATAACATAGTGGGGTTAATTGCGAGAAAGATTAGTTGTTGTGGCCAAATTATAATTAGATATAATTTATGAGCCAAATTATAATTGTGAGAACTTGATGGTTCCAATTACAATTAGAGAATTCTAATTGTTTTTTATAATTCTCAGATGGAGTATGTTGCCATGTTTTCAGTAGGCTTTCGGGATATATGTGAGACATATGCATGATCCCTAATCAAATGAGCTATTCACAGCAAACAACATACTCCAAAACCTTCTCTTTTTTTTCTCTCTCTAAAAAAAAAAGCTAAAAACCCTAGCCGCCTGATTTTCTTCTGCTAGCATAGAAGATTTAGTGCGCTTGAGTGTGACCCTCATGTGGACTACTGTTAGAGGTGATTACGTACTGTGATCATAGAGGCACGACAATCAACCTGTTTGTGATCCATTGGCGTCAAGGGGATTGCTAGATCACTCCATAATCGTCAGACAAGAAGGAAAAACTTTTATTTTCAGCCGCTCAAATAGAAGGTAAAACCGTTACCTTTGTTACTTGTTAAACCTATTTTAAATCACATGCTTGTGATCATGGGGCTTGGATTTCTTATTTTCCACCACAATAATAGTTATTGTGATATAGAAATCCCATCAGTGGTATCAGAAATATGTTTTCTGTTGACTTTGTTTTCTATGTATGAAAACGTTTCATACATAAGATAAGAGTCATAAAGAAATTATTTTTGAGACTGGTTTCTGTATGAAGAGTTTTCTATTTTGTTATCTTCGATGAAAATTTGTTTTCATTTTGACACAGAAATCTCTCTGGTTCTGGTTTCATTCATAAAAACATTTTGAATGTTTCTGGATATGGAATTTGATTGTGGTTTAAATCTATAGTGCATTATGCTTCTGTAATTGTTATAGCATATTTCACTTTGGTCGAAAGAATGTTTCCAGAAAAGTGCTACAGGTTTTTTACAGAAAAATTGTTTTCTGTGAACATGTGTTGTTGCCTTCCGTTTCATTCTGTGAATTTAATCTTCTGTTTTGATTTTTTTTAAACTAACAAATTGGTTGTTGTTTTGAGCTTCAAAATAGAAAAATTCTACTGAGAATTGTTCTCACTAAATCGTTGCAGAAGATGAAGGCTCCAGAAATTGTTTCGGGAAAGATTTAAAAAACAAATTGTTTTTGTTGTTTATCTTTTGGTTTTCTATCAAATGGCCCACACATTTTTTCATAAATTCCAGCAAGCCCCAAACAACAATAATTAATTACTAAAAATTTGTTTTAGCAATTAATTTGTGTTCTAAAATAATGATTTTGGAAATTTAAAATTAATATATTTTCTAAAATATTGATTTTAGATTATATATTATTATTATTATTTCCTAAAATATGATTTTAGAAATTAATAAATTTTCTAAAATAGAATTTTGAAAGGGAAAAATCTCATTTGATGAGAGGCGGTAAAATAAAATTTTCTTTTAAAGGGCGCTGCCCTCTTGACCACCGCCCACTGGCCGGCCAGCCGGACCACCATTTTCGCTGCAAGAGACGGGACCCAAAACTATTTTCTCAAAATTAGTTTTGAGACAAAAAATTTTATTTTTCCAAAATAATGATTTTGGAAATTTAAAATTAATGTATTTTCTAAAAAAATGATTTTAGAATTTGTTTTATTTTTCCAAAATAGTGATTTTGGAATAATAAAAATTATATGTTTCTTTTGTTTAAGCATAATTAATGGCATGGTGGATGGTTATGGACTAAAACCAAATTATATCTATTCATGCAATTTTTTGTTTTTTTTTTTACAATTTTGGTTTTATGAAATATGGCCTCCGTGTCTTGCCTTCTCTGAAATTCTTGTGTAAATCTCTTCTCATCTAACTCCCCTCGAATGTAACTTGAGGTTTTCTCTCTTTAGGAAATTATGTAATTAGTTTACATAAGTTAGATAGGAGTAGAATTATTTTTTTTTTTTAGAGATGGAAACCAAAACAAGGCAAGAAGGTAAGACCTTCTACTTAAATCATGCATGAACACATATGGTTAACTGTATTAATTTCTTTTATGGCTCAAAGAAATTAATTTAGGAAAAGTCTATAACCATACCACATAATCACTCTATTACCATGATTATCAATTATGTGATTTATTAATTTTTATGCATGTCATTTGTTGAAATCACTAAAAGAAACAAATCCCTCAATTAATATTAAACCTAATTCCTTCCATTAATATAGTAAGAATGAGAGTCCTTTTTCGAGACCAGTTTGTTGGGCAAACCCAAGCCTACCCAACATCGGGAATGTTCAAACTATGGAATTAAATTCCTTTAGAATTAAATTCTTTATTAATGGGTCAGGTTTAACTAAATTCTTTATCTCAATTGGGCAAACTCAAACATAAAGAAATTTAGAGGAAAAGTTAGGGTTGCCCAAAAGGCTTTAAGATTAAAAAGCTATTAATCACCCAGTGATCCATTAATTACATACGATGTAATTCGTATTGGATATCCACCAATGAACTCAAGGGTAGCTTGTTGGGCAAACCTAAGGTTATTCTTGAGGAATTAGGATATTGGTCCACTAGGAAAGCTTCTAACGGGCTTTTCCAAATCCGTAGTGGGGGCTATTGGTTTGAGTAAAATAGTGGAGTAAAAATGCGTTTAATTAAATTCTTAATTATTTATATTTCATGTGCATATACAATAGCTAATCCTCTCTATCTTTACATCTTGGTCACTTACATCATGTCTACAAATCTAAACCTACATAGCATCTTAGAGACCAACAAGTTAACCGAATCAAACTACCTCAACTAGTATAGAAACTTGAGAATTGTTCTCAAATCGAAAAAGCTGCTCTACGTGCTAGATGCTCCTATTCTGCTACCACCAGCTCAAGATGCTCATGCTGATGAGCATGCTATATGCAAAAAGCACAAGAAGGATAGTGATACAGCATTGTGTATTATGCTGGCATCCATGACTCTCAAGCTACAAAGACAATACGAGTATATGGATGCTCAATTGATTATACTACATCTTCGAGAGCTATTTGATTCCCAAGCCAAAACTAAGGGATACGAGATCTCGAAGCAACAATTCCATTGCAAAATGGCAGAGGATTCTTCTATGGCCACTCATAGGCTGAAGATGCTGGACTTAATAGAGAAGCTTGAAACTCTCGGGTTTGCGATAGATCATGACTTAAGTATTGACTTAATTCTACAGTCTTTACCTAATAGTTTCTCACAATTTGTGATTAACTATCAGATGAACAAGATTGAGTCCACCATTCTTAAGTTGATCAATCTTTCCAAAACTGCGGAGTCCTCCATGAAGAAGGATTCCAATGCAGTTTTAATGGTAGAATCTTTTTTTTCTAAGAAGAAAGCTCAAAAGAAGAAGAAGAATGCTCTCATGAAGCCCAAAGGTGGTGTGAAGAAGAAGGACGCTGCTACCAATGGCCCATGCCATTATTGTGGCAAAATGGGCCACTGGAGATGCAATTACAAGGCCTACTTGGAGACTGTTAAGTGAGTAGAAGGAGAAGCTTGCAAGCACTTCTACATCTACTCCTAGTATATTTATGATTGAGATAAATACTGCCTTTAGAAATAAGATATGGATATTAGATACCGGATGGGGATCTCACTTGTGCAATAACTTGTAGGGACTAAAGGGCAGTAGAAGGCTAGAGAAAGGTGATATGGACCTATGTACTACAAATAGGGAAAAGGTTGCTTCACTTGCTGTGGGGACATACGACCTGAACCTGCCTTTGGGATTAGCTCTAGAATTACAAAACTGTTATTATGTACCAGTTTTAATGAAAAATATTATCTCAGTTGCGTGTTTAGACTTAAATGGATTTCATTTGATATTTAAGAATAAATGTTATTCTTTTTCATTGAATGATATTCATTATGGTTCAACAACTTTGGTTAATGGTTTATATGTTCTAGACTTGGAAAATCCAATTCTTAATATAAACAATAAGAAACCTAAAATAGACAAGTCTAACTCCTCTTACTTGTGGCATTATTGTTTAAGTCATGTTAATGAAAAATCGTGTTTCTATGTTACACAAGTTTGGTGACTTAGGGTCATTTGATTATGAATCATATGGCACATGCAAGTCTTGTTTACTAGGTAAAATAGCTAAAACTCCTTTTTTAGGAAAAGGAGAACAGGCCAAAGAGTTATTAGAACTCCTATATTCTGATGTATGTGGCCCAATGTCAATACAATTAAGAGTAGATTATAACTATTTCATAACATTTATCGATAATTTCTCACGATACAGGTATTTGTATTTAATAAAATACAAATTTGAGGCCTTTGATAAGTTCAAAGACTTCAAGAATGATACGGAAATAACTTGGCCAAAGTATTAAGACTCTAAGATCAGATCAAGGAGAAGAATACTTGAGCCAAGAGTTTCTGAGTTATCTTAGAGATAATGGGATATTATCTCAATGGACTCTACCACATACACCTCAACATAACGGTGTATCTTAGAGAATGAATCGAACCCTTCTAGACATGGTACAGACCATGATGGCTTCTGCAGACCTACCAAAATCATTTTGGGGGTATGCACAAAAGACTTCTGTTTATATATTAAACAAAGTTTCGAAAAAATCTGTTGATTCTATCCCATTTGAGATATCATTTAGTTTGAAACCAAAGTTATCTCACTTGCGAGTATAGGGTTGTCCTACATTTGTTAAAAGGCCACAGTCAGACAAACTTGACAGTAAATCCGACAAGTGTTTATTTATGGTATATCCGAAACAATTTTTCGAATATTACTTCTACCTACCCTCTGAAAACAAAGTGTTTATTTTGAAGCATGTCATCTACTTAGAGAATGAGTACATGCTCAAAGGGGACAGTGGAAGTAAAATTGAACTCTGTGAAGTTCATGAAGATCAAACAAATAAGGATCAACTATCTATCTGAACCCACATCTATTGAGAGAATAGATGAACCTTCTACTATATAAGAACCTCGTAGGTCTAGTAGGATACGTGTGGCACCTGAGAAATATGGATTTCTCATTAGTGACCACAATGACGTAATGCTCATAGATGAAGATAAGCCTACTACTTGAAAGGATGTTCTGAACAATTCAGAATCTGGCGAATGGCTTGAGGCCATGAACTCAAAAATAGATTCCATATACGACAACCAAGTATGGACTTTGGTTGATCCACCCAAATGAATTAAACCTATTGAATGAAAATAGGTTTTCATGAAGAAAACGGACATGGATGGTAATGTAGTTACCTATAAAGCATAACTAGTGGCGAAGGGTTATCATCAACAACATGGTATTGACTATGATGAAACCTTCTCATCAGTAGCCATGTTAAAATCCATCAGGATACTCCTAGCCATTGATGCTCATTATGATTATGAGATTTGGCAAATGGATGTGAAAATCACTTTCCTAAATGGAAATCTGACTGAGGAAGTGTAAATGACACAACCTGAGGGTTTCAGATCTAATGATAGCACAAAGGTGTGTAAGCTGCAAAGGTCCATTTATGGACTTAAGCGAGCTTCTTGGAGTTGGAACATCCATTTTGATGAAACAATCAAAGAGTTTGGTTTCTTTCAAAACATGGATGAGCCTTGTGTATACAAGAAGGTCGGTGGGAGCACAATTGTTTTCTTATTATTTTATGTAGATGACATATTACTAATAGGAAACGATATACCTGTCTTGCAAACGGTCAAAGTTTGGTTGTCCAAATAATTCTCCATGAAAGACCTTGGTGAAGCAACCTACATTCTTGGAATAAGAATCTATAGATATAGATCTAAAAGGTTGCTAAGTCTTTCACAGTCTACATACATAAATAAAGTGCTAAAGAGGTTTAGCATGGATCAATCCAAAAAGAGATTCTTACCCATGTCACATAGTGTAAGCCTTTTAAAGTCGATGTCTCCCAAGACACAAGTTGAAATGGATCACATGAATAAGATTCAATATGCTTCGGTAGTTCAATCTATCATGTACGCTATAATATATACAAGGCTCGATGTAACTTATGCTCTAAGTTTGACGAGTAGATACCAATTTGACCCTGGTGAGGGTCATTGGGCCACTGTAAAAAACATCCTTAAGTACATACGAAAGACTAAAGATGTGTTCTTAGTATATGAAGAATGTGATTTGAAAATAAACGGATATACTGATATCAATTTTCAATCTGACAAAGATGATTTCAAATCACAATCTGGCTACGTGTTTACGTTGTACGGAGGGGCAATAAGTTAGAAGAGTTCCAAACAAATGACTATTGCCAACTCTACGATAGAAGCTGAGTATATAGCTGTTTCTGAAGCAGTCAAGGAGGCCATTTAGATCCCGAAGTTCGTGACAGAACTGGGTGTGGTTCCTAGCATTGTTGGTCTAATATCTCTATATTATGACAACAACAGAGCCATTGCACAAGCAAATGAGCCACGGTCTCATCAACGATCCGAACATCTACTGTGATGCTATCATCTGATCCAGGAGGTCATAGATAGGAATGTTGTAAAGATAGAAAGAGTTCCCATGAATGAGAACATAGTTGACCCGCTTACAAAAGCACTATCACAAAAGAAACAAGATAGGCATATTGAGTCATTTAGTATTAGAAACATGAATGATTGGCTCTAGTACAAGTGGGAGTTTGTTAGTATTATGCCCTAGAGGCAATCATTTGTACATTGTATATGACACATTTTATTTTAATAAAAGGCATTATTTATCTTACAGTATCTTTTGTTTACTTTTGTGTAAAATAACTGTTAAATAAAGTCCCTAGTGCAACATGTGTTAAGGAAATCATAATAGAGATTATGATATGAAATTCCTACTACATTGTATAGTGTTAGTACTTAAATAGTCCCTAGTCATAGTATTAATGAGATAAGACATCATTAACGCGTTAAGACTAGCATATGTTAGACTTCCTGAGTTGATCAAGTGGTGTTTCTCATATCCATGAGTATTGAGATACTTAAAGTTAACATGTAGATGATTTTTAATAGAACAAGTATATTGGATAACCTAACTATGAGATAATCACATGGATAACTATTTAGTGCCAGTGATATAATCTCAATATAGCAAACCTGCAAGTATCCTTAGACTTGATATCTCCATGGTACTTTGTTTGCTGAGCATTGTGCTTTGATTCCAATCTCTGGAGCCCGATTGAGGGCCGCCTATGAGATGGATATTAGGTCCATTGTGAGATAAACGAAAGTAGTTGAGAGGGTCAATAAAGGATTTACCACTCCTAATAATAGGGGCGAATATTTTATGGCCACTTGTAGAAATTACTACTTGAGAAGTCCTTAGCCAAGGCAACTGCGTATTTGAAACAGTTCCAATTGATGCACATCTAGAGTAGTAGGTTCCTCGTACAAGTACTATTAATATTCGGGCCAGAATTGATATATATATATATATATATATATATATATTCTTGAAGGAGTTGGCACTAATTCTGTACTCCAGACCGAATGAGATATTGTATGGTGAAAGGAGTTAATTGCACTGTAGTTTATTATTGAAGAGTTTTTAACAAGCCACTTGACTTCTTGGACTCTCTGGTGGTCATGATGTGTTGCTAAATACCACTCATGATCTACGGAATATAGGTTTGTTAATTAATGAATTAATAAACTAATCATGATTAGAATTAATATGATTAATTCTAATTAATTATGGATTATTAATATCAAAGACGTTTGAATTAATTCATGTTCGCTACCAATTGACTAGGAAACCTAATAGGTCACACAGAATAGAGGATTATATACTCAAGATGTTATTTGATAATATAGTGGGGTTAATTGCGAGAAAGAGAAACTGTTGTGGCTAAATTATAATTAGTTATAATTTATGAGTCAAATTATAACTATGAGAACTTGATGATTCCAATTACAATTACAGAATTCTAATTGTTTTAGAATTCTTAGATGAAGTATGTTGCTGTGTTTTCAGTAGGCTTTCGAGATATATATGAGACATATACAAGATACCTAATCAGACGAGCTATTCACGGTAAACAACATACTCCAAAACCTTCTCTTCTTTTTCTCTCTCTAAAAAAAAGCTAAAAACCCTAGCTGCCTGATTTTCTTCTACTAGCACAAAAGATTTAGTGCGCTTGAGAGTGACCCCCATATGCATTACTGTTAGAGGTGATTGCGTACTGTGATCACAGAGGCACGACAATCAACTTGTTTGTGATCCATTGGAGTCACAGAGGCACCACAATTGTCAGACAAGAAGGAAAAACTTTTGTTTTCAGACTCTCAAATAAAAGGTAAAACCGTTACATTTGTTACTTGTTAAACCTATTTTAAATCACATGCTTGTGATAATGGGGCTTGGATTTCTTATTTTCCGCACAGTAGTTGTTATTGTGATATAAAAATCCCATCAAGAGAATGTCTAAGAAAATGTCAGTGCCCGCTTGTGCTTTTTCGTTCAACTTTATAGCCTGTATAGTCCTCATTGGTATAGCTTATAAGATCAAATGTTTTAGTACAAGGATACCATAGGCCATAATCATATGTTCCAACTAAATATCTAAGGATGCATTTTACGGCATATAAGTGGGATTCCTTTGGGCATGATTGAAATCGGGCATAAAGACAAACTAAAAACATGATATCTGGTCGACTAGCAGTAAGATAGAATAAACTTCTAATCATACCTCTGTAATTAGATTCATTTACCTTCTTACCCTTTTCATCCTTGTCAAGTTTTAGAGAAGTTCTCATAGGTGTGCTGATTTCTTTGGCTTCGTTCATACCAAAAATTTTGAGCAATTCCTTAGCGAACTTAGCTTGATTTAGGAAGGTTTCATCCTTGGTTTATTTGATTTGTAGCCCAAGAAAGAAGTTGAGTTCTCCCATCATGCTCATTTCGAATTCTTATTGCATTGTCTTTGCAAACATCTTGCACAAGGAATCATTAATAGCACCAAAAAAGATAGCATTAACATAAATTTGAACAATAAGAAAATCACCAGAATTTTCTGACATAATAAACAGTGTGGTATTAATCATGCCTCTTGAAAAACCTTTTAAGAGCAAGAATCCACTAAGCCTTTCATGCCAAGCTCATGGAGCTTGTTTTAAACCATAAAGAGCCTTTGAGAGTTTGAAAATGTGATTTGGGAAATGCTCATGAATAAAGCCCGGATGTTGTTCTAGATATACCTCTTCCTGAATAAAACCATTTAAAAATACACTTTTAACATACATTTGATAGAGCATTAAATTTTTTAAGGATGCAAAGGCAAAAAGCATTCTTATAGATTCTAATCTGGCAACGAGAGCAAATGCTTCATCATAATCATTGCCATCTTCTTAATTGAATCCTTAGGCTACAAGTCTATCTTTTTTTCTAATCACCACTCCATTTTTATTAAGTTTGTTTCTAAAAACCTACTTGGTACCAATAACAAGATGATCAAGTGTTCTAGGGATGAGTTTCCAAACTTAATTTCTCTCAAATTAGTTCAGCTTTTCTTGCATAGCAATTATCCAAAAATTATCATTCAAGGCTACATCAATATAGTTACATTCTAAACTAGAGAGTAGAGCAAAATTATCTATGAAATACCATCTAGTTTTAACCCCACAGCTAGGATTGCCAGTGATTTGCTCTTTTGGATGACCGGTTTTGTACTTCCAATCTCTTGGTAGTCCTTAATTCGTGAGTTCTTCAATTTCTTGCTTGCTTTGTTCAGCTTGTTGCATTTCAAATTCCTCTTCTTTGGCATGACTGTCTAACGATGGTGCTTTGTGCAGTTCTGTCCCTCTTTCTTTTGAACTCCCTACATCATCATCATCTTTTCTTGAAGTATAAATGTTATATTCATCAAAGACAACATGTATGGATTCTTCCACGCACATAGTTCTCTTATTGTATACTCTATATGCCTTTTTATTAGAAGAGTATCTAAGGACTATAGCCTCATCGTATTTGTTATCAAATTTTCCAAGATTGTCTCGGGTATTAAGAACAAAACATTTGCAGCCAAATACTTTGAAATAAGAAATTAATGGAGATTTGTCAAACAAAAGCTCAAAGGGTGCTTTTTCTTAGAAAATGTCTCAACATTACTCGATTTATAATATAGCATGTTGTATATATAAATTTAGCCCAAAAGTATTTTGGAAGAGAGTTTTCACAAATCATGGATCTAGCCATTTCTTGTAAAGTTTGATTTTTCTCCTCAACAACACCATTCTATTGAGGGGTTTTAGCGGCTGAAAAGTTGTGAAAAACTCCATTTTCATCACAGAAGTGTAAACTCACTATTGCAAAATTCTTTACCATTTTCACTCCTAATGGAAATCAGTTTACATCTAATAGCATTTTGGACACGCTTGAATAATTTAAAATTTCAGAAAATGCCTCATCTTTTTTGTCTAGGAAATAAGGTCCATGTGAATCTTGAGAAATAATCTACTAAAACATAAGTATACCTCTTACCACCAAGGCTAGTGGTCCTCATTAGTCCAAACAAATCCATATGTATTAATTCAAGAGGTTTTGAGGTAGAAATCATTTTCATGGTTTGAAAGAAGTTTTGATTTCTTTTACAAATTGGCATGCATCACATATTTTTCTTTTATCAAACTTCATTTTGGGTAGTCCCCTAACAAGCTCTTTTGAGGATAGTTTGTTTAGCAAATCAAATAATACATGGCCTAATCTTCTATGCCAAAGATAGCCATCATTGTTATGTACAGAAAGACATCTAATATTGTGAGCTATAAGATCATCAAGATAGAATATATAAACATTTCCAACACGTTTAGCAACAAAGATTGTTTCATTATTTAAACTATCCATAATAGAACAAGAATCTTTCTTAAAAATGACTTTGCAACCATTGTCACTTAATTGACTAATGTTAAGCAAGTTATATTTCTGCTCATCAATTAATAACGCTTGCTTGATAATGGTTGAGGATCCTTTACCGATGCTACCTATGCCAAGAATTTTTCCTTTCTTTTTTGTCTCTAAAGGTAACAAATCCATCATTTGTTGCTTGCACATCTTCTAATAGAGCTATATTTCCAGTCATATGTTTTGAACAACCACTATCTAAGAAACACTTTATAAAGCTCCATTTCTCCAATGAATGTACCTATGCATGAGAAGGGAGAGTGATTTTTAGTACCCATATTTCTTGGGTCTATAGGAGTTAGTAATGGTTCCTCTAATTTTCCAAACTATTTTTGCCCCGGATTCAACTTTCTTCTTAACATGACACCTAGATGCTTTGTGTTCAGATTTTTCACAATATGTGCAACACTTGTGTATTATATGTGATGAGTTAGCCTTTACAAAGTGTGATTTGTAATTCTTGGCTTTGATCTCATGCCTATAACCTAGACCATTTTAGTTTCCAGCTATGTATTGAGCACCAAGCAATTTTTCCAAGTTGTTTTACGTATTTATAAACTTTTCAATGCATGTAGTAAGATCATCGACTCTATTTTTCATATCATCAAAATTGCTAACCATAATTTCAAGAGAATGAATTTTATCACATAAGCATTCATTTTCTAAAGACACTTGATGCAAGGCAGTAATAATAACATCCTTTTCCATATTTGCACACATATGTGACTCTGGAGAGACTTTGTTCTCATCCAACAGCTTTGCATTCTCATCTAACAAGTAATCAATTTTCATCTTCATTTCTTTGTTTCTTTTGGATAGTTTTTTTAGTTCATGAAACATATCAATTAGCAATTCATTAGGATCATTATGCTTTTCATGATAAGAATTATGTAAATCAGATATGGAATTAGTGGGAGTGGGTTTTACCTCATTTTCCAGTACCATGAAACATATGTTAGCAGTCTTATTTTCAGTGTCTCCATCTTCCTTGAACTCGGACTCATTTTTGTCCCAAGTTCCCATTAGCCCTTTGCCCTTCTTTGCTTTCAGATCCTTCTTCTTTTTTTTAAGCATTTTGCCTTCTTTTTCTTTAGCTATTGGGCAATCAGCAATAAAATGTTCTGTGCTCTTGTACTCATAGCATTGAGGCTTAAATGATGAGATTTGTCCTTTTCTTTTCACAAATTCCTTTCCACTTTTAAATTTTCCTTTGTCGAACATTTTTTTGAATTTCTTTGCAATCATCGCCAAATCTTCAGTGTCTACTGCAATCTCATCACCACTATCCGATTGACTACTTTCAGCTTCCTCATTTGCAACTTTCAGTGATATTCCCCTTTTTCCTTTATCATGATCATCAGATTCTTGAAACCTCTTGAGTTTTATTTCATGCGTTAGGAGAGAGCCAATCAACTCTTCAGTTGGTAAGGATTTCAGATCCTTAGATTTTTCCACAGCTAGAGCTTTCAGTTGCTAGCTCTTTGGAACGCATCCAGAATTTTTCAATTTTGTTCACCAAGGGTATAGACTTTTTTATAGGCTTTAAGTCCATTTACAATATTTGTAAATCTTGGTAAACATATCAGTTATACTTTTATTTGGCTTCATCGTGAACAATTCATAATCATAAATTAAGAGTCCTAACTTAGATTCTTTCAGTTGATTTGTCCCCTCATAGGTGATTTCAAGTAATCTCCATATATCATGGGCTAAATCTCAGCAACTAATTCTGTTATATTCAGTGGCATCAAAGGCACAACATAGAATATTCATAGCTTGAAAGTTTAACGTCATTTTGGCATTATCTTCAGCATCAAATTCGTCACTCTGTTTAGGCACTTTTTTGCTCTCAACAAATTTTGATAGGACAAATGGACTACTCTTAATCAAATTCCACAACTCAAAGTTGATTGAACAAACATAAATCTTCATTCTATTTTTTTAGAATGTATACTTGTTTCTATTAAACAACGGAGGTTGATTTGTTGAGGATGTTAGTGTTGTGCCCTAGAGACAATCACTTGTACATTGTATATGATACATTTTATTTTAATAAAATGCATTATTTAACTTACAGTTTCTTTGTTTACTTTTAAGAAATATAACTGTTTGACAAATTCCCTAGTACAACACTGTGTTAAGGAAATCATGATAGTGATCATGATATGAGATTCCTACTACACTATATAGTGTTAGTACTTAAATAGTCCCTAGTCATAGTATTAATGAGACAGGACAACATTAATGCGTTAAGACTAGCATGTGTTACACTTTCTAATTTGATCAGGTGGTAGTTCTCATATCCAAGAGTATTGAGATACTCAAAGTTAACACATGGATGCTTGTTCATAGAACAAGTTTATTGGATGACCTAGCTATGAGATAATCACATGAATAACTATGTAGTGTCAGTGATATAATCTCAATATAGCAAGTGTGCAAGTATCCTTAGATTTGAGATCTCTAAGGTACTTTGTTTGCTGAGCATTGTACTTTGATTCCAATCTCTGGAGCTTGATCGAGGGCAGCCTATGGGATGGATATTGGGTACATTGTGAGGGAAACGAAAGTAGTTGATATGGTCAATAAAGGATTCACCACTCCTCATAGTAGGGGCGAATATCTCATGGCCACTTGTAAGAATTACAACTCGAGAAGTCCTTGGCCAAGGCGATTATGTATTGGAAATAGTTTCAATTGATACACAGCTAGAGTAGTGGGTTCCTGGTACAACTACTATTGTATTCGGGTCATAGTTAATCCTGGTGGGAGTTGGTACTAATTCCATACTACAAACCGAATGAGATATTGTATGGTGAAAGGAGTTAATTGCACTGTAGTTTGTTATTGAAGGGTTCATGTTAAGCCATTTGATTTCCTGGACTCTTGGGTGGTCATGATGTGTTGCTGAATACCGCCCATGATCTGGAAATATGGGTTTATTAATTGATGAATTAATAAACTAATCCTGATTAAAATCAATATGATTAATATTAATATATTATGGATTATTAATCTCAAAGACGTTTGAATTAATTCATGTTCGCTACCAATTGGCTAGGAAACCTAATAGGTCACACAAAACAGAGGATAATATACTCAAGTTGTTATTTAATAACATACTGGGGTTAATTGCTAGAAAGAGAAATTGTTGTGGCTAAATTATAATAAGTTATAATTTATGGTCTATATCGTAATTGTGAGAACTTGATGTTTCCAATTACAATTAGGGAATTCTAATAGGATTAGAATTCTCAGTTTTTAGTAGGGTTTTTTTGAAATATATATGTATGTGATACACGAAAACCTAGCAATAGATTGATACACGAAACAACAGCTTCTCTTCTCTCTCATTTTTTTTGTTTTTCCTGAAAAAACAAGAATAAACCCTAGCCGCCATCTTGTTTCTGTTAGCACAGAAAATCTTGGTGCTTGAGTGTTCCTCTGTGTGGATTTCTATTAGAGATAAACACACACTATGATTATAGTGGTTGGACGTTCAACTCTCGTGGAGTTTGATCAAGAGGATTGCTGGATCGCACCTTGACTTGAGGAAGAAAATTTTTGTTCTTCAGACGATCATAGAAAGGTAAAAAGCTGTTACATTTGATCTCTTTATATCTTGTTTTCCACACATATGCGGATCCTGGAATGGTATCTCATTTTATTCTTCCGCTATGCCATATAGGATATGAGCCTGTGAGATACCCAACAGTGGTATCAAAGACATGCTATGTGTGGTTTACAGACATTGTTTTTAGCATGAAAACTGGTTTCATGTATTCTTGTTTATCTTTGTTTGTTGTGAAAATTGTTTTCACTCAAGTCAAAATTATTTCGAGCATTGTGGGTTAGGTCCGTAGCACAATATGATTGTGTAAAAGATACAGCTTATTTCGAAAGATGCTTTCTTTATGTGCTAAAAATTTTTTGCAGAAAAACGTTTTCTTGAAAACATGTTGATTACCTTCTATTTTCATCTTGTGAATTTGATTTTCTATTCTATTTTGTTTAAACTAACAAATTGGTTGTTGTTTTAAGCTTCAAAATAGAAAATACTACTGAGAATTGTTCTCACTGAAAATTTGCAGAAGAAGAAGTCACCAAAAATTGTTACTAGAAAATTTTCAAAATCGCTGCCACTATTCCCGACAACAGCCGGCGCCGGCCCTGGCTTCCAAACCGGCATCGGTTCTGCTCTGTTTTACACATTCCAGCTATTTAATAAAAAATATATATATTTCCTAGAATAAAATTTTGAAAGGAAAAAATCTCATTTGATGAAATGCGGTAAAATAAAAAAAAATTTCACGGGGCGCTGCCTCTCGACTTCTGCCATTGACCGACCGGCGGGACCACCGTTTTTTGCCGAGAGACGAGACCCAAAAGCATTTTCTCAAAATTAGTTTTGAGACAAACAATTTTATTTTTCAAAATAGTGATTTTGAAAATTTTAAATTAATGTGTTTTTCTAAAATATTGATTTTAGAAATTTGTTTTATTTTTCCAAAATAGTGATTTTGGAATAATAAAATTTATATGATTATTTTGTTTAAGCATAGTCAATGTCATGGTAGATGATTATGAACTAAAACCAATTATATCAGTTCATGCATTTTACAGTTTTGGTTTTTTATGAAATAGGGCCTGCGTGTCCTGCCTTCTCTAAAATTCTTGTGTAATTCTCTTCTCATCTAACTCCCCTCGAATGTAACTCGAGGTTTTCTCTCTTTAGAAAATTATATAATTAGTTTACATAGGTTAGATAAGAGTAGAATTATTTTAATTTTAGAGATGGCAACCAAAATAAGGCGAGAATGTATGACCTTCTACTTAAATCATGCATAAACACATAGGGTTAACTATATTAATTTCTTTTATGGCTTAAAGAAATTAATTTAGGGTAAAGTCTATAACCATACCACGTAATCGCTTTATTACCATGATTATCAATTATGTGATTTATTGATTTTTATGCATGTCATTCAATGAAATCACTAAAAGAAACAAATCCCCTAATTAATATTAAACCTAATTCCTTCCGTTAATATAGTAAGAACAAGAGTCCTTTTTCGAGACCACGTTGTTGGGAAAATCCAAGCCTACTTGACATCGGGCATGTTCAAGCTATGGAGTTAAATTCCTTTGGAATTAAATTCCTAATTAATGGGTCGGGTTTAACTAAATTCTTTATTCTGGTTGGGCAAACTCAAGCATAAAGAAATTTAGAGGAAAGATTGGGGTAGCCCAAAAGGCTTTAAGATTAAAAGCTGTTAATCACCCAATGATCCGTTAGTTACATACGATGTAATTGGTGTTAGATACCTACCAATGAACTCAAGGGTGGCTTGTTAGGCAAACCCAAGGTTATTCCTGAGGAATTTGAATACTAGTCCACTAGGAAAGCTTCCAACGGGCTTTCTTGAATAAGTAGAGGGGGCTATTAGTTTGAGTAAAATAGTGGAGTAAAAATGCGTTTAATTAAAGTCCTAATTATTTGCATATCATGTGCATATACAAGTAGCTAATGCTCTCTATCTTTACATCTAGGTCACTTGCATCGTGTCAACAAACTTAAACCTACGTAATATCTTGGAAACCAATAAGTTCACCGAATTAAACTATCTCGATTGGTATAAAAATTTAAGAATCGTTCTCAAATCAAAAAAGTTGCTCTACGTGCTAGATGTTCCTATTCCGCCACCACCAGTTCAAAATGTTCATGCTGAAGAGCATGCTGCCCACAAAAGGCACAAGGAGGATAGCGATACATCATCATGTATTATGCCGGTATCCTTGACTCCCGAATTGCAAAAACAGCACAAGCATATGGATGCTCAATCGATTATACTACATCTTCGAAAGCTATTTGATTCCCAAGCCAGAAATGAGATATATAAGCTCTCAATGCAACTATTTCATTGCAAAATAGTAGAGGGTTCTTCTATGGCCACTCATGGGTTGAAGATGTTGGGCTTGATAGAGAAGCTTGGATCTCTCGGATTTTTAATGGATCTTGACTTAATGTTAACTTAATTATGCAATCTTTGCCTAATAGTTTCTCACAATTTGTGATTAACTATCAGATGAAAAAGATTGAGTCCACATTCCTGAGTTGATCAATCTTCCCAAAACTGCGGAGTCCTCCATGAAGAAGGATTCCAATGCAGTTCTAATGGTAGAATCTTCCTCTTTTAAGAAGAAAGTTCAAAAGAAGAAGAAGAATGCTCCTAGAAGCCCAAAGGTGGTGTGAAGAAGAATGACGCAGCTACCAAAGGCCCATGCCACCATTGTGGGAAGATGGGCCGCTGGAGGCACAACTATAAAGCCTACTTGGAGACCATTAAGAACAAGAAGCAGAAAGAAAATCTTACAAGAACTTCTACTTCTTCTGCAGGTATATTTATGATTGAGATAAATACTACCTTTAGAAAGGAGATAAAGGTATTAGATACTGAATGTGGATCTCATTTGTATACTAACTTGCAGGGACTAAAGAGCAGTAGAAGGCTAGAGAAAGGCGATGTGGACCGATGTACTGTAAATGGGGCAAAGGTTGCTGCACTTGCTGTGGGGACATATGAGCTGAACATGCTTTCGGAATTAATTCTAAAACTGCAAAACTGTTATTTTGTACCAGTTTTAATGAAAAACATTATCTCAGTTGCATGTTTAGACCTATATGGATTTCATTTAATATTTAAGAATAAATGTTGTTCTTTTTTATTAAATAATATTCATTACGGTTCAGCAACTCTGGTTAATGGTTTATATGTTCTAGACTTGGATAATCCAGTTCTCAATATAAACAATAAGAAATCTAAAATGGATAACTCTAACACCTCTTACGTATGGCATTGTCGTTTAGGCCATATAAAAGACAATTGTGTTTCTAAGTTACAAAAGTTGGTGATTTAGGGTCATTTGATTATGAATCATATGGCACATGCAAATCTTGTTTACTAGGCAAAATAACTAAGACACCTTTTTAGGAAAAGGAGAACGGGCTAATGAGTTATTAGAACACATACATTCTAATATATGTGTTGGGTATCTCAGACTCATATCCTATACGGAGCAGCGGAAAATAAAACGAGATACCATCCCAGGACCCGCCTATGTGTGAAAACAAGACATAAAGACAATAAAGGTAACAGCTTTTTACCTTTGTTTGATTGTCTGAAAAACAAAATTGATCTTCTTCAAGTCGAGGTACGATCCATTAATCTTCTTATGCAAACTCCAGGAGAGTTGGACATCTAACCACTATAATCACAGTGTGTGATTATCTCTAACAATAATCCACACAGAGGAATACTCAAGCACCAAACTTTCCTGTGCTAGCAGAAAAAAAATGGTAGTTAGGGTTGTTTTCGTTTTCAGCAAAATGAGAGAAAGAGAGAGAGAGAAGAAGAAGAAGAAGGTTAGTTGTGTGTCTAGGGTTTTTCTTGTGAATAAACATCTTCCTAGGATTTCGGTTATGTCATACATATATTTGAAAAAACCCTGCTAAAAATGAGCATTCTAATCCTATTAGAATTCCTTAATTGTAATTGGAAAAATTAAGTTCTCACAATTACAATTTGGACCATAAATTATAACTAATTTTAATTTATCCACAACAACTTCTCTTTCTCTCAATTAACCCCACTATGTTATCAAATAACATCTTGAGTATATAATCCTCTATTGTGTATGACCTATTAGACTTTTCAGTCAATTGGTAGCGAACATGAATTAATCCAAACGTCATTGAGATTAATAATCCATAATTAATTAGAATTAATCATATTAATTCTAATCAAGATTCGTTTATTAATTCATCAATTAATAAACCCATATTCCCAGATCATGGGCAGTATCTAGCAACACATCATGACCACCCAAAACTCTAAGAAGTCAAGTGGCTTGACATTAACCCTCTAATAACAAACTTCAATGCAATTAACTCCTTTCACCATACATTATCTCATTCGGTTTGGAGTATAGAATTAGTGCGAACTCCCTCCAAAATTAATTTTGGCCCTAATACAATAGTACTTGTACCAGGAACCCACTACTCTAGATGTGTATCAATTGAAACTATTTCCAATACACAATCGCCTTGGCCAAGGACTTCTCGAGTAGTTATTCCTACAAGTGGCCATGAGATATTCACCCCTACTATTAGAAGTAGTGAATCCTTTATTGACCCCCTCAACTACTTTCATTTACCTCACAATGTACCTAATATCCATCCTATAGGCGGCCCTCAATTAAGTTCCAGAGATTGGAATCAAAGTACAAAGCTCAGCAAACAAAGTACCTTAGAGATCTTAAGTTTAAAGATACTTGCATGTTTGCTATATTGAGATTATATTACTGGCACTAAGTAGTTATCCATGTTTGCTATATCTCAAAGTTAGGCCATCCAATAAACTTGTTCCATTAACAAACATTCATGTGTTAACTTTGAGTATCTCAATACTCACAGTTATGAGAACCACCGCTTGATCAAATCAAGAAGTCTAACACATGCTAGTCTTAATGCTTTAATGATGTCCTGTCTCATTAATACTATGACTAGGGACTATTTAAGTACTAACACCATCCAGTGTAGTAGGAATCTTATATCATGATCTCTATCATGATTTCCTTAACACAGTATTGTACTAGGGACTTTATCGAACAGTTATATTACTTAAAGTAAACAAAAGAAACTATAAGATAAATAATATCATTTATTAAAATAAAATGTGTTATGTACAATGTAGAAGTGATTGCCTCTAGAGTACAATACTAACAAACTCCCACTTGCACTAGAGGCAATCATTCATGTATCTAATACCGAATGACTCAACATGACAATCATGTTTCTTTTGGGATAGTGCTTTCGTAAGTGGGTCAGCTATGTTCTCATCCGTGGGAACTCTCTCTATCTTTATTTCCTTAACTGCTTCAGAAGCGGTTTTATACTTAGCTTCTGTCATAGAGTTAGCAATAGTCACTTGTTTGGAACTTTTCCAATTTATTGCCCCTCCACACAACGTAAACACGTAGCCAAATTGTGATTTGAAATTATCTTTGTCAGATTGAAAACTGGCATCAATATACCCGTTTATTTTCAAATCACCTTCTCCATATACTAAGAACACATCATTAGTCCTTCATAAGTACATAAGGATGTTCTTTACAGCCACCCAATAACCCTCACCAGGGTCAGATTGGTATCAACTCGTCAAATTGAGAGCACAAGATTTATCGGGCCCAGTACATATCATAGCGTACATGATAGATCCAACTACTGAGGCATATGGAATCTTACGCATGTGATCCCTTTCAACTTGTGTCTTGGAAGACATCAACTTTGAAAGGCTTACACCATTTGACATGGGTAAGAATCCCTTTTTGGATTGATCCATGCAAAATCTCTTTAGCACTTTATCTATGTGTGTAGACTGCGAAAGACCTAGCAACCTTTTGGATCTATCTCTATGGATCCTTATTCCAAGAATATAGGTAGCTTCTCCAAGGTCTTTCATGGAGAATTTTTTGGACAACCAAACTTTAACTGTTTGCAAAACAGGTATATCATTTTCTATTAACAGTATGTCATCTACATAAAGTAATAAGAAAACGATTGCACTCCCACCAACCTTCTTGTATACACAAGACTCATCCATGTTTTGAATGAAACCAAACTCTTTGATTGTTTCATCAAAATGGATGTTCCAACTCCAAGAATCTTGCTTAAGTCCATAAATGGACCTTTGTAGCTTGTAAAACTTTGTGCTATCACTGGATGTGAAACCCTCAGGTTGTGTTATATACACTTCCTCAATCAGATTTCCATTTAGGAAAGCTATTTTCACATCCATTTGCCAAATCTCATAATCATGATGAGCAGCAATGGCTAGGAGTATCCTGATGGATTTCAACATGGCTATTGGCGAGAAGGTTTCATCATAGTCAATACCATATTGTTGACGATAACTCTTCGCCACTAGACGTGCTTTATAGGTAACTAAGTTACCATCCATGTCCGTTTTCTTCTTGAAAACCCACTTGCACCCAATAGGTTTAATTCCTTTGGGTGGATCAACTAAAGTCCATACTTGGTTTTCGTACATGGAATCCATCTCTGACTTTATGGCCTCAAGCCATTTGCCAGATTCTGAACTGTTCAAAACATCCTTGTTGTTAGTAGGCTCATCTTCATCTATGAGTAATACGTCATTGTGGTCACTAATAAGAAATCCATATCCCTCAAGTGACACACATATCCTACTAGATCTACGAGGTTCTTGTGTATTAGATGGTCCATCTATTCTCTCAATAGATGTAGGGTTAGATGGTTGATCTTTGTTCGTTTGATCTTTATGAACTTCACTAAGTTCAATCTTACTCCCACTATCCCCCTTGAGCATGTGCTCCTTCTCTAAGAAGACAGCATGCTTCGAAACAAACAATTTGTTTTCGGAGGATAGGTAAAAGTAATATTCAAAAGATTCTTTCGGATATCCCACAAACAAACATTTGTCGAACTTCTTATCAAGTTTGTCTGACTGTGGCCTTTTGACAAAGGTAGGAAAACCCCATACTCGCAAATGAGATAACTTTGGTCTCTTACCAATGAACATCTCAAATGGGATAGTATCAACAGATTTTGTCAAAACTCTATTTAATACATAAAAAAAAAGTTTCTAGTGCATGCCCCCAAAACGATTTTGGTAGGTCTGCAGAAGCCATCATGGTCCGTACCAGATCTAGAAGGGTTTGATTCCTTCTCTCAGATACACCGTTATGTTGAGGTATATGTGGTGGAGTCCATTGAGATAATATCCTATTATCTCTAACATAACTTAGAAACTCTTGGCTCAAGTATTCTCCTCTTCGATCAGATCTTAGAGTCTTAATACTTTTGTCAAGTTGTTTCTCTATTTCTTTCTTGAAGTCTTTGAACCTTTTAAAGGCCTCAGATTTGTATTTCATTAAATACAAATACCCGTATCGTGAGAAATCATCGATAAAGGTTATGAAATAGATATGACCTCCTCTTACCTGTATTGACAATGGGCCACACACATCAGAATGTATGAATTCTAATAACTCCATGGCCCATTCTCCTTTTCCTAGAAAAAGAGTCTTAGTCATTTCTCCTAATAAACAAGATTCACATATGCCATATGATTCATAATCAAATGACCCTAAGTCACCAAGCTTGTGTAACTTAGAAATACAATTTTCATTTACATGGCCCAAATGACAATGCCATAAGTAAGAAGTGTTAGAGTTATCCATTTTAGGTTTTTTATTGTTTATACTGAGAACTGGATTATTCAAGTCTAGAACATATAAACCATTAACCAGAGTTGCTGAACCATAATGAATATCATTCATTGAAGAATAATAACATTTATTCTTAAATATCAAATGAAATCTATATAAGTCTAAACACGCAACTGAGATAATATTTTTCATTAAAACTGGTGCAAAATAACTATTTTACAGTTCTAGATTTAATCCTGAAGGCAGGTTCAGTTCGTATGTCCCTACAGTAAGTGCAGTAACCTTTGCCCCATTTGTAATAAGTAGGTCCACGTCGTCTTTCTCTAACCTTTTACTGCTCTTTAATCCCTGCAAGTTATTGCACAAATGAGATCCACATCCGATATCTAATACCCATATCTCATTTCTAAAGGCAATATTTATCTCAATCATAAACATACCCGGAGTAGAAGTAGAAGTGCTTGTAAGCTTCCCCTTCTGCTTCTTATCCTTAACGGTCTCCAAGTAGGCTTTGCAATTGCGGCTCCAGTGGCCCATCTTCCCACAATGATGGCATGGGCCCTTAGTGGATGCATCCTTCTTGTTCATACCACCTTTGGGCTTCATAGGAGCCTTCTTCTTCTTCTTTTGAACTTTCTTCTTAGAAGGGAAGATTCTACCAATTGGAATCCCTTTTTATGAAGGACTCCACAGTTTTGAGAAGATTGATCAACTCAAGAATGGTGGATTCAATCTTGTTCATCTGATAGTTAATCACAAATTGTGAGAAACTATTATGCAAAGATTGTAAAATTAAGTTAACACTTAAGTCATGATCCATTGTAAACCTGAGAAATCCAATCTTCTCTATTAAGCCCAACATCTTCAGCCCATGAGTGGCCACAGAAGAACCCTCTGCCATTTTGAAATGAAATAATTGCTTCGAGATCTCATATCTCTCAGTTCTGACTTGGGCATCAAACAACTCTCGAAGATGTAGTATAATCGATTGAGCATCCATATGCTCGTGCTGTTTTTTGCAACTCAGGAGTCATAGATACTAGCATAATACATGATGTTGTATCACTATCCTCCTTGTGCCTCTTGTGGACAACATGCTCATCAACATAAGCATCTTGGGCTGGTGGTCATGGAATGGGAACATCTAGCACGTAGAGCAACTTTTTCAATTTGAGAACGATTCTCAAACTTCTATACCAGTCGAGATAGTTTGATTCGGTTAATTTATTGGTTTTCAAGATGCTACGTAAGTTTAGGTTTGTTGACATGATGCAAGTGACCTAGATGTAAAGATAGAGAGGAATAGCTACATGTACATGCACATGATATGAAAATAATTAGGACTTTAATTAAGCGCATTTTTACTCCATTATTTTACTCAAACTAATAGCCCCCACTACTGATTCAGGAAAGCCTATTAGAAGCTTTCCTAGTGGACCAGTATCCAAATTCCTTAAGAATAATCTTGGGTTTGTCCAACAAGCCACCCTTAAGTTCATTGGTAGGTATCCAATACCAATTACATCGCATGTAACTACCGGATCATTAGGTGATTAACAGCTTTTACTATTAAAGCCTTTTGGGCTATCCTAACTTTTTCTCTAAATTTCTTTATGCTTGAGTTTGCCCAACCGAGATAAAGAATTTAGTTAAACCCAACTCATTAATCAAGAATTTAATTCTATAGCTTGAACATGCCCAATGTCAAGTAGGCTTGGGTTTGCCCAATAAACTGGTCTTGAAAAATGACTCTCGTTCTTACTATATTAACGGAAGGAATTAGGTTTAATATTAATTGAGGGATTTGTTCCTTTTAGTGATTTCTTTGAATAACATGCATAAAAATCAATAAATCACATAATTGATAATCATGGTAATAAAGCAATTATGTGGTATGGTTATGGACTTTTCTTAAATTAATTTCTTTGAGCCATAAAAGAAATTAACATAGTTAACCCTATGTGTTCATGCATAATTTAAGCAGAAGTTCTTACCTTCTCGCGTTGTTTTTGTTGCCACCTCCAAAATAAAATAATTCTACTCCTATCTAATTTATATAGACTAATTACAAAATTTCCTAAAGAGAGAAAACCTCGAGTTACATTCGAAGGGAGTTAGATGAGAAGAGAATTACAAAAGAATTTTAGAGAAGGCAGGACACGCGGGCCCTATTTCACAAAAAACCAAAACTGTAAAATGAATGAATAGATATAATTGGTTTTAGTCCATAACCATCCACCATACTATTGACTATGCTTAAACAAAATAAACATATACTTTTTATTATTCCAAAATCACTATTTTAGAAAAATAAAACAAAATCTAAAATCAATATTTTAGAAAAATACATTAATTTTAAAATTTTAAAATCACTATTTTAAAAAATAAAATTGTTTGTCTCAAAACTAATTTTGAGAAAATGCTTTTAGGTCCCACATCGCAACGATAACAGCGGTCTCATGGAAAAATTTTTAATTTGCTGCCTCTCATCAAATGATATTTTTTTCCTTTTCAAAATTCTATTCCAATTTTTTTTTTTTAAACAGTTGGATCGTGCAAAACAGAGCATAACTAGCGCCGGTTTGGAAGCTAGAGCAAGCGCCGACTTTGTTCTGGTTTCCAAAATTTTTTTCTCTTCCAAAAAACGATTTCTGGACATCACGAACAGAACGGAACTGGCACTGGTTTGGAGGCCAGAGCCGGCGCCGGCTGTAGTCGGGAAGTGGTGGCGATTTTCAAAAAAAAATTCCATAAACAATTTTTGATACCCTAATCTTCTGAAGAATTTTAGTGAGAACAACTCTCAACAGAATTTTCTATTTTGAAGCTCAAAACAACAACCAATTTGTTACTTTAGACAAAACAAAACAGAAAATCAAATTCACAGGATGAAATGGAGGGCAACTACCATGTTTAAGAAATTATTTTTCTGCAGAAAATTCTCAGCACATAAAGAAAGCACCTTTCGAAATATGCTATAACTTTTACACAATCATATTGTGCTACGGACCCAACCCACAAAGCTCAAAACGATTTCGACTCGAGTGAAAACAATTTTCACAACAAACAAAGATAAACACGAATACATGAAAACAGTTTTTCACGCCAAACAATGTCCGTAGACCACACATAGCATGGCTTTGAAACTACTGTTGGGTATCTCAGGCGGCGCAGCGAAAAATAAAATGAGATACCATCCCAGGACCCGCCTATGTGTGAAAACAAGACATAAAGACAATAAATGTAACAACTTTTTACCTTCGTTTGATCGTCCGAAGAACAAAATTGATCTTCTTCAAGTCGAGGCGCGATTCAGCAATCCTCTTATGTAAACTCCACGAGAGTTGGACGTCTAACCACTACAATCAGAGTGTGTGATTATCTCTAACAGTAATCCACACAGAGGAATACTCAAGCACCAAAATTTCCTATGCTAGCAGACAAAGATGGCGGCTATGGCTGTTTTCGTTTTTAGCAAAATGTGAGAGAGAGAGAGAGAGAGAGAGAGAGAGAGAGAGAGAGAGAAGAAGAAGAAGAAGAAGAAGAAGAAGAAGAAGAAAAAGGTTGGTTGTATGTCTAGGGTTTTTTTTCGTGAATCAACATCTTCCTAGGGTTTCGATTATGTTGTACATATATCCGAAAAAACCCTGCTAAAGCCGAGAATTCTAATCCTATTAGAATTCCCTAATTGTAATTGGAAAAAAATCAAGTTCTCACAATTACATTTTGAACCATAAATTATTACTAATTATAATTTCTCAATAACTTCTCTTTCTCTCAATTAACCCCACTATGTTATCGAATAACATCTTGAGTATATAATTCTCTATTATGTGTGACCTATTAGGTTTCTTAGTCAATTAGTAGCGAACATGAATTAATCCAAACATCTTTGAGAATAATAATCCATAATTAATTAGAATTAATCCTATTAATTCTAATTAGGATTGGTTTATTAATTCATCAATTAATAAATCCATATTCCCAGATCATGAACGGTATCTAGCAACACATCATGACCACCTAAGAGTCCAGGAAGTCAAGTGGCTTTACATGAACCCTTCAATAACAAACTTCAATGCAATTAACTCCTTTAACCATACAATATCTCATTCAGTTTGGAGTACGGAATTAGTGCCAACTTCTTCCAGAATTAATTCTAGCCCAAATACAATAGTACTTGTACCAGGAACCCACTACTCTAGTTGTGTATCAATTGAAACTATTTTCAATACACAATCGCCTTGGCCAAGGAACCTACTACTCTAGATGTGTATCAATTGAAACTATTTTCAATACACAATCGCCTTGGCCAAGGACTTCTCGAATATTAATTCCTACAAGTAGCCGTGAGATATTCACCCCTACTATTAGGAGTGGTAAATCATTTATTGATCCTCTCTACTACTTTCGTTTACCTCACGATGTACCCAATATCCATCCTATAGGCGGCCCTCGATCGAGCTCTGAATATTGGAATCAAAGTACAAAGCTCAGCAAACAAAGGACCTTGGAGATCTTACGTCTAAGGATACTTGCACGTTTGCTATATTGAGATTATATCACTAAAAATAAATAGTTATCCGTGTGATTATCTCAAAGTTAGGCCATCCAATGAACTTGTTCCATTAACAAACATCCATATGTTAACTTTGAGTATCTCAATACTCATGATTATGAGAACCACCGCTTGATCAAATCAAGAAGTCTAACACATACTAGTCTTAACGCATTAATGATATTCTGTCTCATTAATACTATGACTAGGGACTATTTAAGTACTAACACCATCCGATGTAATAGGAATCTCATATCATGATCTCTATCATGATTTCCTTCACACAGTATTGTACTAGGGACTTTATCGAACAGTTATATTACTTAAAGTAAACAAAAGAAACTGTAAGATAAATAATACCTTTTATTAAAATAAAATGTGTCATATACAATGTACAAGTGATTGCTTCCAGGGCACAACACTAACAATATGTGGCCCAATGTCAATACAAGTAAGAGGAGGTTATAACTATTTCACAACCTTTATCGATGATTTCTCACAATACGGGTATTTTTATTTAATGAAATACAAATCTAAGGCCTTTGAAAGGTTCAAAGACTTCAAGAATGAAATAGGGAAATAACTTGGCAAAAGTATTAAGACTCTAAGATCTGATCGAGGAAGAGAATACTTGAGCCAAGAGTTTCTGAGTTATCTTAGAGATAATGGGATATTATCTCAATAGACTCCACCACATACACCACAATATAATGGTGTATCTGAGAGAATGAATCAAACCCTTCTAGACATGGTACGGACCATGATGGCTTCTGCAGACCTACCAAAATCATTTTGGAGGCATGGACTAGAAACTTCTGTTTATATACTAAACAGAGTTCCGACAAAAACGGTTGATTCTACCCCATTTGAGATGTTCTTTGGTAAGAAAACAAAGTTATCTCACTTGCGAGTATGGGGTTGTCCTGCCTTTGTTAAAAGGCCATAGTCAGATAAACTTGATAGTAAGTCTGACAAGTGCTTGTTTGTGGGATATCCGAAAGAATCCTTCGGATATTACTTCTACCTCTCTTCCAAAAATAAATTGTTTGTTTCGTAGCATGCTGTCTTCTTAGAAAAGGTGGACATGCTCAAAGGGGACAGTGGGAGTAAGATTGAACTTAGTGAAGTTCATGAAGATCAAACAAACGAAGATCAACTGTCTAACCCCACATCTACTGAGAGAATAGATAAACCTTTTAATACACAAAAATCTCGTAGATCTAGTAGGATACGTGTGGCACCTAAGAGATATGGATTTCTCATTAGTGACTATAATGACGTATTGCTCATAAATGAAGATGAGCCTACTACCTACAAGGATGTTCTAAATAATTCAGAATCTGGAAAATGGCTTAAGGCCATGAAGTCAGAGATGGATTCCAGTACAAAAACTAAGTATGGATTTGGTTAATCCACCCAAAGGAATTAAACATATTGGGTGCAAGTGGATTTTCAAGAAGAAAACGGATATGAATGGTAACTTAGTTACCTATAAAGTACGTCTAGTGGCGAAGGGTTATCGTCAACAACATAGTATTGACTATGATGAAACTTTCTCACCAGTAGCCATGTTGAAATCCATCAGGATACTCCTAGCCATTGCTGCTCATTATAATTATGAGATTTGGCAAATGGATGTGAAAACAGCTTTCCTAAACGAAAATCTGACTGAGGAAGTGTATATGACATAACCTGAGGGTTTCACATCCAGTGATGGCACAAAGGTGTGTAAGATGCAAAGGTCCATTTATGGACTTAAGCTAGCTTTTAGGAATTGGAACATCCGTTTTGATGAAACAATCAAAGAGTTTGGTTTAATTCAAAACATGGATGAGCCTTGTGTATACAAGAAGGTTAGTGGGAGTGCAATCGTTTTCTTATTACTTTATGTAGATAACATATTGCTAATAGGAAATGATATACCTATCTTGCAAATGGTTAAAGTTTTGTTGTCTAAATAATTCTACTTGAAATACCTTAGAGAAGCAACCTATACTCTCGGAATAAGGATCTATAGAGATAGATCCAAAAGGTTGCTAGGTCTTTCACAGTCTACATATATAGATAAAATCTTAAAGAGGTTTAGCATGGATCAATCCAAAAAGGGATTCTAACCAATGTCACATGGTGTAAGCCTTTCAAAATCGATGTCTCCTAAGACACAAGTTGAAAGAGATCACATGAGTAAGATTCCATATGCCTTGGCAGTTGGATCTATCATGTACGCTATAATATGTACTAGACCTGATATATGTTGTGTTCTCAGTTTGACGAGCAGATACCAATCTGACCCTAGTGAAGGTCATTGGGCAGTTGTAAAGAACATCCTTAAGTACTTACAAAGGACTAAGGATATGTTCTTAGTATATAGAGAAGGTTATTTGAATATAAACGGGTATACTGATGCCAATTTTCAATCTGGTAAAGATGATTTCAAATCACAATCCAACTACGTGTTTACGTTGTGCGGAGGGGCAATAAGTTAGAAGAGTTCTAAATAAGAGACTATTGCCGACTCTACGACAGAAGCTGAGTACATAGCCGCTTCTGAAGCAGCTAAGGAGGTTGTTTGGAACAAGAAGTTTGTGACAGAACTGGGTATGGTTCCTAGCATTGTTGGTCCAATAGCTCTATATTATGACAACAACAGAGCCATTGCACAAGCAAATGAGCTACGATCTCACCAACGATCCAAACATGTTTTGTGACACTATCATCTGATCCGGGAGATAATATATAGGAATAATGTAAAGATAGAGAGAGTTCCCACGAATGAGAACATAGCTGACCCGATTACAAAAGCACTATCCCAAAAGAAATATAATTGTCATGTTGAGTTATTCGATATTACATACATGAATGATTGGCTCTAGTACAAGTGAGAGTTTGTTAGTATTATGCCCTAGAGGCAATTATTTGTACATTGTATATGACACATTTTATTTTAATAAAAGACATTATTTATCTTACAGTTTTTTTGTTTACTTTTAAGTAATATAACTATTCGATAAAATCCCCAGTATAACATTGTGTTAAGGAAATCATGATAGAGATTATGATATGAGATTCCTACTACACTGTATAATGTTAGTACTTAAATAATCATTAGTCATAGTGTTAATGAGACAGGATATTATTAATGCGTTAAGAGTATGTGTAGACTTCCCTGATTTGATCAAGCGATAGTTCTCATATCCATGAGTATTGAGATACTCAAAGTTAACACATGGATACTTGTTAAAAGAACAAATTCATTGGATGTCTTAATTATGAGATAATCACATGGATACCTATTTAGTGCCAGTGATATAATATCAATATAGCAAACGTACAAGTATCGTAAGATTTGAGATCTCCAAGGTACTTTGTTTGCTGAGCATTGTACTTTGATTCCAATCTCTAGAGCTCGATTGAGGGCCGCCTATGAGATGGATATTGGGTACATTGTGAGGTAAACGAAAGTAGTTAAGTGGATCAATAAAGGATTCACCACTCATAATAGTAGGGGCGAATATCTCACAGCCACTTGTAGGAATTACTACTCGAGAAGTCCTTGGCCAAGGTGATTGTGTATTGGGAATAGTTCCTATTGATACACATCTAGAGTAGTGGGTTCCTAGTACAAGTATTGTTGTATTCGGGCCAGAATTAATTCTGGAGAGAGTTGGCACAAATTTCGTACTCCAAATTGAATGAGATATTGTATGGTGAAATGAGTTAATTGCACTGTAGTTTGTTATTGAAAGGTTCATGTCAAGCCACTTGACTTCCTGGACTCTTGGGTAGTCATGATGTGTTGTTAGATACCGCTCATTATCTGAAAATATGGGTTTATTAATTGATGAATTAATAAATCAATCCTAATTAAAATCAATATGATTAAGTCTAATTATTTATGGATTATTAATCTCAAAGACGTTTGGATTAATTCATGTTTGTTACCAATTGACTGGGAAACCTAATAGGTCACACACAATAGAGGATTATATACTCAAGATGTTATTTGATAATATAGTTGGGTTAATTACGAGAAAGAGAAGTTGTTGTGGCCAAATTATAATTAGTTATAATTTATAGTCCAAATCGTAATTGTGAGAACTTGATATTTCCAATTACAATTAGGGAATTCTAATAGAATTAGAATTCTCAGTTTTTAGTAGGATTTTTTTGAAATTTATATGTCTATGATACATAAAACCCTAGCGAGAGATTGATACACGAAACAACAGCTTCTCTTCCCTCTCCTTTTCTCGTTTTTCCTGAAAAAACAAGAATAAACCCTAGCCGCCATATTATTTTTGCTAGCACAGAAAATCTTGGTGCTTGAGTGTTCCTCTATGTGGATTTCTATTAGAAATAATCACACACTGTGATTATAATGGTTGGACATTCAACTCTCATGAAGTTTGATCAAGAGGATTGCTGAATCACACCTCGACTTAAAGAAGAAAATTTTTGTTCTTCGGACGATCATAGAAAGATAAAAGGCTATTACCTTTGATCTCTTTATGTCTTATTTTTCACACATATGTGGATCTTGGGATGGTATCTCGTTTTATTTTCCACTACACCATATACGATATGCGTTAGAAATACCCAACAAAGGATCCTACATCATATGGAAGAGCAGATGAGTTTGCTATGAGGATCTTTTCTATACGGTTGTTAGACTGAAAATAGAGTAGAATTGGCTCTAATACCAAATAAAAAACCTTAGAGGGAATGAATAAGGTTGTTGGCAATTTTAAAATGCTCTTTGAAAAATCTGTTTTGTGAAATTTCTTAGAATTTTAGATCGAAAAGACCTGCTGCAATGAGAGGCTATCGAAATGATTTAAAGATTAACTTCATTCTAAATAAGACAGGACTCACAATACAATTAATACTAGAGTGATAATGAGTTGTTAAGAACCATAAAGAATTCTTTTGAGAGATTAAAAAGAATTTTGTGCAAGGAAGATTGCAGCTGACTGAAATTAAATGCAGAAAGAGATAACGCAGGATTTATAGTGGTTCAATCTACTAAGATCTACATCCACTCCCTTAAGCTCACACTAAAGGATTTTCAACTAGATTTCATTCATCCGACTCAATGGTATCAATCTATACCAAATATAAAAGAGGATTACCACACTTGGTTTTACCAAAACCTCTCAATCAACCGACAAATCAAGATTCACCCCAAATGAATTTTACACCACAATCTTGATACACAAAGATGATTGAGGTAATAAAGCAAAAACGGCTTACTCTTATGAGCAGATATACAAAGTAAATGAACTCAAGCAACCTTTACTTTTTTTACACAATTTGATTTTACTTTGAAGTACTATAAAAAATGAGATTTTTGTATTCTATAGAGTAAAAGTGTTTCTTAGAAGGATAGGATAAAAATATGCTTTCGAATCTAGTTTTGAAACATTTTATAGTGGCACAAAGTAGAGTTCCAACGGCTAGTTTTTCGCTACCATATTTGCCAGAGTTTTGAATTCAAGTTTTAGTTAATGGTGCATCCAAAATGTAAGTCCAAAACGGCACTTTTTCAAGCATAATCGATTTGACACTATTTACAAGATTTTAGACGAAGCTTTTAGATGTAGTCACCCAAATTACTTAATCCAAAATTTTGAGGATTTAAAACTTTGAAATCATTTTATTTTTTTACTTCAAGATAGAATTAAACTGAACCATAAGGTAAAGAAGATATAGGAATTTACACAGAAAATACCTTAACAAAGATTTCTAGTCTAAGGTTCTTCCATAATGAATTCTTGGTATGCAAGCTCTTAAGCTCGATCTTCTACTTGATCGCCTATTCTCAAATGCTATTGCTCAAGATTTGCTTAGCAATATTATTTGCACGCCTTGGAAGAATTGAGGTCAAACATATCCTATAACATGTAGATCATACAAGTTAGCCATCATCAATGTTTGTCATAAGTCAAAACATAGGAGAACGCCATTTGGGCTAACAATTTGATATAAATGGTTGAGATTAATTTCAAATGGATGGTTGAGATTACAATATCTGATATAGAAGTAAAAATAGAAGGCTAAGGTTTAATTAAATTAAATGGACAAGATCAAAATACAATGGCAGGCTAGAATGAGTGCAAGGTGGCGGCACCCATTAAGGGCAAAAAATGGTATCTTGCAAGCTCTTGACACATTAAGGCATGATTTAGTAAAAATCAATTTAATTGAAATAGTCTTGGTTGAAATAAAATAGTTTTGGGTCAATAAGTCAAGGGTCGGAAAGAATTTAATCTATGTCAAAATAATTCAAAAGTCCAAATTAAATTGGCTTTGGGTCAAAAGATCTAAACATTTAAAAATAGAGCATATATTTTGAAAAAATGGACATTAAGTCCTTTATAAAACAAATCCTAAAGATTTACTTTAAATATATAGTTTTTCACTAAATAGCTTGAATTAACAATTTTAATGAATAATTCTTTAATCATATCCCAAAATTATTCACTACTAGTCATCACCAAGTAATAACATATATATCCATAAGCCTTTCACATAATTTTCTCAAATGTAAACAAAACCCATAAGAATTAAACGCTACAAGTAAATATGTATCAATTAAATATGTATGCTTAAGAATAAATGCTTACTACCTCAATCCGTATGGATTTTTTGTGGGGTATTACACCAATTGTTAGGGAGACAATTTATAATAATTTATTGGCCTTATAGGTAAAAGTGTTGTAACATATAAAATAGTTCATCCCTAAGTAGATGTAGGGAGATTTGTTCTCATTAGCAATTGTCTAGCAATTAATTGTAACTTTTTAAAGAATGATACAGCTAGACCATTTTTTGTATAAACATGAGTTACTAGATGTTCAATAATAATATCAATCGATGTGCAATAAGCATCGAAGGCATGTGAGGAACATTTTATGCCTTACTGCGGACGAGATACTTTTAATAGAATAATCAAGTTGTGCTTTTAAACAAATTTATTTGGGCAAGTAATCTCGCAAATACTAGGTTGCTAGTTGATAATAAATAGAATGTGACCATCGAGTCGATATATTAATTAAAATCTTAAAGTATCTAAATTGCCTATATTGTGGATAAATTAATCCATATATATTACCTTGAATCTTTTTTAGAAATGCTAGAGATTTAACTCACACTTTCACTAGTGAAGGTTTAATAACCAATTTCCCTTAAAAACATGTAGTACATAAAATTTTATCTTTAAGTAAAAAATCTTTTGAATTTTCAAAGGATGACCATGTATATTCTCAATTATTCTTGGCATCATAATAGCTCATAAATGACATAAACGGTCATAGCAAATGATAAATGTAGCGAGAATCAATTAACTTCGGTTTACTAAATGATACGCTTCAATTGCATGGATTTTTGTGCAATATAGACCAAATGAAAGAGATTGTAGCTTTTCTAATAAAATTTTGTTTCTCGAGTTTATTTGAATTATACGAGAGATAAGCAAAACTATTTTCTTCTATTATTTCAAAATTGTGATACCCCAATCCCATAAGAAGTGTGAATTGTATATAAGGATGGGGTCTAAGTACTCATCGTTAACTTGGGATATCCATTTTGGCCTAACAAAGACGGTGGCCAAATAATTGACCGTGCATGTTGCTAGGCCCATAGTCATGCTCTTGAGTTCATGAGCACGGCGCGTGACATTTTGTATCGAGTAGGTCACCAATCCCCGGTATGGGACCTAAGTGCTATATCATGCATGGTGGGAGCCACCTATAGAATCACATGCCACTTGGTTGGTCCCGAGTTTGGCCTATAGGAGACCTAAGTGCTATACTATGCGTGGTGCGAGCCCTCTATAGAATCCGATGCTTGCTTGGTTGGTCCTAAATTTGACTCCTAAAGTATTGGCCCAACAAGGACGCTTGGGCGTAAAGAAGTGGTGAATGTGATATCCCAATCCCACACAAGATTGGGATGAGAAGTATGGATGCTATATAAGCATGGACCTAAGTACTCGTTGTCAACTTGGGATATCTATTTTGGCCCAGTGAGGACGGTAGTCAAGTAGTTAACCGTGAGGGCTACCGGACTAATAGTCACACTCTTAAGTCGGCGGGCATGGGGCATGACACTTGTCCCTACAGAACTTATGATACACATAGCATCCACTACATTTGTCTCAAAACTAAATGGCAAAATTACCTCGTGAAATTTGTATGACCACTGACGAGAAGCCTGTTTAAGCCCATAGATGGATTTTATAAGTTTACAAACTTGTTGCTTAGAATCTTTAGAATTCAAATTCTCTGGTCGTACTATATAGATTATCTCATCAATAATTCTATTGAGAAACACATTTTTTATATCTATCTGGTGTAACTCAAAATCAAATTATGCCACTAATGCCATAATTAATCTAAAAGAGTCTTTTGAAGAAATTGGAGAGAAAGTCTCCTTATAGTCAACACCCTCCTTTTGAATAAATCCTTTAGCGACTAGACACGCTTTATATCTTTCCGTATTACCTTGTGAATCCTTCTTGATTTTAAAAACCTATTTACAGCCAATCAGTTTCACATCTTCAGGTAAAAAGACAAGATCCCAAATGTCATGGTCTGTCATGGATTGGATTTCCTCACCCATGGCATTTATCCATGTTTGAGCATTTGAGCTTGTAATGGGTTGACGGAAGGTGACTAGATCATCTACTGTTGACTCAATGCTTTCCATATGGTCGGTAAGAAACATAATATGATCATTAGGAATTGCGCTTATTCTTTCTCAAATGGATCTTCTTAAAAGCCCTGGTTCTTGAGATTGTTGAGATTGCTCCTTAGGAATAACTAGTTGAGGAGTGACTATATGATTAGGATCAAGCACAGCTTGTTGATCTAAGTTAGGAGAAAATTCAACATTATCTTGTGTTGGTTGTTGTTGTCGAACACTAACAGGTATAGAAACCTATACATGTTCGGGAACAAGTATAGGAAGAGAAATAGATTTTTCCTCTAGGACAATGTTTCTTACTTCATCTTCCCTTTTAGCCTCAAAATCCTCAAAGAACCGGGCATTTCCTATCTCAAAAGATGTTCTACTCGTGGGAATCGTAAAACTTGTAACCCAGTGACCATTCCGAGTATACAACAAAATAACAA
Organism: Voacanga thouarsii; assembly: GCA_026120185.1. Lineage (NCBI taxonomy): Eukaryota > Viridiplantae > Streptophyta > Magnoliopsida > Gentianales > Apocynaceae > Voacanga > Voacanga thouarsii. The sequence continues at coordinate 1,025,593 of JANUWF010002174.1, forward strand.
TTAAAATAGTATCCGATCCATTGCAGCTTATACATTTCAACATCTAGTGTCTAGGATAAATTGTTTTTCTCACTAATATCAAGAGTTGCAAGCTCAAGTTAGTGAGATTCATCATGCTAACACAAAATTAAATTTAAAAAAAAATTATCTTTCTTCATTTTGTTTATAAACTTAAAAAATCCGGTCGCTTGATAGTAAGCTTTGACATAGCAGCTTGGTAGTATCAGTTTTATTATAAATTCAATAGAATTACTTTGGTAGAGTTTCGTACTAATAACGTATTATAAATTTGATTTGAAATAAAATCAGTAAATAAATTGTAAAAGCTATAAAGTAAAGAACTTATAGGAAAAAGAGAAATAAGATAATCACTTAGATTTAAAATTGATATATTGCTTTTTTTTACATAAAACTCGTATTTATAATAGTTTAGATACACCATCTTAAAGGATAAAAAGATAAATCTAATAAATACGGTTTTACTTAATGACTTTAGAAAAACAAACAATTGCTTTTATACTCTAGATAAAAGGATATTATCTGAAAATTAACATCGATGTCCTTTTGATTTTATAACATTGTAAAAATATAAGAAAATGAAAGTAACAGTTGAGACGAATCATCGGCTTTTCTTTGGATACCAATTTGTTTTTTTTTTTTTCTCTTGAACAAGTGCATAACTAAGGTCTTTATGAATCATGTGAAAAACTTTGGATATTTTGTCAAAGAATGCAGCTCCAGAAGAAGCGAAAGCAATTGCAGAAGCAGGCCAAGGATGCTTCTAAATATGCAGGTAAACAGCCTCAAAGTTCCGTCCCTATTGCTTACCGATATATTGACTTTGTGGAGGATTTTAATGAGGAAGATTTTATACCTATTCGATCTTATCGAGAAGAAAAGAAAAACAAAGAATATGCTCTCTCAAATCGCAATACTATTAGAAGATACTTAGGTAGAGGTTTTAGGATTTAATATTTTTACTTTCAAGGCCTTTGGCTCTTGTTTTATCTTTTTGTACTTTTTAAGAAATAAATAAAATTTTTACCTTTTAAGCGGTTGATTAAAAAAGAAAGAAAAAATGTGAATTGTTTTCATGTAGTGTGTGCAAATCTTCGTCTTCTCTCGGAATAATATAAATTAGCAATTGATTATCAATTGTACTTTTTTATTAAAAAAATACACTATATTATTAAATTATTGAAAGATAATTGCATCAATAATATGATTTTTTAAAAAAAAGAGAGAGAGAAATTGGTGTTCCCAAAAATGGTATAGTGTTTAGAGATTAAAATAAGTGATCGATTGCAAGCATCAGTTATTAAGTTTTGATCATTTTCCATAAAGAAGGTCATTTTTAAAGTTCTAGGAATATAAAATTGGCCACGAGTTCCATTTCTTGCTTTCACAAAATAACGAATATTTTCAAAAGACAAATTAGTAGTACATGGTCAGCCGTGCCCCTTACTGCCATTAACAGTTAACTGGATCACAAAAGAGAGATTAACATTTATATTATTCATTAACTATAATAAGTCATTCTAAAAACTACTGTGAAACGTGGAAGGATCGAAAGCTGTCTTCTTTGGATAGTGTTTGCAAATACCAATCAGTCAAGATTTCGAATTCCCCATTTGAGTGGAGGATACTGGAAACGTGGAAGGATCCAAGGCTGTCTTCTCCATTTAGCTTGGTCTACTAATTTCCTTCTGAGTGTGTTATAACTCTAATGAATGAGTTAATCTGAACTCAAACCTTTGAAAAGGTTAGACTGTATGCTGCAGTGGTTATATATATAACTTTGTCAATTCGAAACACATGAAATTGTATTACTGATTTAAAAAGAAAAAAAAAGAAGAAATTCTCCAAAAAGATTTCTACCATGTTCAGCATTATCATATTAAAGTGTTCAGCAAATTCACCGTGAAAACTTTCAGCATTATGTACAGCAGCATGACCTTACAATTAACTGAAAAGCATGAATATTGTTTTGCCTGAAAAAGTAGAGCAGTGCAGCCAACAATGGCCGGGGAGAAAACTAGCAGAACATTGAAATGTGGAAGCAAATAAACAAATTTTTTAGTCATTTGTTATAAATATATAATTGAAATCAAATTACCAACATATCCATGAGTCATATTACCTATGACAACGAATAGACTACTTAATTTCCCTCTCCTAACTCACCTTTATGCTTGTATATGGTTTTCAATATTTGTAATAACTCATTAATTTATACAAAAATCATTCGCTCCATCCCCATGGAAACAATTTCGTGCAATCAATCGCCTTAACTTCTTCATTCATTATTAGCAAATAATCGTGTATCTTCAAAGAAAGTAACACATGCATAAATTTTTTTACATCAAAAACTCTTCAGGATAAAATCATGCATAACTTTTTTCAGATCCTTATTATTACACAAGGAATTTTAATATTATCAAATTCTTATTACATAAATTTTTAATACATTATTATTATTATTATTATTATTATTATTATTATTATTATTATTATTATTATTATTAATTTTATCCCTTTCGCTCTTAAGAAAATTGACTTCCTTTTTATTTTGAAATGTCCCAAAAAATTAATACTTTTCTTAAAAATAGTTTTTAATATATTATTTTTATATATTTAAATTTAATACAAAGTATTTTAAGATTCATATATTTTTTATTTTTGTTATACTATATTATTATTATATTATAATTTTTAATTTTATATAAAATTAATCTCGTATGAAATTAAATATTTTAGGGCGAAAATAGTATACAAAAAGAATAAAATTATTGGTCCGAATTTCTTAATCATCGCAAGCAATACATGGACATGACTCGTGAGAACATATTAAAATGTCTTAGGGCCCCGCTCACACCGAACTTGCGAAAATTCATATATTTAAAATTGCATCTCAAACGCTATAAATTGAGCACATTTTAGGCAATTGAAATTCAATTCCTTCACAAGATACAAGAGTTCCTTTAGGCACAAATCCTATGGCTAAGCTTGCTATCTTCGTTCTTCTTTTGATCGCTGCCTCTGCAGGTCAGGTCCTCTCACTTTCTTTCGTCATATGTGGTTAGAATGTTGAATGTGATTTTCACCCACGTTATTGTATGCTGCAGTTTCTGAGGCTCGCGGTACAGCTGCAGCTCAGGAAGAATTAGCTGAGGAAGAATTGTCCGAAATCGAAATGTTAAGGGAGACTCTTCCAAATTCAGAGATTATAACCACTCTAATACAATCATCTGACGACGCCGAAAACAAATGTTTTCCTTGCCCTGGACGCTGTTTTCGTGGCCGTAAGTGTTGTAGCCCGTGTAGGTGCGTAAGGGGTTGGTGCCGACGGTTTGCAGCAGATCTCCCTGAAGCTTATTAGCAAAATGAGATGCCTAAATAAATGCTTCTACAGAGTACTGTGTGTTGTCTCTGTTGTTTGAATAAATAAATGCAGTGCGGACTGCTTCTACAGAGGTGTTGTCTCTGTTGTTTGAACAAATAAATGCAGTGCGGACTGCTTCTACGGAGTACTGTGTGTTGTCTCTGTTCATATTGCTTGTTGTTTGAATAAATAAAATGCAGTGCGCACTGCTTCTACAGAGTACTTGTTCAATGGAATCCTTTCATTTCATTTTTTTTTTTTTATCAACGATCATCCATCAACCTACTTTTTTGGTTTAATCTGTAACCATGATTTCATGCTTAAGTAGCTAAAAGTAAATGAACGGATTGGAAAAATGTTGTTCTTCTACAGATTCAATGTACTTGGAGGACTCACACTACACCCTGACGAATCAAATTGTCCATCGACATTGAATCAATCGAATAAGAAGTGAAAAAATATGGATTTGTTATAAAATTTGAGTAGTGTTATAATAAAATCTACATATTACACACTAAGAAAATTCTAACTATTTTTGCATAAGAATTTTTTCAAACTTCTCTCTTTCTTTTCCTCACAATTTTCTCACAATTCTTTCACAAAATGATGGTATATTTCAAGCTTAGAGAATAGCTCTATTTATAGAGATCTTAATTAGTGGAATACATCATCTTCTACTAATATTAATTAGTGGTGTCTCTACTAAACGGTGGACATCCATAAAAATCTATAATTAGTGGAACTTCCACTAATTCCCTCATAATTCACATAAATCCATAATTAGTGGAGCTTCCACTAATTCCATTCACAATATATTCATAACACTCCCCATTAGATGTCCATCCATTATATAAAGAATATACCTCGTTAAAACCTTACTAAATAAAAATTCAGGTAGGAAAAAAAATCTAGTGAAGGAAAAATAGTACACTATTCTATATGTCTATTTAATACTCTACCTAATGAGATGATTCTTTTAAATATTTGAACCGACGCATACCAATTTTATATATCAACTTCTCAAATGTTACAGTCGATAAAGTCTTCGTGAAAATATCTGCGAGATTGTCACATGACCGAATTTGTAACACATCAATTTTACCTTTCTTCTGGAGTTCATGAATAAAGAAGAATTTTAGTGAAATATGTTTTGTCCGATTTCTTTTAATATTTTCTCATCGTAATTGAGCTATACAAGCTGCATTATTTTCATAAATAGGAGTTGGAATATCTTTGATAAATGATAATCCACAACTGTTTCGGATATAATGAATCATTGATCTTAACCATACACATTCTCGACTTGCTTCTTGAATGGCTATAATTTTAGCATGATTTGAAGAAGTAGCTGTTATAGATTGTTTTGTAGAACGCCATGATATAACAGTATTTCCACATGTAAATAGATAGCCCGTTTGAGAATGTATTTTATGTGGATCAGATAAATAACCAGCATCTCGCATAACTTATAAATGTTGGGCTGGTTTTATTTGAATAAAATAATCCGAGATTAATTGTACCTTGGAGATATCGAAGAACTTATTTAATTCCATTCCAATGTCGTCGTGTTGGTGAAGAACTAAATCTTGCTAATAAATTGACGAGTAAAGACAATATCAGGTCGTATATTATTAGCAAGATACATTAATGTACCAATTGCATCGAGATATGGTATTTCAGGATCAAGGAGTTCTTCATTAGCTTCTTTGAGGTCGGAAAAGATCTTTATTCACATCTAATGACCGAACGATCATTGGAATACTCAATAGATGTGCTTTGTCCATATAAAATCTTTTAAAACTTTTGTTGTATATATTGATTGATGAATAAATGTTCCACTTTCCAAATGTTCAATTTGTAAACTAAGGCAAAATTTAGTTTTTCCAAAATCCTTGATTTCGAATTCTCTTTTTAAATAATCAATTATTTCTTGGAATTCTTCAAGAGTTCCAATAAGATTAATATCATCAATATATATAGCTAATATCACAAATTTAGAACCAAATTTCTTAATAAAAACATATGGACATACCTAGTCATTTTTAAATCTTGTTGTCAATAAATATTCTTTAAGACGATTGAACCACATGCGCCTAAATTGCTTCAGGTCATATAATGATTTCTACAACTTGATGAAGTAATTTTTATGAGGATAATGTTTATATGCTTCGAGCATGCAAAATCTTTCGGAGATTTTCATGTAAATATCATTTTCTAAATTTTCATACAAGTAAGGAGTGACAATATCTAATAGGCGCATATCTATTTTTTTATATACTTGCCAAACTGATAAGATATCGGAGTGTAATAGAATCAACAATAGGAGAATAAGTTTCATTATAATCAATACCTGGTCTTTTGTGAAAAACCTTGGGCTACTAATCGTGTTTTATATCGTACGATTTCATTATTTTTATTACGCTTTCACTCAAATATCCATTTGTAGCCAACGAGTTTTACACTTTCCGGTGTTTGGACTCGTAGGTCCAAAGACTTCACGTTTTGTCGAGTGCATTTAACTCCGATTGAATCGTATCTTTCCATTGTAGCCAATCTTTTCTATACTCGACATTCATCAATTGATATTGGTTCGGGATCATCACTATCCTGTATAACATCAAGAGATCTATTATATACAAACATATTATCAATAATTGTTTCTATCCGATTCCAACTTCTACCGAGAGTGGTATAATTGATAGAAATTTCAGTGTTACTTTCATCAACTTATAATTCTTTGTCATCGGTTTTCTCTTGGTCTTTATCATTCATTTCTTCAATATGATCTTCTGGATCATTTAATCTTCTTTTTTTCGAGGATTTTTATCTTTAGAACTAAGAGGTCGGCCACGCTTCGGCGTGCTTTTGACTCAACAATTATAGGTATAATATTTTGTTCTACTAGAGCTTCCATTCGAATAGGAGCATTTATAACTACAATATGCGATTTTGTAACTCTTCCGGAGTCAACAAAAGTGTCTAACATTTGATTTGCAATACTTTGCAAATGAATTATCTTTTGAATTTCAAGTTCACATGTGCTTGTGCACAGATCAAGATAATTTAATGATGTTGTCCAAGTAAGATCTTTCTTATGTTGTTTATGTTCTCCCCTAATTTAGGGAATAATGATTTATCAAAATGACAATCAGCAAATCTTGCTTGTAAATATATCTTCCGTCATGGGTTCAACATACACGATAATAGAGAGAGAATCATATTCAACGTATATCCCATTTCTTCTTTGAGGACTCATCTTTGTACGTTGGTTTGGTGCAATTGGAACATATACTGACATACCCAAAAATTCTTAAATGAGCAATATTTGATTCCGAACCAAAAGCCAATTGCAAAGGAGAGAATTTATGATAACTAATTGGCCTTATACATACACGTGCTTGCAACATGTAAAATAGCATGTCCCCGAGCGGATGTTGGGAGATTTGTTTTCATTAATAGTGGTCTAATAATTAATTGTAATCTTTTAATAAAAGATTCGAGTAAAACCATTTTGTGTATGAACATGAGCTACATGATGTTCAACATTAATTCCAATTGACATGCAATATGCATCAAAAGCATGTGATGAAAATTCACCGAGTATTATCCAAACGGATATTTTTAATGTGATGGTCGAGAAAATTGTACTCATAATTTAATTATTTGAGTAAGTAATCTCACAAACATCAAGTTGCGAGTAGATAATAAACACACATGTGACTATTAGGATGATACATCAATTAAGACCATAAAATATTTGAACGGTCCACATGGTGGATCAATAGGTCCACAAATATCTCCAGTGAATCCGTTCAAGAAATGTAAGACTTTCAGCTCCTACTTTTACTAGTGATGGTCTAACAATTAATTTTCCTAAGGAACATGTAGCACATGAGAATTTTTCTGATGTCAATATCTTTTTTTTTTTTAATGAATAACTATATGTATTCTCAATTATTCTTCTCATCATGATAGATCCCGAATGACCCAACCGGTCATGCCAAATGCTAAAAGTAGTAGGATTAGTAAACTTTTGGTTTATGAGATGATGAATTTCAATTGTATCGTATTTTTGCAAAATATAGACCAATAGAAAAAGACGGCAGTTTTTCTAATACTGATTTCTTACCCAAATTAATTTGAGTAATATAAAGATACTCAATACCATTTTTCTCATTTGTTTCAACATGATATCCATTTCTACGAATATCTTTAAAACTCAATAAATTTCTTTTGAATTTTGAGAAAAATAGTACCTTATCAATAGTAATTGTTGTTCCTTCGAGCAACAATATACTAGCTCTTCCGAGCCTTCAATCACATTTGTACTACCGATTATCGTATAAATATTTATTTCTCCCATTTTAAGATAAGAAAAATATTTCTCAATTTTTAATATAGTGTGTGTAGTTCCACTATCAATAATACATACATCATCATTAACTATAGTCATTCGAACAAAAATATATATGCGAACATAAATATTATTAGAATATAATGAAAATTCAAAAATATCAGGGTGAGGCATTAGTTCTTCTAGATACTTGTCATCACCAATTAAATGGTCTATCCTACCATCCGGGTGTTCAAAAAAATCCGATACATCCATATGTGTAATATTGATATTAAGATCTTCAGGATCAATATCATCATCCTCGACATCATTCATTAGATGTTGAGAAAAATTTGCTTCAATATTTTTATTCTTCTTTTTCAGTGAAGCTTGATATAACTCTACTAAATGCTTGGTCATACGACGTTACGTGACCAATGACCTTTCATGCCACATCTATAACATGTATCCTCATAATTTTCTTCCATTTCTTTTTCTTTTTCTTTTTCCTTATGATCTTTTCTGTTCTACTTTAGGTGGCCAGTATTTCTCACGGTTTGATTATAATTGTTATAAGGGAAATATCGAACATGTCCACGACCATAACCACGACCATGGTCACGGCCATAACCACGACTACGATTATAACGATGGCTTTGTTGGAGCTAACAACATTCATTTCAGGAGTACTTGTTGAGCTAGTTGGTCCGACTTCATGATTTCTCAATAATAACTCATTATTTTTCTCTACAATGAGGAAGGCAATAATTAAATCTGTAAATTTTGTATACCCTTTTTGCGATATTGTTGTTGCAGGACAATATTCAAGGCATGAAAGGTAGAGAATGTTTTCTCCAACATATCTTCATTAGTAACTTTTTCTCCGTATAATTTTAACTAAGAAGTAATTTTATACATCACGGAGTTATATTCATTCACGGTTTTAAAATCTTGCAACCTCAAGTGCAACCATTCATACCGTGCAGTGGGTAGTACGACCATCTTCAGGTGGTCAAATCTTTCTTTTAAATTTATCCACATGACATATGGATCTTCTTCTGTAAGATATTCTATTTTCAAATTTTCATCAATATGACGACGGGTAAAAATCAAAGCTTTGGCCTTTTGTTGTGCAGATGCACTATTATTTTCTTGAATAGTTTCACTAAGGCCTTCAGCATTTAAATGCATTTCTGCATCGAGAACCCATGACATATAATTTTTTTCAGCAATACCAAGGGTTACAAATTCAAGTTTAGCCAGGTTAGCCATAGGGATCAATAAATGTGTACCTGTCTTCTGGCTTGTGTAATGATAGAGACTCGTGCTTTAGTGTTCTGGCTTTTGTAACAACACAGATTCGTGCTGATAACGTGTTATAAAATTTGAGTAGTGTTAGAATAAAATCTACACACTACACACTAAGAAAACTCTAACTATTTTTGCACAAGAATTTCTTCAAACTTCTCTCTTTCTTTTTCTCACAATTCTTTCACAAAATAATGGTATATTTCAAGCTTAGAGAATAACTCTATTTATAGAGCTCTTAATTAGTGGAATACATCATCTTCCACTAATCTTAATTAGTGGTATCTCCACTAAATGGTGGACATCCATAAAAATCCATAATTAGTGGAGTTTCCACTAATTTCCTCATAATTAACATAAATTCATAATTAGTGGAGCTTCCACTAATTCCATTCACAATATATTCATAACAATTCTTAATATTTGATGGTTGACAGTGATAAAGCTATAAAAATCATTTCAAATCAGTCTTGGCAATTTACTTAATTAAGCTGGGATAAAGTGGGCGGTATTGCACCATCCTCGACCTATATGTTTTATACTTTGTTTTCACTTTATTGTTATTCCAGTCTACTTGAATTGCTAAATTGTATTATATCATTTTACAAACTACATGATTTCTTGTTTATCTACTTGAATTGCCATCCCTATTTCAAATGATTAATTAGACGCTTCTACGTTTCCAAATTTGTCTACGTTTTAGTGCAACAACTCAGTGATGAGTATCTATTCATAGATAGAGTGTGAATCGGGGAAAAAAAATGTTAACAATAATATTAATAAAATGCAATAAGTAGAGTACCTACTCATTTAAGTTCCTACAGGTCAATTATCTTAACTATAGGGAATCTCTCTTCAATAGAGGAAAATGTTAGAGGAAAAGCGTGTAAGATGAGCGAAACCAAAAATTCAAACCTGGGAGCAAATGAAATCAAAGCTAAAGAAGTAATTTCTGCTAGCAGATTACCTAATGACCTTGTCTAAAAAGTTTTATAAACTTTGACAACGCGATATGAGTGTAGAGGAATACAATTTATCCATTTGCATTGGACTTAATAAATGAATTTAATGAACAATTAATAACTAGATACCTACCACACTACAGGAAAATTTGCATTTTGTGACAGCAAAGAGAAACGATCGCTATTTCCGACAGCAAAAGACTTTTTTTTTTTTTTTTATTGGCGGATTTGTGACGGCCATTTGATTAACACCATTAAAATTAAGTTCACAATTAATTTAGCGACGGCTTAACGACAGTCATTTAATTAATGATATTATAATTAAGTTTATAATTTTGTTTGCGATGGTTTTGCGATAGCGAGTTTGCGACAGCTTTTTGACCAATTTTTAATTTTTTTAAAAAAATTAATTATTAAAATTTTAAAACATTTTAAAATTTAATTGT